>JAQQZR010000012.1:19227255-19277031 GCA_030068235.1 Notoglanidium macrostoma | reverse complement strand
AGATAATGCCGATTGCATCATCACGGTAAATGGTGGCTACTTTGAAGAATCTAAAATATGAAACATATTTTGTTTTTCTTTACACTTTTTTTGTTTACCACATAATTCAGTACATGCCGTACGTGTTGCTTCATAGTTTTGATGTATTCAGTAATGTTTTACAACGTAGAAAGCAAAACAAATTAAGTAAAACCTATGAAAATGAGCAGGTGTGTCCAAACTTTTGACCGGTTGTGTATATTTACAACTCAATAAGACCTACACTTTAAGGTTGCTTCAGTTTACATTTAAAAAGGCCAAACGCAGACCGAAAAGTATTATTCAGTAATATAAAATACAATTTGATTTTAAGGGTTAAAGGTCTACCTGGATGTTTCTTTTTTAGCAATCTCTTAATCTCATTAAACAAAAGTAACATTAAAAAAAGAATTTAAAGTACTTTTTTAAGTGGTTAAAAAAAATCACATTCATGATCTTAAATGTTTTTAATAGGTTTTATCTTTTTGAATACATTCTCCGAGATCTAAAATACAAGATATTTCATTTGAAAGACTTTACGTTGAAATTTGATGGTAAATTGAACAATATTGAAATGCGTTAGAACATGCAAAAGATATTTCTTAATTTCTTTATTAAGCATTTATATTGCATGTAGCTTGGTACCATCAGTAATATTTAATGCTACTGATATCTGATCCACAATATTCATTTTCTGCACTGCTGAAGACTTTCTAAAGTTTTGGAATGTTATACACTCTAAAACTAGTGTCACAACACAACATTATTCACTGTTCCAGCCAATCACAGGACAGGGGAGGGGGACGATGGGGGGGTCATTGTCAGCGTTTCATTGTCTTGGCAAAGCATGTTCGTGAATTTGGGGGTGGAGCTTCAGAAGGAAGGGATTTATTTTATGTCATTTTGGCAGATGCCCTTATCCAGACTGACTTACATATGTCTTATTTTTTTATACAGGTGAGCAGTTAAGGGTTAAGGGCCTTGCTCAAGGGCCCACCAGTGGACTCGAACTCACGACCTTCCGATCACTAGTCCAATATCAGCAATCTTTCTCCAGAATCGAACACTCCCACTTTACTCTACGTATTTCTCACCTTGAGCAAATGTCCTAAATCCGCCATTAAATTAACAACATTATCTAAGAACTTGGATCAAGTTAAAGACAAAATAAACTGCACTAAAGAGTAACCAAAACTGTAACCTCGCTCAGCCAGCAGCTATAATCCTGCCTTAAAGGGCAACTCCAGCAGCCGTTTTTCTGTCATGCCTCATGGTCAAACACATTACCACACACTGTATGAGAGAAGATTGAATTTTGACTGGGAGGATCAACTACAGAAAGATGTTCCATGATATTAACTTGCCAGTAGAAGGTAAAGATCTATATTAGGTTATTTTCACACATCCAATACTCAACAGACAAAAGAAGTGAGTCTTTTAATTCCCAGGTATTGATTATGGCTTGATAAAGCCTGTTGTGTTTGCACGTTCGACAAAGCTTAATGGCTGAAAATGGTCATTGGGTGTTATCAGTATAACACGACACGTTTTTGTTTTTACCTGGCGCGTTTAAATGAGGTGTGATGATGCTGTGTAGTAGTGGAATTAAAGAGCTATGATTGGCAAGTTGTAAAATTGTATATTTTCCATAAAGATTTAACGGAAGTGGCAGATTTTTTCTTTCTTTCTTTTTTTTTTATACATAAAAGTTCAGAGTAAAATTGTAATCTTAAGCCCAAAACGTAAAAATAAAAATCTTGAATTATTTATCACACAGAGACTGCAAAAAGATCAATCATTCAACTGATTGTAGCATTTAACCAGTGTTAGCTCAATAATTGTGCACTGTTGTAAGGAGTATCATTACAGCTAGGCTGCGCTTCATAACGGTGGCTTTGCTCCTCTGAGACGCAGAAGTAAATCTATAAATCATAGAGAAAGGAATGTTTACTGTAATGGAGAAGGAAGCTGCTTCAGGACACAATGCCTTTACATCATAAAGACCCTTTAGTAGAATACAAATCTCTTTAAACACTTTAAATTGGTGACAGGATTTCTAAATGGTGCCACACACATGCTGTACACAAGAGGCGATCCATTGTGTGTCAGTTGTAAAAGGGGGAAACAGTCAAGCCGTAGAAAATTGGATTCTTTTATTGAAATAGATAAAAAGGAGAAAAAGCAATTATTAGAAAGGTTTTGTACAAGAAAGAGAAGTGCAGAGGGAACCCTGGAGGTGTGCGGCAATGCTACCTGTTACACCACCATGTCGCCCATTATTTATTTCTTTATGGATCTATCCATCTATTGATTTATTTGTCATCATCATCAGACATGTTTTAACGATGGCCCAGAAATTAGTTTTTAAGCTGTTATTGTACTATATTGTAAGAAGGCATGGCTACATTAGCAATGAAGTGATTGACAGCTTTAGCTGGAAGAGAGACCGGCTGCTGAGGCTCTAATTGAGTTTTTCAGGCAACCAAGTCTAACCTTCCTTTGTTTTTATAATTACTTATAAACTTAAATTTGAACGTTTTGACGGTCATGTCCTGTTGTGCTTTTGTTTGCGCTAAAAGTCTAATGTTTTAGCATGAAATGGCCAGCATGATCTAATTACTTCTTAGTCAACCAGCTAACCTGACCGTGAATTTACCGTCATACACCTACTTGTTTACAATTTTCCGGATACATGCACTAATACAAACTGTTAGCTATTTCTATTAAAAGCTGTTGAAGCATTGAGAGGTTTGATAGGAAAAGGCTAGTTTAATCAGGCTAGCTACCTAGCCATATAGCCACTTTGAACAGTATTCACAACATCCAGCCAGCCAGCTATTAAAATTTGTGCAAAGGCCATTTTTTCATCACGTTAAAATAACATTAGGATGGATTTTACAAGTAGTTAGTTAGCTTGCACTGTGCTTGGATTAGCCATGCATCCCAAATTATGAGTTATTAACTCACCCTGTCCCAAATTATGAGTTATTAACTCACCCGGACTACCACTGCCCCGCTGTCAGGTTTTTATTTGTATGTTTGTTTGCTTGCTTTTTTGAGCTGAGTTGTAATTGTAGCTGACCAAACGTCCGAATCCTCCATTTTCACTGACATAGCCGTATATTTTAGCATTAGTGTTCTTGAGAAAATTTAAACAATTTGTCATATCAGTCATGCTTGTGGAATGTGTGTTCTGGATTCAGCACAAGTTTGTGGTGTGATGCTCCAGTTATTTCAGAGTTGAAACATACTAGAGGCTTGGAGATATGGGTTTAGCTGGAAGCTCAGCAGAGAAGGCACTTTGCACATTCATATAAAGTAGTGGCATGTTTTTGGGAGGTCAGATGACTCTACACCAACAGTGGGAGAACACCCATACAGACAATGACCTAACCGTACAGCAACTCTACACAACACTGAGCTACCAAGCAGTGTTTAAGAGAAGTGATTCATATGACCATTATGATTTGCTCTGAGTCTGTGGGAACAAGCCGTCTAGAGTGAATAGAGGACAGTGGATTGGATCAGTAAAACAAAGAGAACTGCCACTAGTAATGGAATTGCTTTTCTCTCCACCTTCTGAATTCTTTGTTTAATAGGTCTCTATGGCAGGCACAGACCTGGTACAAAATCTCACACATAAACAGATGAGAGTAAGATTATGTAATTAGAATTATATAATTTCTGCCTGTTGTAAAAAAAAGAATCTGGTTTGTAAAAACATGTTTGTATGTAATATAGATGCATTGTACTATGACATACACATAATAATAATAATAATAATAATAATAATAATAAGAGGAAGAAGAGAAGGACAGGACGAATAGGAGCTGATTTATTTTTAGTATCATCCTTTACTATATAAGTAGTGACCACTTTATTTTATCTAAGTAAAAGTAAAGTTTTACATGGTAATAGAAAACCATTTAGACCAAGTGCATGAGCACATGGAGTATTTGCACCAATAATCTACATGTACAATTGACATCAACTTTAATAGCAACACCTGTACACCTGCTCACTTGTACAGTTATCAGCAATAATGTGGCAACGGCACAATGCAT
Organism: Notoglanidium macrostoma; assembly: GCA_030068235.1. Classification (NCBI taxonomy): domain Eukaryota; kingdom Metazoa; phylum Chordata; class Actinopteri; order Siluriformes; family Auchenoglanididae; genus Notoglanidium; species Notoglanidium macrostoma. The sequence continues at coordinate 19,272,949 of JAQQZR010000012.1, read as the reverse complement.
AACATCAGGCAGATTACTGTAACAGATACAGTTACTGTTACTACACTATAACTGGACTTCTTAAAGTTTACATCAGAATTGGGAGAAAGTGTGATCTCTGTGACATTAACCATGGCGTGGTTGTTGGTGCCAGATGGGCCGCTTTGAATATTTTAGAAACTGCTGATCTCCTGGGATTTTCACAAACAGCAGTCTCTCGAGATTACACAGAATGGTGTGAAAAACAAAGAAGTGTCCTGTGAGCAGAGGATCCGCCGCTTGAAACACCTTGTTCCTGAGAGAGATCAGAGGAGAAAGACCAGACCAGTCTGAGCTGACAGGAAGTCTGTAGCAACTCACATAATCACTCTTTATAACCACGGTGAGTAGAAAAGCATCTCAGGATGCAGAATGCTTTCAGAATGAGCTACAAAAGCAGAAGACCTCATCAGCTGAGGCTATCAGGGGCATAGGCTCACCCAAACCGGACAGTTGTAGACTGGAGAAAGAGCCTCGAATTCCTGCTCTGGGTTGACAGACGTAGAGCCTGAGGTGTTCTGCTGTTGTAGCCCATGCACTTCAAGTTCTGATGTTTTGTGCAGGCTGAGATGCCTTTGTGCTCATCACAGCTGTAAAGAGTGATTATTTGGGGTGCTATATCCTTCCTGGCGGCTCTAATCAAGCTGGCCATTGTACTCCGAGCTCTCTATTTAACAAGGCGTTTCCACTCACAGAACTGTCACTCGGTCAATGTTTTTTGTTTTTCGCAGCATTCTGTGTAAACCCCCGAGACTATCGTGTGTGAAAATCCCAGGAGATTCGGAAATACTCAAACCAGCCCACAATAGATGTGAACATTAAGTAAAGCTCTTGACCTGTTCCTGCACGATTTTATGCATAGTGCTGCTGCAACATGATTGGCTGAATGGATAACTGCATACATGAGCAGGTGTACAGGTGTTCCTCTTAAAGTGGATGGCAAGTGTATGTTTAAAGGTTCCACTGGCAAACATACTGGATTTCTGACTGCATGTCTATCACTGTGTGTGTTCAGAATGAATGTAATTTTAGGATGTTAACCACAATATGTCAAACATGCACACGGCAACACTTTACGAGTTGTCATAAATCCAAGCAAATAGAGATTTTATACCGGCATTCTTAGGAAAGGCTACTCCCCTGACTTGAAAATGATCAGCTTTTCAAGATCTGGTGGAAATGGAATTTGGAGTAAGCATGGTGGTGCATTCAACCCTCCATTTTGGTATTTTGGTGCCTTTCTCCTTGTCCATTGTGCAATAAATAATATAAAACACCTGTTCATAGGACTAGGATAAAGAAAACCTGTCATTATGTACAGCCGGCATGTGATTACACACTCCTCATAGCTCCTCAGTCATTTCTGTGGCATGTGACCTGACTTCCATTTATAGGCAGAGCTCTACAACTAGAAGAAGGCTGTAATCCTGTCTGTCCTTGAGGCTGTGTGCATGAATTTGCATTTCTACTGAAAATCTCGAACAGGCTCTGAATGAGTGATCCGTGTGCTGGTGCTTAATGTGAGTGTCACCCAGCCTCCCCTCGGTGTGCCTGAGAAATAAGGGGATGAGATTCGATTGGCTTCAGATTAGATGAGTTCCGTCCTGAGATTGGCTGGAGACATCTTTTATAGCAGCTCCTGGCATCAACGGGTTATTGTCTCTGCAAGAAGGTGACGGCCTGTGAGTCACGATAAATTGTGGACTTGGGGAGGGAGGAAATAGCTGTGTGGTGGGCATTGTTTGAGTCTGGCGGGGAGAGAAATGTCTGGCAGCTTCAAGGCTTGGAGGTGAAGGTAATGGAAACTCACACAAGGAACACATTAGTCAGTGAGAGAGAGAGAGAGCGAGAGAGAGAGCATATCTGCAGCAAGGTAGTCTGGGTAAACATGTCAATAAAATGTACTGTCAGGGTGGATAGAAAAAATGATAATCTGCATGTGTTTGGACCACTCTAAAGAGAAAAGCAACAGGAAATTATTTTAGGTTCTTCACAATGTCCCCATTAGGAAGTGGTTTTGATATCTGTCCTTCCATAGTAATTTGGATGATGGAGATTATTCAAGGTATCGCGATGATACAGAGTAATCTGGACATAAACCCATGTGCCAATGTAATCTTCAGACAAGGATTTTTTTTCGACTGATGTTATGGATTTGACTTTTTAAAACCCAAATGACTCATTCAGATCCTGAACCTTTAAACCCACCAAAAACCCCTCTTAGGAATCCACAAGTATGTATCCTTACCTCCTACTCTTCTCTTCAAGTTCATTTTTTTTCATAAATAAGATTTAATTTACAATTTTAATTTTAAAGTCACTCTGACATTCTGTACCTTTCGGTGTGAGTTTTTACAGCCTATCCAATACAGCTGGTGTACTCTTGTATCTCACATTGCAGTGCTTTCCCTGCTCTCATTATACATTATGCAATTCATCAGCAAATTAAGAATTCTCCCCAGTGTGTGTTAAAGTAGGGGGAAAAAGTAAACTGTACAGTTAAGGGGTACTTCAGAAAAGAGTTTGAAAAACACTGCAGTATAGTGACTCAGCATTCACAGCAACAAGGACTAATAAACTGTTGGATTCAGGATGAAGGTTATATCTGTGTCACACAATGGCCCATGTATCATGGAGTTGTTGGTGTCCAGTGCCTCACAGTCCAAGTTAATGAAACTGAACAATTTAAATATGTCCACTAAACCTACAATCCAAGAAAGACTGTGTGGCCAAAAGTTTGTGGACACCCGAGGATCACATCCAGATGTGGACCTTCCCCAAACTGTGCCTTGTTTTTGTATGCTGCAGTGTTACAAATTCCCTTAACTGGAACTTAGAGGCCCAAACCTATTCACAAAGCGAGAATAGCACCGACTGCACCCCAGACCTCCTCAGTGTCTGATCTCACTAATGCTCTCGTAGCTGAATGAACACAAATCCCCACAGCCACGCTCCAACATCTAGTGGAAAGCCTTCCTATAAGAGTGGACAGCAAAGGCCTGGAATGGGACTTTCAGCAAGCACATATGGGTGTGATGGTCAGGTGTCCATATACTTTTGGCCATATAGTATATACCTTGAAATTCTGGGCATTCTGCTTTTTGATTTCTATATTATCTCTACTTTTTTATTACTTTGTTTATGGGGTCCATTCAGTACCTCTGTGCCTGATTAATTAAATTTTAATTAGATTATAGATAAACTTATCTGCAAATGGCAAGTGTCTGCAACAAGCAAGCAGGAGCACAACTAAACAACATATCATCATGTAGATTCTGAGAACAAATGACTTAACAGTGTTCCTGCTTAAGCCGAATAAAAAACATCTGCCCTAAATTAGTGGACTTTCGATTGCTTTCTCGCTATCTTGAAAAAGCATTTTGCTTTTGAAGCAATAGATATCCATCCATCCATCCATCCATCCACTATCTATACTGCTTATCTGGAAACAATCCCAGCTAACTTTGGGTGGGACGCAGGGTAAACATTGCCAATATATTGCAGGAATAACACAGAGACAAACAACATCTGACACTCACATTCACACCTATGGCCAAGATAGAGTAGCCAGTTGACCAAATTTGCATGTCTGGGATGTGGGAGGAAACCGGACTACCCTGAGGAAACCGGCACAGGGAAAACATGCAAACTCCACACAAAAAGCCCCCAATTTGTCACCAGGTTCAAACCCCGAACCATCTTGCTGTGAGGTGACAGTGCTAACCAATTGATATTTCTGAGAGAGGAAAAAATTAAAATCAAATGAGGTATCAAGCCCAGGAAAAAGCTCTATACAATGATCACATTGACATGGTAATTTAGATCTAGAGCTTTCATTATAGAATCTCTCTGGCTGTCTCTCTCTAGTTAGTGCTCAGTGTAGCTGAGAGAGCAGTTGACTTGACTGGGCAATTAAATTTAGTCAATGTACTAGAGAGAAAGCCGGAGCATATTTCCCTGAAGGAGGAATTATTTCATAGTTGTAAAAGCTATACTAAACACTTCTGCTAAATCAATGACTCATGACTGTAGATGCACAGCGAGGGGAAATAAGTATCGGAACGCTTCTGTTTCATTGCATATACTCACTTCAAGTTCACACACATAATGTCTTTTGAACCAATAAATATGAACAAAAAAGTATGTACTCATTAACATAAACAAAGATATGAAACTAGAATTCAGAAACCGCTAAACTTAACAACATTAGTACTTTGTAGCAAAGCTGTTGTTGTCAGTTACAGCTTCGAATACATTCTTGGTAAGATGTAAGTAGTTGTGGTTCAGTTCTGGCCCACTCCTCTTGGCAAGTCATCTTCAGTTCTCCAACGTTGGAGAGTTCCTCTGATGCACTCGCAATTTCAAAATCCTCCATAAATTTTTAACAGAATTCTAGTCAGGGGATTGGCTAGCCCTTCATGCAAGGCCTTCTTGAGTTATTTTGGGTGTATATTTGGAGTCATTGACATTCTCCACAGATTCAGTTTCTTGGCCGATGAGATTATATTCTCCTAATATGATTAGTTGTGGTTCAATGAACTTTCTACCTTGCATATAATTATACTGAAACAAATGTACTGACAGGGATGTTTAAGATCTTTGCCCTAAATGTCAGATCTTTTCCCCTCGTTATACAGGTATAGAAATAAAGTGGGAAAAACAATCACAAATATTTTAATGAAAAAAAGATGCTCAAGTGTGCACACCGCTGAACTAATACTTTGTTGAAGCACCTTTTGATTTTATTACACCAGTCTTCTTGAGTAACAGTCTATTAGCATGGCACATCTTGACTTAGCAATATTTTCCACTCTTTCTTGCTAAATCCATCAAATTATGAAGTATATCCTGTGCACAGCCTGCCTCAGGTCACCCCACAGCTTTTTCAGGTCTGGGCTCAGGTTCGGACATTCATAAAAACACCGATTTTCTTTTGGTTAAACCATTCTTTTGTTGATTTGGATGTGTGCTTTTGTGCTGAAAGGTGAAATTCCTTTTGATCTTCAGCTTACTAGTAGACATCTGCATGTTTTGCTCTAAAACTTGTAGTTTTTCATGCTTCCCTCCACCTTGATAAAAGCCCCAGTTCTGGCTGTAGAAAAGCAGCCCTGAAGCATGATGCTGCCACCACCATGCTTCTCCTGGGGTATGATGGTCTTTTGGTGAGGTGCTTTTTTGCACCAAACAAACCTTTTATAATTCTGGAATTATTATATCTTTTGAAATTTGTCTAATCAGACCGTAAGACTTTTTGTTACATGGTCTGGGGTGTTTTAGTTGTGCATGGATGTTGTTTGTGAGAAACCGTACAGCCACGATACCCCATAGCCCAGACATGTGAATGCAAGAGATAGCTGTCACATATCGAGAGTAATCATTACTCGCCAGATCTTCCTGCAGCTGCTGTAGGGCTCCTGGAAGCCTCCATGATTAGTTTTTGTCCTTTTGTAAAGTTTGGAGGGACTAATCCTATTCTTTGTGATGTCACTGTGGCACTGCATTTTGTTGATGAAGGCCTTCACAGTCTAAAGTTCCGGAAAAATCTTTATACCCCTCTCATGATCAATACTTTTCAACAAGTGCGATACCATACAGGCTTTGTGAGCTCTTAGAGGACTATTGCTTCAGTACTCAGATGAAACCAAGAACATGTAAAGAAAATCCTATAAAAACAGCTCATCTTTATTTAGGGTTAATCAGAATAATTTCATTATTGACAGCTGCATGATTTACTTTTGAACACGAGATTGGTTCATTCTGAACACAGCCACATCACCAATCGTAAAACGGTGTGCATACTTATGCAACCAAGGTATTGTGACTATAATTTTTTTCTTTTTTGTCCTGAGTGTTAATTTTTATACTTTGTAATTTCACATCGATGGTGGAAAAAAGTTCAGATATGATTTATTTTGGTTTAATTTTTTTTTCCATCACAAAACCCTCGCCTTTTAACAGAAGTGTGCAGACTACAGTCTAGCTTCATAGGCAATTATTTATTTAAATACAGATATTAAAACAAATGCTCAAATTGACGGCCTTGGAATTTTCAAGCATTACCAACAAAAAAATGCAACCTTAGAGGAAAGTGTTTGTATGGCAGTAAAGTAAGCAACATATCACATAATACATCACTTTTCATACAAAAAAACATAATGAAGTCTGTCCAGTTTTACCTGCAAAAATAGAAACATTCAAGGCCTCCAGAAGAACTGTGGCAGATTCTCCAAGATGCTCAGAAAAACTTGACAGCTAATTTCCTTGAAAAATTGTGTGCCCGAGATGACAGATGCATTTTTAAAAGGGTTCTTACACCAAATATTGACTTTGTTTAGTTTATTACTGTTTTTATAGTGTTTTTTTATAGTTTTAAATCTAGAGATGTTTCATTTCATTATTTTTGGTAGCGTCTTTGCTTCACAGCATTTCTTTGCACTTGTGTAACAGGGTGTCTGAATAGTGAATACTTATATAATAATAATAATAATAATAATAATAATAATCTACAAAGGAGGGCCATTATGAAACATCAAATGTATAGCTATTAATAACACTCCCACTCCAACACTAATACTCCAACAAAAAGACGTGCTATCTGGCATAGAAAAGGGTGACGTAATGGATGCAAGGCTGGATCTAGGTTGGGATGGGAGTGTTACAGCATCATATGAAGATGTGTGTATTTGCCTGAGCACTGAATGATGTGAAGCTGTCACAAGCACAAATGTATTAAGGGAAAAAATTTTAGAGCTTTTGTGCTGAATGATCTACCACCCACTCAAACCATTAGATAGGAGAGAGGCTTTCCTGTGAATATACAATATCTTGCATAAACGGACAAATAACGCCCTCCACACACACACACACGCACACAGGGAGTTGCTGCTGTATATGTGTGAAACCCCTGAGGATGCATACGAACGACAGTAGGATAGTACACACACAAACACACACCAGTTGATCATCTGGGGAGGCATGTTTGTGCGTCCCATGCAGGAACATTGCCAGGCAAGATCGCTGCCCTCAGTCTGGACAAACACCTGTTGTTTTCTTTGAGCGGGCCTGATCATCAGCATACTACTATAGTTTTCCTGAGATGTTTCCTGAGGAGACACTTGAAAGCTTTGTGCAAGAGTTAAAGATACGGCCTTTTATAAGAACATGTGAGTCCAACAGTGCCACCAGGTCCTCATGTAGAGAACTGCAGCCCTGTGTCAAACCTCTGCCCGTCAGCACTTCATACACCGCACAGGGTCAGAAATGAGTGATGCATAGCTTGTTGATTAGTTTGCTTTAAAATGCAGTAATCCGTCATCTTTTTGTTTTTCGAATTTGACTTTTTATTTGCAAAATCAGATATCTTTATTGATATAGCTATAATAATAATAATAATAATAATAATAATAATAATAATAATAATAATAATAATAATAATAATAATAGGTGACTGTGGATTTGTTAGTCCTTGTTCTGCACCAATATTTAGTGATGCTACATATAACCTGTATATCTGCCGGCTGAGCTAACTGAATTCCGGTCCGTGGGAATCAATCAATCGCGCGCGCTCTCTCTCTCTCTCTCTCTCTCTCTCTCTCTCTCTCTCTCTCTCTCTCTCTCTCTCTCTCTCTCTATCCACGCCTCATTTTGTAAGCTCGCGGCAGCGGCATGCGCGTGTGAAACCCTTTCTCTCGAGTCAGCCTGCCGTCCGGAACCGAACCGCACCGACGGAACGAGGCTCGTGACAATTCCTTCGCAATAACACTTTTGCCACGGAAACAGAAAAGGTGTTTGTGTGCGGTTTCTTTTCCTTTCACATTTATAGATATACATATATATACATATATATATATATTTTTTTTTTTTTTCCTTTTTTTTTTTTTTTTTTTTTTTTAACATTTTTTGGCACTTGCTGAGTCCAGTGATGGAGATGAGATAGTCGGTCTGGTCTGGTCTGCTCGGGGAGTTGCCGCTGTGTGAGTGTGAAACCCTTGAGGATGCTTACGGACGGCGGTAGGTGAGTACACACGCACACGCACCCGCACACTTGCACACGCACAGACGCGCGCGCTTAAAAGGCGCTTTAAAGGCGGTCGGACAGAATGGGGACACGCAGACGATACACGCATCCTTCATAGTCGTGCATGTCGTTTTGCCGACCTCAGTGATGGAGCTGTTCAGATGAATAGCTGATAAGGCGGTCGACTGCGATACCGCTTTCAAGGGTGTTTAAATGTCATTAGGGTTGAATAAACGTCATTATAGGCGAGCCCCATTTCTGTTCACTTTATTTGTATCGGTGGTGTGTCGGATATTTTCCACCTTTTTTTCAATGTTTCAGTTTGGGTTCAGTATAACGCGGAACGCTGCAAGTTTCCAGCTCGTTTGTCATGCGCCATTGGATGGATAGGATTGCTAAGAGACCGTTTAGCGTCGCATTTCACCCTCCTGTCATACACAAAACCAAACCCCAAGCAAAACCCCAGGACGTCTGTAATTGTGTAATAAAGAAATAAAGAAAGAAAGCATCAAAAATGTTTGGAGTGACACTACACCACCAAAGATAGCCTATATATAGTACAGGCAGTGTTTGATTAAAAAAATAATAATCTGTGTCCTGTTGTACCAAATGTGTGTGTTCAGAAGAAGGCAAAAGAATCCAACTTTGCTTTTTATGTAGTCTGAAGCCATTGTTATTACTCTTTGAAGTCATTTGGTTTATAAATTAGATTTGAGATATTTTATACCATGGACTTGATAGACATGATACTGAATGGTTATCCTGGGCACCTTCCATCCATTTAATGGAGAGAATTCAGTTTGCTGAAATAGGTAGCCTAATAAACACGTTAACTTTGTTACAGTGCTCTGCATAGTTGTATTTCGAGGCTTTTTAACAGATTTTTTGACTGGCAGGAAGATCAGTCTGTCTTAGTGGCAAGAAGGCAATATCCCATGCGAGCTGCTCTGCCTTCTCAGGATATTAGAAGTATCTCTTCTATCACATTCATATAAAAATTTATTAAATTCATACAGAAATCTCTCTCGCTCTCTCTCTCTCGCTCTCTCTGTATGTATGTCTGGATCTTTTCATTGTATGCATTTGCTGATAACTGATTTATGCACAGTATTGTTTATCCTAGGCACTTCACAATACTGTTACCAAGTGTGAATCACAAGACAGCTGCCTAGAGGTGTGATGATGCCATTCATTTAAAGTCAACGGTTGGGTCTTGATACAATACTTTTTTCAATACAGCAAAAATAAGCATTGAACATATGCCTTAGGCTTCCATTTTCAATTGATTAGACAGTCATCATTATAAATTCACTACTATAACTGAACCTTAAAGGTGCACTATGTAGGATGTGTAGGATTATGTAGTGGGATCTATTAGCAAATATGGAATATAATATTCATAACTATGTTTTCATTAGTGTATAATTACCTGAACCTACACATCCTTGTGTTTTCATAAGCTTAGAATGAGCCCTTTATATATACATAGGGTCCACTTCTAATGGAGGCCGCCATGTTGCACCGCCATGTTGCTACATCAGTTCAGAATGTACAAACCTTTAGAGAGTGTCTTCCAGGTTTCACATTTTTACAAGAAACAGCATGAAGGAAGAAATATTAAGAAGAAAGGAAAGGAATCAGTGTTTACTGGTGCTGGCTAACCCAATCTTTGTAAAAATGAAAGATCATATTTATCATTTAACACAAAGAAACAGTAAAGGAGCATGAATCTTCTTCAAACGAGCAAAAGCATGTGAGGTTGGTGAAATTGGGAAAACAAGGACGTGGTTCCAGATGGAAGTCACTGATGAGAGGCAAATGTTTTCAGACTGACACTGAAGTTGCCTGTTTTGTGCTAGACAGGTAACTGGGTTTAAATAGCATCAAAAATGCCTGGCCCTGACCACCTCTCCCTATCCTTCTTTCTCTCCCTCCCTCCCTCTCCCTCTAACCTCAGTAACATTACCAGGTGGTCTACCCCATATCTGACTCTTCAAACAGAGAAAAAACCAAATATATCCTGATAACTTAGAATTTTACAGACTATATAACTAAATACAATTTTTAAATATCTATTTAATGTAACCTCTTCAGGTTACAGGCTACTTGATGCAGTGATAGATGATAACATCATTTTGGAAGCACTTGAATTGTATACCCGACGGCCCGCGTACCTTCTAATACGCACCCAGAATGGGAAAGCTGAAAGACGGGGTATTCAGTTGGTTGAAAATCTGCAACCTCACTGCTAGATCCCAGTAGATCTTACATAGTACACCTTTAATGATGGTATTGTGCATTTCATTATCATACTCATAGCAGTATATAACAAAGGCTGTGCATTAGAATTTGACAAAATGAAACATGGCAGATTAAACATTAGCGCTATACCCATGCTTTCATTGGTGTGCAGCACGGAGAGCAAATTTTCCACCCCAACAACATATTAAAGAATATGTCAGGAAACACGTTCACCGTGGTGCACACACATGTCTGACTTTTTGCAAATTTTTCGTTTTTTAAAATTTTTTTTTTTTAGCATTATTATATCAAATTAGGCTAGTTTTGTATCTGCAGCTCTAAACTTCCCAATTGCCGCATTGATTATTTTAACGCAGATTGAATTAGCTGGGAAAATGCCTGCTAGTATTAGCTTGTGAAAAACAGCATGCTTAGGAACACTCAGTATAATGGAAGTCCTTCTAATGCTGCTGATATTTATCGATAAAAGCTCAAGAACGTGCTTCAATTCAAATTCAATTGTTATCGGTTAACTGTGTTTTTATACGAGAAACCATGTTTTAGTACTCATAGTGGCGATTTTTTTCCCTTTTAATGCAGGACATTTCCTCCCATTTTACTAAATGATAGGCTAATGACAATGGATGCTGCACAAGGCTTTGATGCATGAGCAGTGGATAGTGAGAAGGATAGGTGGATTACGCATTGGAAAATGACAAATGATGCACATTAGTACTTCAGCTCCATTTTTATATGAATATAGCTATTTCTACCAACCAGGGCCGGATTGGAGATTTGTGAGAAATGGAGATTCTCACCTGAGAGAAATGGGTGATATTGGTCTCGATGCTCACAGCACATAAAACATCTGCTAACTGGTAAGAAAGTGCACTTGTACTTAACAGTGTTCAGCAGTAATGGTTTTTCAAAATCCTATATTGTGTTAGCAATGAGCAAATCATATATAGTGCAGACTCGCTGTCTGCTTCAAAGGAGCATATGGTTTATAGCAAAGGACTACACCCATAGCTTTAGCATAAAATAAAGATAACAGAAATATAGTCTGTCTCTCTAGTCTATATGTAAAGACTGTTTTTTCCTTGAACAATGAACAATGAACTGTCCTACACCGTGGCTTTGAAAGCTGATGACACTATAGAATTATAAAACTTGTGCTTGCGTTTTGCCAAATACGAAATTTAAGTACTTTCTTTTATCTTACATTTTAGTCCTTTCCTGTATTTTGCAACCTGGTTCTACTATGGTTTCATTCAGAACTAGTGGAGTTTTCCTGTTTTCTCATTTTATCGCCAAGTATTAATAGCAAACTCATCACCTCATGACTGAGACCTTATACGTGCGGCCTATAGAATGGCTTTGTTAAGTCATGCTCATCCACATTCCCATTCTTGTCTTGTTGAGGAAGTGGGTTCAAGATGCTGAGTATTGCACTCTTACACTTTGAGTTGTACTAATTTTGTTATTGGTATTATTAATATCTTTACCATTAGTAATATTAGTGTGTCTAATATTTTACTTATTACTAACTTGTTTGACTGTATTTCTGAACAAGACGCATGGTCTGTCATTTAAGTTGCGTTATAGCATGATTCCTGTTGCCACATCTTAAAAAGTACATAAAATTATAAGCTTGTGTTAATTGTTGAAGCTATTCTGCCAAGCCCTGATGGAACTGGCTGATGGGCAAGATCAATGCCCAAATTGCTCAGGAGCTGAACATCTGTGACAGGCCCTTATAAAGGATAACATCATTAGTGCATTAGTGACATACATAGTGTACCTTACAAACTATGAAAATGTCTATATCTATTCATGACCTTACTCTGGCACTGTGCTGAAACAGCAAGGAGTTAACAGCAGATATGGCAGCAGAGCCACAAGGAAGAAGCGTGAAAGAATGTAAGAAGACAGCAAATACGCGATGCAACAAATTGCCCCTCATCTGCATATTATTTCAGTGGGGTTGGGTTTTAATGTCCGCAAAAGTGGACGAAAGGAGGTATGTTGGACCACATCAGTGCTGCAATGGCAGCCTAGAAAAAAAGGTTTCACATCAGAACAGGGCATAATCAAGCCTCTAAAGCACATTTTACCCAATCCCCAGAATTATCCCTGCTTTTGCTCTGAAATCACAATGGGATGGTTTTCCATGTTGTAATTGAATGATTGGAGCCTGATAATAACATTGTTGTTATATCGCTTACAGTTTACCTACAGCCACCACCAAACACGTGTCTATAGCACAGAGATGCAGGACCCAAGTCAACTGGCTATACTGATTGTGGAATTGCAGTTTCTTCTGAAATAATAGGCAATAGAAATAATACATGGACCAGAAAGCCTGACCTTTTTTGAGATATTTAAGCAATGGAGCCTTTCGGATGGAAGACTGAGCTGTCTCTATCATAAAAGCAGTAAGAAAATTATGATAGGCTGCACACTCATAGGTAGACTTTCTGTGTCTTGCAAGCATGTTGATGGGATCAGCTGCAATGTTCAAAATGGGAATTTTGCATCTCTGATCATTTTAATAATTGTCAGGAAAAGCATGTGTCAATATTGGTGAGAAGAGCATGCACATTTGCCCTAAGGTGTTGTGCTACTACTAATACTGCAACATTTTAGGAACCCCTAAAAGTATCACATGCAGTAGCGTGGATTGACAACAACGCAGATTTATTTTTTATTAACTATAAAGAGGGCACAAGATTGAAAGCAATGTTGAACAAGCTCAGGATGTGGGTTGATGCATGCCTCCTGTCTCTGAGAGCTGTGCAACTACTTGGCTAATAAAATCAAGCAGTAGACACGTTGTCTCGCAGCAAGCCTATACCCAATAATTGTGAAATTCACAGGAAGGTGGTTCAAAGCAGATTTTGCTCTGTTTGCGAGGGAGAAGAACTCACTACCCAATGTGGTTTTATGGACGGAACGTGTTGAGACCAATGACACACAATGACCGACACAATGGCTTACATTTACAATTACAGTGTTTGGCAGACACCCTTATCCAGAGAAACTTGAGTACTTTGAAGTCTCTATCTATAAACACATCCTCATAGTGACTAACTAGGTTAGGGACTAAGAATACTCTCAGTCCAAAACCCTGTTTGAGAGGTTAGTATAGTATGGGAAAAACACAAGGCAAGGATTTTCAAAATGTAAACACTTCGTGAAGAGGTAGGTCCTTCAGCTAGTCGAAGTTCATTCCACCACCTGGTTGCCAAAACAGAGAAAAGTCTTCCTTGTCCCTTGAGAAAGGTTGGGTCCAACTGAACAGTGCTAGAGGATTGGAGGGAATGTAGTACAGAGCAGGGTGTGATCAATGTTTTAAGAAAGGGGGCTGCTGGTCAGTTTTTGGCTCATAGGCAAGCATCAATAAATATAATGCAGGCAGCTACAGGAGAAGCCAGTGGAAGGAACATAGAAATGGGGTAGTGTGGGAGAATTTGGGGAGGTTGAGAGCAAGTTGTGCAGCTGCATTCTGGATTAGTTGCAGAGATGAAATAGTGCGCAGAGGGTGACCTGCAGTAGTGCAGTTTTTAATTGACCAGGAATTATCCTCTATGGATAGAAATGGATGTCAGTTTAGTGATGTGAAGTGAGAAGGACAGTTGATTGTCCATGGTCACCTCAAGTTTGTGTCCAGTGACAGTGAGATCTCAGAGTTGATCAGGAACATCAGAAGATCTTGACATGGGGATGCATCTCCAGCGATATTTAGCAGCTCAATATTGCTGAGATAAAATTTTTCGGCTGAAGAACTGCCATCCATGATGAGATGACTGCCGAACATTCTAAGATACATGCAGAAACATGAGTGTCTGAGGAAGATGAGAACGGGATGAGAAGTTGACTGTCATCAGCATAGCAGTGGTATGAAAACCCATGTGAGATTATGACCTCACTGAGAAAGTGGATCTAGAGGAAGAACAGAAGATGACCAAACCCTGAGCCTTGAGGGACACCAGTGGAGAGTCTGCATGGAGCAGATGCCACCTAATATGACCGTCACTCCAGGTAGGAAGCAAAACAGTGCCATGCTGTGTCACATATTGACTGTGTAAAATGCTGCTGAAAGGTCAGGAAGGATGAGGACTGTTGACAGTTTGATGACAGCCTTCCCACCAATGTCATTTCATGAATGATTCTCAGTCTCAATAAAGTATGCCACTTTGCACTATTTAGGAATGCTGTCTGTTATAGGAGAACTATAAGTACATATTCCAAAGGAAGCTGCGCTGGTGGTAACCACGGTTACCATACATAGTGTGGAAGGTTACATGTGATAATCGTGTTTCAATGACTGAGTGGTGGAAGAATGGCCAGAGGACAAGCATGACATTGGTGTCATGCAGAGGTTGCACTACAGTAAAGCATCATCCATCATGTTGATGGATCCTACACTGTCTTTTTTTATCCAACATATCTGAAAAAAAAAAATGTTTTGTCATGTTTTAGCCATTTACAGTCAGAGGGTTTCGAGTAGCTAGATTAAAATGCTGGCTACAGTTGTACATATGGCTTGCCTCTTATAATACCCACCCTCATCCTGGCACACAGTACAAAGCCATTTCTTTCTTACAAGCACATTGATGGAAAATGAGTGGAACCTTGAATGCAGTTAATTACATTAATTGTTTGTGCATTTATGGATATTGCAGTAATTGCGATCTGTATCGGCTACTATTTTTCACTCTCTCACCCCTCTGCTTCTGCATTCGTAAATACAGAAGCACACCATTCCACCAACAGCCACGCAATGGGCACGGTTCCATAAATGAACATTTGCAATAGGATTCTCTGTCAGTAAAGTGTGCTAGAATGCTTTCAATGTTCTTTGTCAGAACATGAATAGCATGCACACCTAGTCGGAATGCCTTATTTTTATCTGTCACAAGGTGACAACTTTTCTATTAGTACTCAGCAAAGAAAAAAAAACCTTGCCAGTAATCCACTTAGTCAAAGAACCACGGTTATGATACATTCCATTTTGTATTTGTCGAACCACTCGAGCATAAACACATAACCTTACAAATAATAATAGAATTAATACAATGTTTAACAGAAATGGCCAAAGAGTATGATAGTAGAGGCAAAAAAATGTCTAAATAATTCATTAATTTGTTCATCACTTTATCCTGGTCTGGGTCACGGTGGATCCAGAGCCTATGCCAACACTTGGGGCTGAAGAATTAACTTTGGAAGGAACTCCTATCCATTTCAGACCTCAGTCATACACACATCAACTCTTCCACAGCTAGGGGTAATCTACCATTGCCAATCTGCCTAGTTTCATGTCTTTGGACAGTAGGAGGAAACCAGAGAACCTGGAGGAAGCCCATGGGAACTTGTGGAGAATGCGAAACTCCTCACGGAGAGTTATCCGATCTCAGGATTGAAACCAGGACACTGGAACTGTGATGTAGCAATGATACCCACAGCTACACTGTGCTGCAGAATCAAAATAATATCAGTATACTCACCCAGTATACACCGGTATACCTTTGTGTACCCACCCTATAGCTTTATAATTACTTCTAACATTTTGGATTATTGTAAATGGTACATTTTTTTTTTGCACATTTTTGCATGAATTTCCAACCCTGTCATTTTTTTTATTTAATAATGCGTGCATCTTTTTGCTAAATGGTATGGTACAGCATAGCTCAGAAGCTGCAAGAAGCTGCAAGTAATATATTTCTTATCAGCATCAATGGCAGCTGCTTTGCCTTGGATCCTGCCAGAGACAGTGTGGAAAAGATAATCCTGCTCCTGAAGTCGATGTGCTAGGTTGGGGAGGTGGGATTTTCAACTCAAGTTCCATTCACCATGTACCTTTCTGTATCCTCAAGAACCCTTTTTAAATTATAGCACCAGCAGGTGCTCGATCTGGCATCCCAAAGCAGACACACACTTGAAGCCAGACTCTGAAAGAAGGCTAATTTCAGGGGGCTGTTCTTCATGGCTGCTATGCTGGAGCCATGCAGTGCAGATCTCCTAGAGATCTTCGAGTTCCCACACCAAACACTCAAAGCCTGATGGGATATGGAGGGAG
This sequence comes from Notoglanidium macrostoma, assembly GCA_030068235.1. NCBI lineage: Eukaryota > Metazoa > Chordata > Actinopteri > Siluriformes > Auchenoglanididae > Notoglanidium > Notoglanidium macrostoma. The sequence continues at coordinate 19,256,594 of JAQQZR010000012.1, read as the reverse complement.
AGAGGTTGGGGGGTTGGGAGACATGTAGTGTTGCTCTGAGGGGATTTTCAACACTTTAGGTTTGAAACAAGTCTTCTGGAAAAAGGGAGGCTGCAGAGCAGAAGCGCAATTACAAATATGACATTAATACCTCATTTAAAGCTAGTACGAAGGTCTCTTAATTCAAAGATCTTTATCCGTGCCTGCATTGATTTTCAGTCTGGCTATATTACCCTGTTCCAAAAGGTTAATCCTGCTTCTTCCCATTGGGTTGAAAGCCAAAACGCTTCCAGACATAGCCTCGAATAGACAGAAAGAGTGAGTGTGAGAGAAATGGAGCAGCTTATGGCTAATCTTTAAATTAAACATACTTTCTCAAATCAGAGGAGTCATGTGGACTAACTATTATTTTTAATCTATTAGCTCACTTGGCTGAAAATCAAATTGCTGCATGGTCAGCAGAGTAACAGCCCATTTGTGTTTCAAACACCCAAATCTTAAATCAGAACCCCCTGCACTGTGATTTCTGCTAAATAAATAAATAAATAAATAATAAAACCTAAACAATGCATTCGGTTATTATTTTGCATGAAATTTAACTTAATATTCTTTCTTTCTATTTCTGAACCTGATCAGTCTTTTCTGGACTATTAGGCTGTATTATACTGTTAGGACAATATGCTTAAATGAAAAATACTCGATCATTTGACAATCGAACTTGAGATTCTTGGGAATATTTCTGTATGAATATTGTTTGAATCACTCTCTCTTTCTTTTCTGCTAACACACGCTCCAGTTAAGCTAATTATAGGGTAGGGAAAATTACTAAAATTCTGCCGAGTGTGACACAAGGTTTGGTAAACAGGGTAGTCTAATGGACCAATCAATGTCCTCCCTGTTGCTGAGAGAATCTCAAGGAAACGCTGGTCATTTGGGGGCTGACTGGTGAACTTGTGCATGCTTAGGGGATTGAAGAGGTTGGAAATTAGACAGGATTAGGGTGTTTTACCAATTAGTATTAGGCCAATTTCTGTGTGTGTGTATGTGTGTGCATGTGTGTGTGCGTGCATACATTCTTAGGAAAGGAGCTGAGCTAAGCACAGCCTAACTGACGCATTCTTTAATTGGATTTGTTTATTTATCTGCAGCAGTCATGCTGATTTACAATGCACCCTAAAATTGTCACCCTGACAAGATCAATATTTATTATGTATCAATGTTTAATTGGAATAAACATGGGGAGGGGCAAAGTGTATACTGATCATTCATGCAGTTGATCGTGTCAAGCCAGTGTCTGTGTGTGTGTGTGTGTGTGTGTGTGAGTGTGTGTGTGTGTGTGGTTGGATTAGTATGAGTAGCGTTTCTCCAAGAGCTCCCCCCAACCCTATTTATCTGCCATGCGAGGACTTCTGTAGCCACTATCAGAGGGTGATAACAGCACACACACACTCACACACACACACACACAAGCTCTTTGGCCGTCTGTCAACAAGACGTGTATGACATAAAAATCAAAGATGATACTTGGGTCCTCTCTAATGGCTACTCACACTTTACTTTCATTTCTAAAAGCCTTAATAGGGGCTTTTTGAATTGCCTCTGTGGTTTTCTTTGTGATTCTTTTTTAGAAATGCGTTTCTAATGTAGACGCTCGCATGCCTCGCACGTACAGGACCTATTTTTTTTTTTTCCGGCAAATTTTATTTGGATGGCCATTACCACAGCCCATTAAAACACATTAAGGATTTGAGCTTTCTTTCAAGGAAATGGAACCCAGTCCAACAAAAGAAGTTCACCCTCTCTACTAATTCACTAATTTGCAAGCCTCTTTCTCTCTACAAAGTCCAATGTGTGTTTTAATCTGCTTCTTAACAAACATAACATTCATGTTCACCTATTTTGCATCCCTATTTTCAAGTAACAATAGAGTGGCCTTTCAGTACGCTCTTACTGCTCATTTCAAGCGACCCTGGGAGACTGTTCAAGCATTAGCCTTTAATTAGAGCCTCCACCATCTACCCAGGGTTGGTGTGATGAGCCAGGCATAAACACAGACTTGAATCCAAACCCAAACCCTACTACACTGTGCTGTCACTGTGCCTATATGATGAGCATTTTATTTTTAGATATCCCATCCTAAAAAGCATGGCTTATCTGTTCAGTCACTGTTGTTCTAATGTTTCCTGTGGTTACATAGTGCTCTGCGTAACATGTTCTCATTTCCACTTCCAAGGACCTTTCCACTTTTTTTTTTATTAGTAATGTCGGTCTAGATTATAAACTCTACATGTGGAGGATAAACAGAGATAGAGAGAGCTTGCGAATGGAGCAGTAGAAGCTAGGAAATCCGGTTACTAGAGAAGAGGTTAGGGGAAAAAAAATGTCTCTGCTAAACAGGCGCAAGGAGTAGAGCCAATGTGAATGATAGAGAGTGATGTGATGACACACTAACACATGTCGGAGGTCCTCTGGGGAATCGCTCCCTAGAGTTGCAATGGTTGATTACTGGTGAAAATTGAACCAAGTGTTTGTGTGTGTGCATATGTATGTGTGACCACGTCAATGAATGTGTTCCCCAAAGGCCTCTGGGAGCATTGGAAGAGTATTTAAAGATGTTCCATTTACAGATCCTCGAAGGACAAGCGTAAGAAAGACAGAGCGAGAGAGAGCATTCTTGTATTAGAAGATACATATTCCAAAATTTCAGTCATAGGTAATGGTATTATACAATATTCATCTCATGTCTTGTATTCCAGTTTGACCTGGTAAGCATACTGACTAGTCCCCCAACTTTGGTATGTGAAAGCCAGGGAGATCACTGCGCAGAACTGATTTCATGTTTACCTGACATTGAATCTGCAAAATGTATGTCTTCCAAAGCGAGACAAAATAATTTAATGGTATCTTCAGAAAAATGATCTGGTATCTGTAAAATAATACACTGCTGAGAACCAAAATAGGTATAATATTCTTTTAAATAATTTAAACACCTTCTTCCTGGTTTGTATATGATTTAATACAGAGAGAATATTATTGCATATATATTCATCATTAGGACTCAAAATAGACAAACGGGAGAGTTAAAAATAGATTCACAGTACATATATGCGTATGGAAGTAAAGAAATGTTACATGTACAGGACACTAGAAGTTGGTGTTGGTGTCATCTTTTCCCAAAAAAGCCACACGGCAGCATTGAATTAAAATAGGACCAGTGTTTTACAGAAGAAAACTTCAATTTTTTGTCATCTAAAAAAATGAAACCAAGATAAATCAGGTCAAATATTTTTCTACCTTAAATGTTGTGTAATAATGTAACATGTGGCACATGGTGTTATGGTCTAATAAGACCAAGGTAGAACTTTTTGGGCATGAATCTTTTGCGGTGCAAAAAACAAGACAGCTTATCACCAAAGATCACCATATCCACAGTGAAGCATGGTGGTGGCAGCATCATGCTGTGGAGCTGCTTCTCTTCAGCTGGGACTGGGGCTCTGGTCAAGATAGAGGGAATCATAAATAGCTCCAAATCTATTTTGGCACAAAACTTGCAGGCCTCTTTCAGATATCTGAGGATGAAGAAAACATTCACCTTCCAGCATGATAACAACCCAAAGCAGAAATCAAGTGAAAAAATCAATGGTTTCAGAAGAAGAAGATCAACATTTTGGAATGGCTCATTCAGAAGCCAGACTTAAATCCTGTCAACAAACCTGTGGAATGACTTGAAGCGGGCTGTGCACAGGAAATTCAATCGCAATTCGATAGATCTGGAGCATTTTTGCTAAGGAAGAGTGGAATAAAATTGCCTAATCAAGATGTCCTAAGCTGGTAGTCTCTCACCCAAACTATCTGAGTAGAACAGCAAGCAAAATTACAGTATTACAAAGAAAAGGTGCCTTTTAACAAAGTATTTTATGCTTATGCAACCGGATTATTGGAAGGTTTTTCTTCTGCTTTTTGCCTGAGACAGTTCTGTTTTTCACTTGACTTTTTGTTAGCTGCTATACCTCAAAAGGGGTCATGAACGGTTATTCATGTCATGAATGGTTTCAAACACGGTATGGTTTTAAAGTCATGAATGCAACAGTCTAATCAGCATAAATACTGCAAATGAGTGTTCTAGAGTGTTCTGTAAGAAAAATTACAGTGTTTCACTTTGAGGGAGGAGAGTCTTTATGCTTAATTATATGTTAGGAGCGAAATGGCATAATCAGGAAATGCCTGCTGTACATACTGGGTCTGTGCCCAAGAAATAGTTTATATTTATATTCAGCCATCTTTTTCTGTTTTACATAGTATTTTCTCTTTTACCCTGGTGTTTCGGACAGGGTGTGTTAGTTTTGATGTCTTCTGGGCCTTTAACTACATAAAATGAAGAGAGAGGAGTGTATGGATGAATGTTAGTGCAATTATAAGAGAAAAGGAAGTGGTGCCAATCTTTGTCTATTTCAGAACCAGTGTTTGCTATTGCAGAAGTCAGTTGGGATGGTGACGGTAGGTTGGTTAGAGAGAGAGATATCTTATAAAAGACTATATTATGCAGCCTTTGATTAAGGTTTGATTAAAGGAAAATCAAGACCTAAAATGACTTCAGACTGCTGCTGTCTATTATATAGAAGTGCTGTAAATTAATGTAATCAGAAAGATGATGAAAAAGAAGAAAAGGAATAAGAGGATGATGATAAAGGTTCCTGTTGAGGCAAGAACCGCTGCAAATGACCTTTTTGAGAATCTTCCTATTTTCTCTTAAATAAACAATGCACTACGCTTCCATTTTCAACCCTTCATTTTTAGCTTTTTTAAAACAAGTGTCAACGGAAAAAGTGGAACAAGTGAATAAGTCATTAGTCGTGATGCAATTTCCCCAGGCCAAGATTTTAGATTTTGCCTGATATGCTAATGTCAAATAAATTACTCTGCTCTATTTCATAGTTTTTGCTTAATACGGAGCAAAGCATCCGAATCCAGAACTCATCAAAATTGTGCACAGATTAAGTCAGTTGTGGACTCAAGTAACACCACATCTGCATTTTACCTGGACTTCTACTAAACTAATGAATACAGAAAATGCTTCGTTTACAATTAACCAATTACACTCTAGATGGGACACCAGTGCATTCCGGGTTACAATGCTCGTTCATGCCTCAGCGCATAATCAGTAAAGCCAATCCACCCACTGGCATGTATTTTGGGAGGAAACTGGAAAACCCAGAGGAAACCCATATAAATACATGGAGAATGCTCAAACTACCACACCAAGCCCAGGACTAAACTTCAGACTAAGCTGAACTGCATCTATACTGGGTCACCTTGCCTGTCTTAGACATGGAAAAAAAAAACCCTGATAGATTTCCTGAGTTAAAATCAGACCTGGAATTGATTACTAGAAATTGACAAGCAAAACTTGGTTCCTCAAAACTACCTACTACCACCAATACCCATCCCTCCTTTCTGTGACCTCAGCTCTCTGAACATTGAGGGTGGGGAAGGACAGGAAGAACGGGAGCTCAGGAGGATACGAGGCAGCTTAGACAAGTAATTTCATCTTTAATTAGTTCTAATTCCCTTGTGTTTAACACCCAGCAAATTGCAGTTGCGTTGTTGTCGTTTTCCTTCAGCTTATAATTATTGATAACTTGAGGGTCAACATTCCCTCCTAAGCCTCTTAGCTGAAGTATGAAAAGGTTATAAAAGAGGCCCTCAGAGAAGACGAGAGAGGAGGATCATCTGCTGCAGCCTCATTCTCATTCTCTCATTCTGCCTTTTCTTTTTCTTTCTGTCAGGTCTTCAGTAAGTACTCGGCACTGTGTAACAATAACCTCTTCTAGGACAGTTCATTGCTCTAATTAAGGCCTCTTCTTTCCCCAGCCACACTCAGAGAGAAACGATTCAACTCCTCTGGCCTTGCCCTCTTCCTGGTAGCCCGGAGATGGAAAAGGATGTGAAAGAGAAGAATGCAAATGATAGAGTTGAGCCCAGTCCAGGGAAATAGAATAGCCCACAGTGATCAATAGCATTAGGCAGTTCCAGGGAAGAACACACACGGGCCTCAGAGACAGATTGAGCTGGCCACTCTCAGATCAAGGGTGCAGCTGTTCCTGCGCAAATTAAAAGAGCACCTTCTTCTCAGAATCCAAAAAAAAAAAGTTTCGATTTTAACGGTCATTCGGATATTATTATAACTTAGGAATGTCCGATACCAAAATCCAATACCAGGTGATATTATGTGCCATAAGGCTACTGTATGTTGTAATGCTAATGAACAGACGACACTAAATAAAACGAGGTCGGTCAAAGCAAAGCAGACTGCAAACTGTGTTCTGAAAATGTCAAAAGGAGGAACTAATGCATTTTCTTTCAATACAAGTAACCTGAACTCAATCATAAAACTCAGCAGGAAGAGTGCATCGTTAGTGGAAGCCAATTATGGCTAGACGAAAAAGAAAGGTCTACAGCCAATGCTAAGTGAGTGAAAATAACAACCTTTACCCAGTACGCTGTCCCTGACGATCATCCCTTGATCACTCGGTCGCTAACAACTAGGGGTTACGATGCCTCTATAAGCCTACGCAGTCCAAGGTACCTAATAGCTAGCTAGCACCTTGCTAACATTATGAAGAATAAGTCGTGCTGCAAAAGAGCATGAACACTACAAGATCAGTACAGATAATATACACTTAGTAATGACCGAAGTGACAAATTGGCTTCTTCTTCTTTTGATGTTTCAGGTCACTTTACATCTAGTCAGTTGTATTAAACAGAGAAATTAGTAAACGGGAGCGTTTGCTCAGCAGCACTGAGAGATTGTGTGGCGGAGTTGGTGAGTGGTTGTCTGCTGGGAGATTCATCATGCTGAAAATTGCTTGCACTTAAAAAAAAAAAAAAAAAAAAAAAAAAAAAATGATTTGTCCTTTTTACGACACACAAAAACAGGATTTGCAACCGTTTCTGGTTGAATTGATATTTAAGCTGAGGAAACGTTTGGATTTATAAGATAAGTTAAGTGCATGTCCAGTCTACAGTCCTGTCCATTTCAGTGAAACATTTACTGTGGACCAAAGAAAAGATGCTTACATGCTAATCACTGATGTGAAAAACAAATCTAATAAATCAAGCAACTTGTCTGCCCAAGTAGGAACACAACATGCTTAATCATTAAAATAAAGATAATTATGAAGTATGCAATAGCTTACATGTAGAAAGAAAATATTAAATGGTGATGCACAGCACAGTCAACCTTGCACTTTTATAGCTATGCACACACACACAAACACACACACACACACACAACCACCTTTTTTCCTACAGTTAAAAATATATCAAGTTCTCAAACTCTGTTCCAGGCAGATTTTTTCAGTAGTATGTAGTCAAATTGATCAAGTGATACCGTCTTGTTGCACGCATCAATACTGTCCTGGCAGGTGTAAGCCAACAGCCGCATTGGATTTTCACCAGAGATTAAAAATCAAGTGATTTACCTAAAAGTCAACTGAAAGTTGAATGCTAAGCATCAGGAAAAAAAGAAAACAGTGAAGTAAAACTTTAGTGACATGCTATGCAATAATAAGTTCCTTCATTTGTTTACTTGGCCAGAGCCCAAACTTGTTTTTTTTATTGGCTCACAAGACCAAAGGTCATAAAGTGGTATCTCAAAGTTCACACAAATAATGTTGGCACAAAGCAAAAGGAAGCTACCAGAAGCAAATGCGCATCTTTCGTGGACCACTTTCTTTCCCTTTCAGTGAATTCACTGGAAAAAATGTATTCACTGGTGCTTCAGCTGAGAAATCAGAAAAGTGTAGTTTTCATGGGTCTTCAGTATCACCATAGGAAAAAATCATAAATAATACAACTAAACTTTAGATGTTGGTATGTCTGCATATCTCAGCTCAGAAAGATGTCAGTATGGCCTCCCTCTGCCTCTCTCTCTCTCTCTCTCTCTCTCTCTCGCTTTCTCTTGCTAGGTTAGCACGCAGTCTTTTATAGGCAAATGTTATAATTTATTGTCCTTTCCCTTTTTAGAGTGAGCAGTTATGAAAAATAGTTTTTCAACCCGCCGCATCAGAAGGGATAAATTTTAAATGAGTAAACAGTATTGACTTTACTGAGGCAGTTTTATATCATTCAAGAGGCACTAAATTCTCCAGCCATGAATCAGCAACTGGTTTGCAAATTGTTAGTGTTTTTTCCTCCACCATTTTGGCAAAGTAGCAAAATTGAGTTTTAAATTTTGTTCACTGTTTGTCATTCCTCTGAAGGGGAAATGAATTTAGGAGTCACAGGAGTGCCATAAAAAAAAAGAATAAATCAGTAAAAAAAAAAAAAAAGACGAAGAAAAATGTAGAAAAGGAAAAATAAAATAAAAAATTTATAAAAACAAAAATAAGAGAATATGAAAATAAAAGCTTTTCTCTATTGCTTTTGCTATTGCTTGAAGGGCCACGCAGCCAATCAGCTGGCTGTGGGCGGGCCTTTCTGCACAGACTTTCAGTCAGTTCCTGCACACATGAATCCTTCTTTGGCGGGAGCTTTTTTAAGCGACGTGGTCTTGCGAATGTGCTGTGTGAACGCGGTTGTTGTTTGAATCTGGAAGAGAGACATCACGGCAGAAGTAGAACAAATAGTGACGCAGTCCATGACAACTTCATGAGCTCTAGCAGCCCACACTACTCTTGCTTGTTTAATGCAAGCTATAAAAGAGAAATAAAATTCCATAAGAGAGAAATAAATTATTTTAGAACTAGTGTTTAAATTTTTGATGTTTCAAATATGCATTAGTAGCAAATTAATAGCAAAAGCAATACAGTAATTGCAAAAGCAATAGGGGAATAGCAAACGCAATTAAGAAACTTTCTTTTCATATTTTTTTTATTTATTAAATATTATATCTATTTGTAGATATAAATTTTATTTATTTGTTTGTTTGTTTGTTTTTTTACTGGCCCTCATTAATTTTCTTGTTCCTTTACTGATTTATTCTTTTTTTATTGCACTCCTGTGACTCCATAATGAATGGTAGATAAAAATTGGGTCATCCTGTATTATGGGCACAGAAATAAAACAGTACATGGGTTGTCTTGTAGTGTCTAGTCTCCCATTAGAACAATTGGAGCAGTACAGCATCCTGCTCTAATAGGATTGTAGCTGTAGATCATCTCCCATCTTGCTGACAGCAGCAGGATTTAATCTGTCGAGTGATGTGCTACAGTACTCTGAACCTTGGCCCATATTATTTAAAGGTGCATATACACAGATTTTTGTGTAATTTTTATATCTAATGTCTCTCGTGAAACATGACTTCCATGCAATTGCTGGGTTTCCCAATGTTAGTAGCTTGACTGCTATAAATTCCAAGGGTTTCCTTTAAATTAATGTGCATTTGTTGATTACATTTATTACATTAGAAGTTGAACAAATACAAAAATATTAAACAGAACAATCGATTTTCTCCCCACTGACCAAAATAAAACTCTTTCTTTTCTTTTTAGCAATGTGCCTTTTAAAGAACTAAATCTCTGGACCTGTTCAAAGTCCTAAAACTGATGATTTCCACCAGCATGCAGCAATTCCCATTCTCTCCTGATTCTTTTTTTTCTATCTTCCCCCTTCTATCCTACCTTCCCTCTTCTCTCTCTGTCTTTACCATATGCGATACGGAAAGGTCAAAGAAAATGGTTAGGCTGAGATGAACACCCCCAGCATATAGCTGCTTCTTCTCGATTTATAGCGTCCTCCAGAATTATTGGCACCCTTTATCAAAATGAGCAAAAATGATCGTATAAAATAAACATTATATCTATCTTTGATTTAACAAAATGTTATTCTGATTAGAACTACGTTTAGTATTATATATTTTAATTTAATACATCATTCTTGAAACTGTTTGTTATTTTTCGTTTGATCTTAGGCTACTGTATTATCATCCGTTACCGTGAAACAAACTAAGATCAATAGGAAAATAGACAAATGGTTTCTGACCTGCACAAATTGGCTAATGAAAAGAAAAATATATAAGCAGGTAAAAAAGCATTGAGCATGATTCGGGCTATAACATTTCTGAAGCAGTTGAGTAGGTTCATGAAGGAAGGAAAAGAACCCAAAAATCATACTTTTACTTTCACAGTTTAGTTCACACTTTGATGGTTTTCAAGTTTCAAACTGTTAAAAAAAACACTTTCATAACAACAAGTCTTTCAGCAGTGTTGCAAGGCAGGAGCCATTTCTGAAAGCGTCGCACAAAATACTGATCGTGAACTTCACAACACATCGTTAAAATTTGTTTAAAATATGCTTGGGAGAGCGGAACAAGGTCCCTTAATCTTCCTTTCAAATATTATTCTTGGTCATTTTCCTAAACGGAGCCAACACTTCTAGAGGGTACTTATATGTAAATTTAAAGAAAAGACAGTGAGGGAAATCTTGATCCATATTATCTGGGGTATTAACTGAGTCTAACTGAACCTTTTCGACAACACTCTCTGATGAGCAGTTTAGATTCTATGTAGGTTAAAAAAGAGCATATAACAACAAATATTTCTGAATGGATAACTCCACTAGCCCTGTGCTGGTAAAAAAAAAAAAAAAGATTATTCACATTATTTAACCAAGTTATTGAAAAAACGGAACAGCAACAGTAGAAAATCAGTAGTCTTGTAATTAAAAATCAAAACCCCCAGACACTGTGTGCCTCGGTATATTCAATATGAGAAACAAATCTGTCATTGTTTCGATATTAGTAAACCTGTGTTCTACTAAGGCTGAAGGTTCAACTCGCCTATTTTATTTTATTTCCAATTTGTCCTTCCTATATTAATCACTTCACCAGTAACAGGATGTATGTGTTTGGCATTGACTTGTTCAGTATTGAATTTCAAAAGAAAGCCTAATATATTAGTAGGCCAAAGCAATTTCAATAAGGCCAACATGAATTGCAGTAAAGAATGAACCAAAGCACAAAAAGATAATAATTTTTGTTGCTCTATATTAGTGTTACATGTGGGGATTTAAGCAACAATCTACACTGTAATAGCGTGTCTCATCCAAGAACACATGGTGATTTGGAAAGGGAAGCTGAATATTAAGTAGTTAGCAGAATGAATAATGCTGCACATAACAGATAAATTGCGAAGGATGTGTTTATAATGGCAGCCACAACACCTGCCACTCCACAGCGTCTTCCATTTGACATGTTCACACTTGTTCACTCTTTCTTGTACCCGTAGCACCACTTGTTCATTCAGAGTAATCTGCTTATTGCATAATACAACCATACCATATTGTTCTTTGAAATTCAGGTACATCCAGACACAGCTAAATAATTTACATAAATACCTTTTTATCATTCTATATTATTTGTTACAATCGCGTGAGGACATTATCTGTATTGGTATAGTCCTTAATTATTTAATTACTAATTACTTAATTACTAACAATAATTTGTTAACTGCAAAATTGTCTCATGACACGAGATAGCACGTCACTGACGGGTGATGGGTTTCTCAGGTAGATCTCTGAGAAAAAACTCCCACACATTGCTTTGAATTGGGTTTTTTCATTTTGTTTTGGTTTTTTTGTCAAGCAATTTTCATGCCCTAAAAAAGTGCTTTTGCTGTTTAAGATGGCACTTTGGTTTCTCTTTGAAAAACCAAATAGTTTGTTTTGTGCGCATGAACGTTCTTACCATTATTTACGTACTGCCGAGTGAAAGTTATTTTGTGTGCGTTTACTTTACGACAGGTCATCATACTTTTATGTCTGTTTTAGTATGTATGGTATGTAATCCAATTTGCACACACAAGTAGAATACGATTATGGAACAGGAACTTCGAGGACATTTGTTTGTTCAGCGATGCCAAATTTCTGGATGTACTGCTAGTGAAAGATGGCTAAAAATGACTCACCGTACTTTAGAAGAAAATGAAAGGTTATTTGACAAAGCCAGTAAAATTTTGTGATGCATATGTACTGTACTGCCCCACCCTCCCACCCCGAACTGCTGATCCTACTTGGTATTACTTGGCGTATTTGTGTCATATTTAACGTAGTATATTAGGCTCGTCCAAAAAAATAAATTAACTGATTTTTTTTCTCCGCAAGAAAATTTTATTCCTTTGTAGTACAATGAAAACCGCACAAAATTGTACTGAAAACTAGATTTAGGAGTCACCCCAGTTCACTTTTTTTAAAACTACCTCTAAGCTTAAGATTTTATTATAATCGACAAATGATGAACAGACCCACCTTTGATGCAGAAGGAAGCTTCTTCTCTTCTGCCCACCACTGAAGAACAAACTGCTTCTATTTCTTTGTCAACATTTTGTTGAATTTTTCTGTTCTGATCTTTTGTCAAGGTTTTGTTGTATTTTTCTAAGAGTCTTATCCCTTGTTCCTCGTATCATTCACAACAGACAGTTTGGATGCCCGATTCCAAAGTTCTTTGAAAACTGGATCGTCAGTCCACTATGTGAGATGCTCATTCAGGAATATTTTCACTTTTGTTGATCCTCGTTCAATCAAGGGATCAAAAAATGACAGTTGCTTGAAGACTCCACTCATACTGCAAGAAAACACGCCCTGCCTTTGTTCCTGTAGGAATTCTTGAGCTTTTTGATTTTCACATTTAGTCTTAACATCTTGCTTTGAAATGTCAAACATCTGTTCAAGTTTACTTTTAAAGATTTCTTCTTTCTGTCTATCACTTTCTCATTGACCAGTTCTGTGTTTCTTTACGGACAAGTACTCTTCATGTAGTTTCCTCCACTTTCTAGCGCAAGAGTCTAAGCGTTGTGTCGGTATCCCTGCTCGATCCCACACAGCTGTCGCTGACTCACGCCAACTTCTAGCTTTCCGGTAAAGGTTTTCCTTCTTCGGAGTGATGAGAATTGACAAATTGAAGAACATCTAATCCATGTGGCAGTCTTGCAGTTGATAGCTGACAGAGTGATTTCCCAAGGAGACAGTTTTTGGGTGCAGATCACAAACTAGATGACACACTGCAAATTAAGCATATGCAATAACCTTCATACACAAAACAAGCATACAATGCATGCTGGACCTCTAAATGTTGTCCAGTCAAGCGGAAATTTGACACATGAGTAAGATGAACCAAGTGGACAATAATAAGCCTTGTGGAGACAAGATTTGACCAGGATGGATTTGGTATGTAAACATTTTTGGATTTTGGATTCTGTATGAATTTTGAATAAACCATCCCAGGGTATTTCATCAGGAGGAGAAAAAACTTAACAGGGAGGATCTGCTGCACTGCTGTTACTTGAAGATGTACTGTATGTTATGGAGTGTTTTAAGGCAGATGATTATCAGCATAAACAGAAATTATTCTTCTTAACAAAGCATGTACACTGTAAAAATGATGAAGTCAGTCCCTTATTCGGCCCTCAATTACGGCCTGTGACATCACATGGAACTCAAGGATATACACCAAATATATTCCCCAATATACTGTTTATAAGGTGGCAGGTAAATGTTTATATTCAGTACCAGTCAAAGTTCGCACACACCTACTCCTTCATAGGTTTTTATTCATTTTGATTATTTTATTCAGTGTAGAACAATACTGAAGACATCAAAACTCACACATGGAACATATATAGAATTATGTGGTAAACAAAATATGTTTCATATTTTCAGTTCTTCAAAGTATCCAGTGTTTACATTGATGACAGCTTTTGTACATTATGTGCATTATCTTAACCAGCTTCATGAGGCCTGGAACGCTTTTCAGTTAACAGCTGAGCCTTGTCTAAAATTCCTTAGTTGAATTTCTTGCCTTTTTAATGCGTTTGCGACCGTCAGTTGTGTCGTGTCGAGGCAGTGTTGGTATACAGTAAATAACGCTATTCCACAACTGTAGTAATCCATATTATGTCAAGAATTACCATATTACTTTAAGACATGAAGTCTATTATAATTAATAAAAATAAAGAAAAACCACTGAATTAGAAGGTGAGTCCAGACTTTTGGCTGGTACTGTACATATGAGTGCCGATTATAATAGGAGGTGTAGCTAAAATGACTTTTTGTTGTTTTCTCTTATAATAACTTGCATTATACTTTATTTTCAAGTCAAAATGACCTAAATAACATTTTTGTATTATATGAAACGTTTCCTCGTGTCTATTAAAGAGAAATGAGAGATTTATGGTAAAAAAAAAAAAAAAAAATTGCTACAAAACTGTAATTGAGGATATTGACGGTAAAAAAAAAAAAGTGTTACTCAGAAAAGACAAAGTCCTAAAAACAGGTTCCTCAAATAGCGTGCTTATGTGTATGGCCTCTCTGAAAGGTTTTCCATGCCTCTGGAAAAATGACGCATCGCACATGCATTCATGTCACGAGAAATATGAGGCAGGCTAGCTTTTGAGGGTGGTTCTCTTAGGAGCCTTACTCCTCACCTGGATGTTTGCCAGTTTACCGTTTGTGCCAGTTGAGAAGATGACCTGCAGGTCATAAACTTTCTGTGAAAAAACCAGGGAGAAGGAAAGAACATTAATGACCGCTGAAGCTTGTGTTGAGAGCTGTGTGTGTACGTGCGTTCGTGTTCATTTGCGTGTGTGTGTGCTGATAGGGTTTAGTGTGTATATGAAACAGTTGTCCTCTATTGGAACTCTGCACCTTGTTGCAAGCAGCAGCTCCAGGCTGGGGATTAAAGACCGTCCCATCTGTCCAGCAACAGCTCTACTTTAAACTGCCGCACATCACACTGCATTCGACCATCCCACAAGGGCCCGTTTCAATCACAGTAACACCTGCAGTCAGCTTTATGCTCACTTCAAAAAGTACAATAAACACACATGCCGTGAGGATTTAGCATGTGTTACTACATGTGTGCCAAGAATACAATAACTGGACAAAATGCCTAGACAAACATCAAAATAACAACTACAAAAACAACAATTGCAGCTGGCATTACAGTAGTAGTGGAAGTATAATTAGAAATAATAGATGTAAGAGTATAAATACATTTCCTACATGTGTGCTGTTTTATTTTATAAGAGGCAATGAGCAAATGAGTAGCATATATATATATGGTTTTTTTTGTTTTTTTTTTATAAAAACATGCCTCTTCTAATTGTTATGGTGGCACATAAAAGCTACCATCAGAGGTGTTAAAGTTCATTCCTGGAGGGTCAGACTGCTGGGCAATGTAATGTTTCCCCTGTATATTTAGGTGACTAGATCATTCAGCTGTATTGGTCCAAACAGGGTACAAGTCACAACAAGGTCAAATGTCTGAAATAGTTTTTTCGTTAACAGTTTGAAGCATATTTAAGTGTATATCCGGAATACAAATTAGTAACAAGAAGGAGAAGACGTGGAGGCGTCCCAGGCGACAGCGCTGTAACCGAGCATGATTTGTGCTTTTGTTCTAGAACCTTTTAAAAATTGTCGGACAGTCTCGAGCTCTGTTTGAAATGTAAAGGGAATCCAAGAGTGCAGAACTAAATACAAAATGGATTCCCTCTAGTAATAGTGTTGGGTCACGAAGAGAGAGAAAAGTGGGAGTGAGAAAAAATAAGGGAGATAAAGGATGGTAGGTGTTGAAATTAATTTGTCAATCTTCCTCAGACTGGATATGAGCACTACACGAGGGATGGAGTTTCAAAGCCATGCAAATGGGAAATGATGTAAAACGCTAGCCGGATTAGGGGTCGTGAGCAGTGTGAGTGAAACTGTCATGGCTTACGTTCTTAACTCTTAGCACTAATAGCGGTGACAGCAGTCTTAGAGGGATTTCTAAGCAGATCATACATATTTAGCTAGAGCATTTAAGAGGGATTGTCACTTGTGTTTTCTCACAGATGGTGCATTTTATTTCTTTTGGATTTCCATAAACAGCACGGTTTGCTGTAGAATCTGTGACGTGGTTTTCGGGGATAAACGTCAATCTGTCAGCCAAGTGATCTGAGGGTTTTTGGGTATCATTAGCATGTCCCCTTACAGCTGTCTCGGGACTGTTTAATGATTGATTGGCATCGGTCAGTGGGCCGAACGCCTGTTGCCCTTGGCCGGACTGTCTGTCAAAACACCATCTCTCATCCCTCACTCAATTTGTGAATGCCAGGAAAACATTTGTCACAGTAAAAAAAATATTGATGATGTCATGTTATGATTTCTGTTACAGTTCAGTGACCTTATTAATAAAGTATAAGAGCATTCGCTTAGTGTGCATAAGATGCTTTATTGTTTTTAAATAATTTGTTCATTTTAATTTTCACTGTTTAGTGAGTAATAACTCGTGTTGTTATGAAAACAATAAGATGAGCAAGAGTTTTTTTTTTTCACATTACTGACTGCAATCCACTTCTGTCCATCTGTGGTGATTAAATATCCACGGCAGCTTTTGAAAAAGATGATTTTAATGAACTCCACATCTACAGTACAGGTATCAGACACGTGTTGCAGGTTTGACTGAAGGCTTTCTTTTCAGTTAATAATTAGGTTCACCTTTCTTGAAAATAATCTTTTATTTGCTTCTAAAGAGAAAATATTTTATAAACCAGTGAAAGTGGAACAAGATGTAATAGAGGCAGTCTGACATTTTCACTCTGCTTTATGTTTTGTGCTCACTAACCGTAAATGGACTCCTATGGTGTATGAGTTCAGTCACACTGACACAATAACGTTCAGATTTCACTCACAGCACGCGCCAACTTTCCAAGAGCTAAAGAACGAAAGAAAACCAGCATGCTTCTTGTGTTCTTCGCAGGTCAACTGCAGTTTAATTTCCTTTGCCCTGTAAAGTAAGAAGTATTTGTGGCATTCCATTATAAAGAACAATAATGTATATTTTGTGAAGTATTCTACTGAAATCTATGTTGTGTGTGTAAATATTTAATATCTGATATGAATAATAAAGCCCATAACTTGGCAGATTAATCTCTCAGCCTGGAAATTATATCTACGGCCAGCTGTCTGCAGCTGTACAAGTTATGTTCTGCCATGACACATTTATCACCACATACATTTTTGTCTTTGAAAATTCTTTCTCTTTTGTGGCTGGTTTGATGCAGGTGGTGCATGACGCAGCTGTTAGTCCACGCGTGCAGCCTGACAAAGCGTGAATTAGATTATTAATTACTCTCTGAATTTGCTGGTAGTACCAGTGCATACAATACAGTACAAGTCAGTACTGCTGAGCACTGCTCTGGTATAAGAGAAGGGAACACAAATAATCAGAGATGCAGTATTAATAAAAATCCTGTTTTGTACTGTTCCTCTACACCATGACATTAGCTGTGTCAAAAATATGCTATCATAGTGATGCAATGTTCTCATTTTTTACTACCATCACTCTGAGGAGAAGACCTTTGAAGTTAAGTTTCAGGGAGAATTGATGGAGAATTCAAATATGCCAGCCCCTCACTATTATGCATTCACACAGTGCGCACACCCACACACACACACACACACACACAACCACATACACATACATGCACACATACAACTTTATACAACAGTTCCCCTACCTCCTGCTGTTCCTGCCTGTCTAGTCTTAATGAATGTTTCTGTAAGAGGCCAAGAATTTAATTAAAGGACTCGATCTGAAATTGTGCTTCTGAATAAAATACCATCGCACAAAATTTGAACCAATTTATTCTTATTGTTGTATCGTTATAATTATACCATGAAATATTCTGGCTGTTTTAATACAGAGGAGATTGTTGGAATACATTTTTAAAAGCATTTCTAAAACAAAATTGGAAAGACTATATTCCAAAAACATGTTATTAAACCCAACTTGTCACTGTTACAGTATATGGACGATACCAAAATTTCCTTTGCTACACAATGCAAATGCATAATGAATCTCCTTCTAACCACTGTCTTTTTTTGTGCAGGTAACCGGTAGGATGGTGGCAGTGGAAGTAAGTGGGCACAGCTACCTGGTGGCGTGCTGGCAGCCCATCCTAATTCTAATGCTTGCCACTGTGCTGTCCGGCTCCACCACAGGCTGCCCATCCCGCTGCGAGTGCAATGCTCAGGAGCGTGCCGTTGTGTGTCACCGTAAAAAGTTGATGTCAATTCCTGAGGGCATTCCATCTGAGACAAGATTCCTAGACCTCAGTAAGAACCGCATTAAAACAATTAACACAGAGGAGTTCTCTGGGTTTCCCAACTTGGAGGAGCTGGAATTGAACGAAAATACCATATCCACCATTGAACCTGGAGCCTTTAACAACCTGTATGGCCTTCGGACTCTCGGGCTGCGCAGCAACAAGCTTAAACTTATTCAGCTGGGTGTATTCACAGGTCTCAGTAACCTTACCAGGCTTGATATCAGTGAGAATAAAATAGTTATCCTGCTAGATTACATGTTCCAGGATCTTTACAATCTACGCTCTCTGGAAGTGGGTGATAACGACCTGGTGTTTATATCTCACCGAGCATTCCATGGCCTCAACAGCCTGGAACACCTGACCTTGGAAAGGTGCAACCTAACCTCTGTTCCCACA
This sequence comes from Notoglanidium macrostoma, assembly GCA_030068235.1. Classification (NCBI taxonomy): domain Eukaryota; kingdom Metazoa; phylum Chordata; class Actinopteri; order Siluriformes; family Auchenoglanididae; genus Notoglanidium; species Notoglanidium macrostoma. Next base: position 19,238,136 of record JAQQZR010000012.1, on the reverse strand, counting down.
GAGGCCTTTACTCATTTGCACAGCCTCAACACTTTGTGTCTGCGCAACCTCAACATTAACAGCATCAGAGATTACTCCTTCAAACGCCTCTCCCGTCTCAAAGTTCTGGAGATCGCTAATTGGCCATATCTGGACACAATGACCACTAACTGCTTGTACGGTTTGAATCTTACATCCTTAACAATCACCAATGCAAATTTAACTTCGATCCCTTATGTGGCACTCCGGCACCTGGTTTACCTACGATTCTTAAATATGTCGTACAACCCCATTGTAATCATTGAGGGGAACAAGCTCCATGACCTGCTCAGGCTGCAGGAGTTTCACTTGGTTGGTTGTAGACTGGCTATAATCGAGCCATACTCATTCAGAGGACTAAACTATCTAAAGATCCTGAATGTGTCAGGAAATGCTCTAACTACCTTGGAAGAATCAGCTTTCCACTCAGTGGGGAACCTGGAGACTCTGGTACTGTATGACAACCCTCTGGCATGTGACTGTAGGCTTCTCTGGGTATTCCGTCGCAGATGGAGGCTCAATTTCAACCGCCAGCAACCCGCATGCGCCTCACCTGAGTTCGTCCAGGGAAAAGAGTTCAAAGATTTCCCTGACATCTTACAGCCTAATTACTTCACATGCCGAAAATCAAGAATCCGGGACCGCAAAGCACAGCAGACCTTTGTGGATGAGGGAACTACTGTGCAGTTTGCATGCCAGGCAGATGGCGATCCAGCGCCTGTTATCATGTGGCTTTCCCCACAAAAACAGTTAATTACCCCAAAAACGATAGGAAGACTTACCATGTTTCCTGATGGTACTTTAGAGGTGCGCTACGCTCAGATTCAAGACAATGGGACATATGTATGTATTGCAAGTAATGCTGGGGGAAATGACACTGCTGTTGCTCACCTTCATGTCCACAGCTACTCATCTGACTGGCCCAACCAGCCCAACAAAACCTTTGCTTTCATTTCTAACCAGCCCAGCGACAGTGGAGCCAATGGGACGAAAGCTACCGTTCCTTTCCCATTCGACATCAAGACTCTTATCATTGCCACCACCATGGGATTCATCTCCTTCCTTGGTGTGGTATTATTCTGTTTGGTACTGCTGTTTTTGTGGAGCCGGGGTAAAGGTAACACTAAACACAACATCGAGATTGAGTATGTGCCACGTAAATCAGATGCAGGACTAAGCAGCGGTACTGCTGATGCACCTCGCAAATTTAATATGAAAATGATTTAATCCATGCAAGGAGTGTTAAAGACACAATAAACACTGAATGATTGTGAGTAAAATCTGAAACCCACCCTGATTAACCACTGGATCCTGCAACCTTCTTATAGAGGAAGTGTTTATGATGTTGTGTGTTTGATGTTGAAAAGCGAGGAGAAAAATACTGCATTTCTCTGTGATGACATTTTCTGCTTGGCCTTCAGGGACCATTTCTGGAAAGACAATTTTGTTGTAAAACATTCAAGTGGAATTTTATGGGCAAAAGGAAAAGACTAATGAACTCTTCTCAATGTTCGTGTGAACCGCCAAAACACAATAGACCATTGTCCTCCTTTGCTGTCCTTTTGCCTGCATTATGTGTTATTGTATGATTTCTTTTTAATATTCAAATTGAGATAGTTTTATCATACAGCAGCAGTAGACATTTCTGGGTTGGTAAGCACATTAACTAGTTCGATGCTATGCTGAAAATATAATTTGTTTCAGATGATCACTGCCACACTCCTTGAGTACTGTTGGTATCCAAGTCAAGCACTGCACTATCACATACATTGTACAGAGCATTTTTCAAGACAGTAGTGTCTTGATGTCCTTTTTCATTCAGTTGAGAATTTCATTTTGTTTTTTATTCCTTCTTTTTATTTACATTTTTTATTACGTGTGTAGCAAGACGAAAAGAATAGCTGAAAAACACAGTGCTTGAATTAGCTGGTATAAATTAAAATCAGTTTTATTTATCTATGTAGTTTTGAGAATAAAGAATGAAAGTCTTAATCCATTGATAAGTCCTACAACTTTAAGGCACTGAAATTAAATTTTTCAAATCTCACAACATGGCTCCCTGTAACTTGTCATTCATGTCTCACATGGCTGCATTCAGCACCTTCAGCTTTTGCTACAGGATGCCAGATGTGGTGCCATCACACGTCCAATACAGTCCTCACTACATGGTGGTGCATAGCTTTTGATTTCCATTCAATATGGTTTCTTTTCAGAGCTATAAGGCCTGGACTATACATTGGTCAATTACACATTTGGGAATTGAATCTAAAATTAAAAAAATGTACAGATTGAACAGACAGTACGCATCTTCAATAGTGATATACCTATATGATTCAACAGATTTAAATTTCGTCCTAGGATATGAGTTTGTCTGAGCAAAACATGTATTATGTAATGCGAGGAAGATGTATTTGCAGAGGTTTTGCAACACTCTTTTAAACCTCATTAAAACACAGCAAGTGTCACAGGCTATAAAATAACCAGGCTCCAATCTGCACTTGAATGCCATTCAAATTACAGAGGAGTTTGAGTGTATACCTTTCCCCAACAGTCAGATAGGAAGCAGATGTGTGGATCCAGTGTTAAACTTGGTAACGCTTTATTTGTAAGGTACATACATAGGGCATTTATAAAACATTCATAAGCACACTCAGCATAGGCCATAATGGAGAATATATAAATGTTTTTTTGCCAGATAAAGTCAAATATAATCTTAAATTTCAACTTCACGGTGGCGATAGAGGTTTTATGTGATTTTGCATAAAAAAGAGAAGAGGGGAAAAAAAACAATTATCATTATTCTTATGAACATCACATTCATGACAGATATAAAAGGTTTACATAACAGTGCTTATAGTATGTGTTATTTATGAGAATTTGATTACCACTTCAGTTTGAGGACATTAGCATCATTCATTTTTCTGGCATTTGGGATATGTAAATCAGTTTAAAATACTTTATAATAGTTTTGAAAGTAAATGGACCACCAGCATTTCATTTGATGTGTATTTCTCCTATAAAAAGTATATAGTAAGTATATCTGCCAAAAGGGAAAAGTGACAGCTTTCATGAAGCCAAAATCACTTCCAAGATAAGGTTAAAGACTTTACATGTGGTCAAACAAACTCAAGCGATAATGGTAATTAGGGGTTTCCTTTATCTCTCTTTTACTTAAAGACAAAACAATATGCATAATGAAATTTCATCTCATGAATTTTGACATAAGCCTTACATAAATCTTAAGGTATTATTTAATATATTTAAACAATTCTTGTGAGTGTTATGAAGGCGCAATATAAGTACCTTTCAAATAAAGCACTACTGTAAGTAGTGCAAAGAAAATAATTTGTGATAGGGCTGTATTAAATTGAGAATAGCCTTAATGATTTTTGGCAGACAGCAATAGGCTTCTGTAAACGGTTCATTTTCAATCCTCACACAATTCATAGCAACAAGTAGGAGTTTAACAGGTAAATCTGTATTTACTTACAGATATAAGATAAAAGGCACTTTGCCTAAAAGTCTCACAGCTGCCTTCTGTTATGCTGATTGCACACTGTAGCCTCGCTCTAGCTGAATGCTAATAGCTAGCTGCTAGCTACAACCTGTCACTGGCTAGTAGCGGATAAATAGTGGCTAACATTAACTATATAGACACTGGGCAGTGAGCTTGAAAAGTCAATATAACATTAGCTAGGATACTTATACAGTAAAATGAATACAATGAGTGGTAATAGGAAAAGTTTCATAACATTACAGTATGTTGTTTCACTTTGTCTAATGAAAGGAACTGCTGCATCAGAGTTACAATTACAGATGTGGCTTGTCTTGGTGGATCGAAATATTTTGCACTATGATTCAAAATTCTGTTTGCCTCTTTGTTAATAATATTGGATTAGCAGAGGAAAGGGACAGGTGTGAGAAGGCTCATAGGTTTAAATCTTCCCTTAGCTACACTTAGCCTTAATCATCCTAATTTGATTGAATCGATTTACAAAAGAAATCTGTAATTTTTGAGACTACCAGAGAGGACGACCCTGCCGGCTCAGCTTCAGTGATATTTCTTTCCTCCTTTTATCTTTCTATCTTTGGCAGTAGTAGACTATGCTACGACTCAAATTAAATAAAACCTAAAAACTGTACTTGAACCTATAAATAAAAATCTGTAAAATAACAACCTATAAATAACACTCAATATTAGGGAACCTAGTAAACCTTGGCCTGTTATATGAATATTACATGTAAGCAAGGAACTTTGCAGTTGGCGCTGGTCACTACAAGGCCAAGATGATATGGTAGTATCTCTTAAATGTACTGTCTGATGACAATTCCAAAAATCAGAACAGTTTAAATGTGCTCATTTAGGGGCAACATTAATGAATAAGGCCCACTATATTTGTTTCTTTGCATCTTTGTAAGTGGCACAGAAATGAAGACTTTAATACTTGTTCTGATTCATACAGTGTGTTGTTTTGCAAAAGGTTTAGCTAACAGAATGTGGATCTAACAACATTCAAGGAACTTACGGGAGCCATTTCTTTTTGTATTATATATTATATTACAATTATATGATTCAGCATACAAATACAGCATATTTGATTATGATATATTATCCAGCAGGTCTGACAAAATATGTGTTATGCTTGGTCTTGCAGTGTCAGAGTGACACCAGTTCAATTTTGGCATTTTAAGTATACATAACAAGACAGCTCCTGGTTACTATTTTTGGATTAAAAGCTTTATAACTTCATTATTGTAGCATGTAAGTTACTAAATGAGTGAGTATGGATAAGCATTAATTTGAGCAAAGTTAATGTGCTTGACAACCCTGATGTTCACGTTGGCTGTAATAATTTGCTGCAGTCTTATGATCCAAAAATGACTGATTCGTTTAAAAATGTTTAAATTTCAATCTATTGCGATTTGAATAAACATCCCCCAAAACAGTCCCAAACAACTTTGTTTTAATATGACTTGTAAAAATGAAATGCTTTTCCATAATAATATGAGTTGCACAAGCAGTTAACGAGCAGATATTGAAATTATACTGAATGTGACTTTCCAGGAGAGTATATGTATGTGATGTTTTTCCTTAGTGAAAGTCTTTTCATGTGCTTGTCAGAGCTTTGTGGATGTGGGGGGATAAGGGGGGCAGGATTGAGTGTTGGTTTATAGACAAAGTGGGTTAAATGCCAGAGCAATTATTTTGTTGCTCTTATGCTGATAGGATGCACAGACGATGGAAGAACACAGACAGTTTCACTTATGTTGATAAATTTAAAAGAAAATTCTATTCACATACATGAGTGAGATCCTCAGACACCTAATAATGCCATTTGTTGAAGCTTTTTATGTTTCAAACCTACTGTGCTCATCCTGTGCAAACTCCCCTTCAGAAAAGACCAAGAAAATGTTATCTACTCATTTCTTTCTACTTACATCCCAAGATGTTAAATAATGTGGTCCACAACATTCTTTTATATTGGGGGGGGGGGGGGGTGTCCCTCAAATATGGAAAAAAAATGTTCAGATTGTTTTGTGCAATAAAAGGTAATATGCAGTTTTTTAATTAACAGTTTTATTGATGTTGAATTGTTGAAAATATGGTATGTTGTATTAAACAATCTATGGAGATTTCACAACAATAACAAAAAAGCCTATCTTGATTTAACTATTTAATCAATGATTACTGTAATGAGAGTCATTTAATGAAAATATGTAGGATGTTTAATCACATAAACTGCATTTCTAACATGTTTAACTTTTCTCATTAATCATCTTAGATTTACTTCATAGGAACATTCACTGAGTTGACAGTCACACTGAGTTACCTAAAGAGCCATAGCAAAATGCATGAACACAACTTACCCTCAAAATATAAAATCAATTTATCTTCCTTAAAAAGTAAAAAAAAAAAAACAAAAAAAAAACCCATTCACATTTGTCTTGGATCATCCAAAGTTCTTCATCTCAAAATGTTTTATCTGAAAGAGCAGTAGTGGGATTTTATTCTGAGATTTTTGCGGAATGAGCCAAGGAAGACTGCTAAAGGCTGGTTTATACTTCTATGTAGACTCTACGCTGTAGGTATCTCACCGATGCTCACACAAGATGAAGTATTTATACTTGCATGTAAGGTAAGTGTGTCCTCTAGGAGGCACTGTCACATGAAACACACCAGAATTTACTTACATTGAAGAAGAGCTAAAAAAACAAGGTGAGTTTCATGTTCCACGGTAAGAATAATGAACAGAATGTAACACGGACAAAATGTTTTTAAAAATAGTTTTAGTGGGGAAAAAGAAACCCATTGTGGTTAATTATAAACCGTGTGAATACTCACTGCACTTTAAAAAAGCACTTTAGTGTACCTAGTGTTTAAATCCACAATTCTATCAAGCACTGATTGATGGATTCGTTATCATTTTTACTGAGTTGTTATGGTTTACGCTACTGTGTTTACTGGGAGTCTCTTCAAAGAAAAATATAGAAAAGTGTTCAATCCTGCACAATTAAACTAGCCATTATACTGAACTACAGCCCCTACACACTATAAATATTTATATTAACACAATATCGCGATAGTAGATTTTCAGAAATGCGAAGGTGGAAATGCAACGCTACCAAGCAGACCAATCACAATTGTTGCGGTCTGCGTCACCATGAAATGTAGTTACATTTCTGGGAAGGTATGCATCATGCTATGGCATAGGCTACAGCATAGGGTACATGGCTATGCCTATGCCTACATTTACTATGTTTAGCTGTGTAGATTCCATGCAGAACTTACTTTGCTAAGAAATAGGAGTACATTTTATTGCTTTTTCTGTTGAGTTCCATGAAGCAGCTTGTGTGAGGGCAGTGCCGTTATACAACATGGCTCCCTGCAAAGTGACAACGAGTTCTCACATGGCTGCACTCAGTGCCTTTAGATTTTGGAAAAGGGCGTTAGATGCATTACAATCATACACCCACTACATTCCTCATCACAACGAAGCATCATGATAATTTAAATGTCATCTACTACCCATGTTGAGCTTTTCTAATCATGTTTTTCCAGGGTCAGCTCAAGTACCAAAATCTTTGGTACAACAAACATTCTATATCAGTTGATGGATCGAGGAACACTTTATGGCTCAATATCTTAAAATCCTAGAATTGTCAGGTAGCACCTTATTCCATGTTCTCAGATTAATAATAGAATAATACAGGGAGTCTTCATTTCACGACACAGTTCCATTCCTATGACAGTGATGTAACCCGAATTTTGATGTAATTCAAAAGACACCCTAGCCTAAGTCACTTACCTATCCTAACACAGTTGTAAAATAATAATCTAGAACATAAAAACACAACTAAGCCACAGAAAATGGAAAAGAACATAAATATACGTTTAATATAATGTTCATCGCTGAAGTCCCTCACTCATACTGCGTATTCTTCCACCGCGCACAACCAAATTAGTTCGCCCACATAGTCCATAAGTACGACTCTAAAGACGTAAGCCAAAACACTGACGTCTCGATTTTTTAAAGTTTTTATGGGAGTGAGCATCGTAAACTCGAAATGTCGTATGTCAAAATGTATGTAACCCAAGGACCTCCTGTATAATGTAAACAAATAAGACAAATGACATGGTAAAATTACAATATCATTAACCCCTTTGAAGATCAAGTATGTCTAGGTGAAGGGGCTTGCCAGGGTAATGTCACCAGGAGGTTAATTTTTCCAGTAGAGTCATACTTGATGAAAAGCTCTCAGAGGAGCAGACACACAAAGAGCAAACCCACCTATATTACCCAGTTGGGTTCAGTCATAGATTATGTAAAAGTAGATAGATGTAGCTGCAAGAAGCTGTACATGGAAGCCTATCATGGTGGTAAGCCTAGGACAAGCGAGTAGACACCAGTGGTAATGGAAGCTGTAAAGTTGAAGGAGGAGGCTTTCTGCTCACCTAATTCAGTTGCGTCATATAAGAAATCAAAAAGAGTAGAAAAGGTAGTTGCAGAGGCAAAAGCTTGGGCATTGGAAGAGTTTAGAGAGGCCATGGAAAAGACCGTCAGGTGTCCCAAAAATGTTCAAGACATTCACCATTTTAGCAAGTGTGGGGAGCACTGACCACTACTGGGGATATTATTGATATTGTTTAATCCAGTAGACATCATCCTGTCAAAAAAGCAGTGCCAGAACTATGTGGTGTTTTGAGTGTAATTTGACCCGAGATGTTGCTGGCATCAGGCAAAGATGGGGTTGTGTGGTTAACAAGCCTCTTCAATATTGAATGGAGAACTGGTGCAGTGCCCTTTCCCCTTGAGGATAGAGGTTCCTTGTTTTGTTTTTTGTTTTTTTAAAGTAGAAGGACCAGGTGGTGTGTCCCACTTATAGGAGAATCACATTCCTCAGCCTTCTACTATCAGAGGTGACTGACTGATAGTTGAAACTTCTTTCTTGACATTAAGGCAAAATGGGTGGATGTTCGGTTCAATCAAGAGTATGTCTTTGGCTTCGCTCCTGTTTGTGGTTTTCATGGACAGGCTATAAAGATACATTTGTTAAATTAAAAAAATACTTTTTTAAATATGAAAAAGGATAATTGCAAATAGGTCTTGTTTTTTTTAAACATTTATTAACATGTGTGAAGGCTATAAGTTAGACTTAAACATAAACCAACCACTTCCATTCACTTCTCTTTCTTTAGTTTTTGGCAGTTTGTAAAATGACAGCTCAGATTTCTTGTTGAATACATTTGTACAGTCAATCACACAAAGGCTCTTTTCCATTTTAGATCCGTTTTTTTGTGACCTATGTATGTATGTATGTATGTGTTTTAACGACATTTGAGCTGTGTTACATCTGCCTACGATGACATCTTGTGCATTCCCGTTACTGTGCTCATCTAAACAATGGCATTACAGCTAGGGAAAACTATGAGATTATACAGCCTGATAATAATCATAGTTCATTTTTTTATTTATTTGATAAGAATCATTAATTTGTACTGCAATTAATTGTCGCATGATATATCATTACATTCCTAGTGCACTCACTGTTTCAGGGCATGATATTTGGAGGGCTCTGGAGTGTGTGAACAGCAGGAAAGCACCCAGTCCAGAGGGCATCTGTGGGCGCATTCTCAATTCCTGTGCTAACCAGCTAGTCAGAGTATTTACATCTATTTTTTAATGACTCCTTGATTGCACACCTCCCTCTCCCACCTATACAGCAATAAAGGGAACTATATGAGATTGCTCCTTACAGACTATAGCTTGGTGTTTAACACCATTTTACCCATATACTGGGCTGTATTCCCTCTACACACATGACTGTGTAGCTAAACACAGCTCCAACTCCTTTGTAAGGTTTGCTGATGTCACAGTCCTCCTAGGTCTCATTTCTAACAACAATGAGAAAACCTACAGGTTTAAATCTACATTATAATGCCAGGCTCAAAGCCTCTCACTGAATGTCAGTAAGGCCAAGGAGCTAGTTGTGGACTTCAGGCAGAAGCTGCATCACACCATCATGACCCTCAGCATAAATGGCATCTCAGTGGAGAGGGTAAGAAGCTTTAAGTATGTTGGGGTGCACATCACCAAGGACCTGATGTGGTCATTGCATGTCCATGCACAGGTCACTAAGGCTAGGCAGTGTCTCTACCAGCTGAGGCAGCTGAGGAAATTCAAGGTCTCCCAAGCAATCCTGAACACTTTCTGCACTGGTGCCTCAGAAAGCATCCTAAACATCACATTGTGGTTAGGGAACTGTTCTACCATAGAACACAAAGTCCTGCAGAGAGTGGTGTGTTCAGCAGAACACATCTTCAGGTCAGCCCTGTCATCCCTGCAGGCATCTACATTAGGTAGTGTAGGACCAGGGCAATAAAAATAATCAAAAACTCTACCCACCCCAGCAATGGACTGTTCAGCCTGCTGAAAACAAGTAAACATCTTTGTAGACTGACAGAGAGACTCAGGAAGAGCTTTAACCCTCAGACTATTAGGACACTTAATTCTGACATGCCCAGTTTACTCCTTAAGCATGAACAACTCTTTTCACCCTCTCACTGTAACAGTTGTCTACCTCTTTGCAGTTGCAGGTGCAGTTTCAGCATTTTTGTATATATCTTGTTTGTATTTATATGTCATATCTCCCCTACAGTCACTTTTGCTGTTGTACTTTTTTTTTAACCATTTTGCACAATGCCTTTGGTCTTATTTTTTATCATATTCCTCTTATTATTTATATTTTTATTTATTTTCTCAAATTATTATAATTTTTTTTCACTTGCACAATCTTGGAGCTGGGGAGTTTCACATTTCACTGCATGTTATATCTGTGTAACTGTGTACGTGACAAATAAAATTCTTGAATCTTCCCATACCCAACAGTGACACAGTTGGTCAGGAAGCTCCTTATCGTCCCTCTGTAAAAGGGGAAGGTTGGCTTTCTTCAGCATCCACAGGAACTTGTTAGGCTGGTGGAGCTGAGAGTCCAGGAGGGGCTGTCATGTGCACACCAATAAAATTGGAGCTTTTGATTCTCTTCACATTTGTTCCATTTATGTGAAGTAGTAATCTGTCCACTTGAGTTCTTCTGATGTCAACAATCATCTTTTATGTCTTATCTTTGTTGTCTTTTGTATTTGAGAGATTGAGTCTTATTTCCTCACCATTCTGTCAGCTGGTTCACTTCCTCCCACTTTGCTGACACATTATTGCTGATGAGGGCCACTGTTATAGTGTTATCAGCAAACTTAATGTGATTTCCATTTTCATTTCCATTTATAACATTTGGCAGATGCCCTTATCCAGAGCGACTTACATAAGTGCTTTGAAGTCTCTATCATTAAATATATTCTGATAC
>JAQQZR010000012.1:19203611-19215091 GCA_030068235.1 Notoglanidium macrostoma | reverse complement strand
ATGTGAACCTTTGCTTTCAGTATCTGGTGTGACCCCCCTTTGCAGCAATAACTGCAACTAAACGTTTCCAGTAACTGTTGATCAGTCCTGCACACCGGCTTGGAGGAATTTTATCCCATACCTCACATTAACTGCTCGCTTCAGGTCCTTCCACAACATTTCGATTGGATTAAGGTCAGGACTTTGACTTGACTTTGACTAAGGTTATTTGCCCCACTCATGAGAGGAAGTATGGCAAGATGTACCCAAGATCTCTGTTAATATTGTTAATAAGGAAATTCACTACAATATGAATGAACAGATTTTCAAGTATTTATCAGGTAATGCAAAAGAAAAAAAAAATTAAAGATTGTTTCATGGAAATATCACCGTCACTGACTACCTTTATATTTGTATCTATTATTTAAAGTACAAAACGTTTAAATAATATATGACTTTGTATTATATTGGTATTACAATCTTGAAAAAAAAAGACTGAATGTCAGAAGTCATTCAAAATCATATAATAATGTGACTGTAACTATTTGTATCTTGAGTAAACCTAACCTCCTTAGAAATTCTCAATAGAAGAGAAATATATTTGATATTTAATTTGCAAACTTTACCCCCCCTAAAGGGATGAATGCTAATAATATATGTTATCTTATGCTATAAGGAGCTTAGGTACGTTACAGTACACCCGGGACACAAATAGCTTACTTTTTTTTCTTCCTTGTTTACAAATGTGGGGAAAAAATGGGTCAGATTGTACACGTGTACACCCACACGTGAGAGTAAATGCCCCACACCTGTGCATGCAGAAGGGGCAGAACACTATCTAGTTAAGATCATTGCTGTACAAATTATTTGAAAATACTCTTGACGAAGGTCCAGATGGAGCAAAATGTTAGGGTGACCAATAAATTGCTGACATTATAAAAAAAAATAAAATAAAAATTATATTTCAACCTTTTTGTTTGAAAGTCTGTTTAAATGCATTGAGGTTATTTTTCCTTCTCAGTGTTTCAACTCTATTACTGCCTATAACTCTGTTATTTTTCACACAAATAATATTTAGAGTAGTGCTAAGTACTGAAATATCTGATGTGAATAAGAGTGCTATACAATAAGGCTTACTAGCAGAGGTATTTTTATTTTTGGACAAAACTTTCATACCCCTAAATTTTTTTTTTTGGTTAAATGGTTATTTCAGAGTTGAATGAATAATACTGAAAGAATAATAATACAATTAGAAATATGTGCACGCAATACAAACAGGGGTGAATGGGTGAACTGAAAACGTATGGAGCTGCCATTGTTAAATGAACCCGTGCACTCTTCCTCCGGCAGCACTGTAAAAACCATAGCAGTAGAAATGTCAGCAGTGTCAGCATAGTGTGTGAATTCTGACTCCGACAGTTCCTCAACCTCAGCTACATCACTTCAGTTCATAATTGGCCTCAACTCTTTGATTTAAATCACTGTGACCCTGACCACACAGGTAATAAGAATGAATGAAGAAATGCTGTAAATGCATGACGCAGCATTGTGTCTGTCTTTGTTTGTCCCACTTACTGGCGCCCATATAAAGAAGGTAGAACCTTTTCCTTGCTTGACATTTTTATTGTGTCCCACAGGATTCACGTCCAGATACACACCTCTAAACTCTAGACAAGATTTATAAAATGCAGAAATAAATTAACACCAAAAAATGACTATTGGGCCTCTTATCAAGAAGTGGAGAGAGGAAAAAACTTCAACAACAAAGGGAGGAGACATTGAAGATCATGCCTTCAGAAGTCCAATGAGTCAACCTATTTGGTCTATGAGACCTGGCTGTGTGTGTGTGTGTGTGTGACTATGTAGCAAAACTATGCTATGTAGCAAAACCACACATGGGTAGAAAAATGTTATAAAATTTTATACATCAATTACACCCCTGAATATTTCTATAAAAATGGGCAGTCCAATCTCATATGGTAAACAAGAAATGAAGAAGAATCTTTTTCCTATTTTCCTATTTACAATTCTGTCATTTATTACAAGGGACATCTAAATTAAGTGATACTAGCAACAGCTATGTATTGATATCATTGTTATTTGAGTTTCAGACATGCTGTGACGGGGTTCAAACTTTTCAGACACTAATGCAAAGTAATAATCAGGTCATCAGACTCGAGGTGGGAAAATATGTTTTATTGAAAGTTCAAATAGATTCCTGTCAAATGAAATAATATGAAATGCAGATATATTAAGTTGTTTTTTTTCTACCTGCCCTGTTCAGAACTGGAGGGAAGACAATACACCATTTACATTTATAGGAACGTTTGAAGTATTCAATTACACACACACACACACACACACACACACATATATCCCTCTACCCAACTGTGAAATGGGAGAGAGGTAAACCAGTAAGAGTTTAATACTCTGATCTCAGATTTTAATGAACAGGAAGAAGTTGGCAGTAAAAGACAGAAGAATAAACAGTGTTACTCATCATCCCCTCTCTCTTCATAATACGCTTATCCACAGTGACCCCATTCTCTCTGAGAGATACACAGAGCATCATATTTTATTCCCCCTTGGTTGAGGCTTTGACGGTAACATTCTGATTTAAATATGATTTGTAGCATTAAACTTTTCTGTCTCTGAGGCTAATATATGCATGCATCTGCAGTTCATCTAAATGTCAAAGAAAGTCCACACAGGGCTGAGAACTGGAGCCACACACACACATAGAGAGAGAGAGGCCTTGTAATTATTTCAGAACTGAAAAATTTGCAGAGGAGACTGAGAGCATTACACAATAATGCAGGAAGTGTCGATAGCAGCAGTCATTTCTCTGGACATTTAAACTTTATCTCTAGGCCTCATCTGTGCTCTACAGAATATACTTTACTCTAGTTCCAGCTGCAGATATATACAAGGACATTTCTCCAGATTAATTTTTTAAAAAGTACAGTCTGTCGAGAGCACTCAAGCTGATCCATTTGACATTGTACTATGTAAACAGAATTTTATATATTTTAACTGAATCTGAATGTTCCAGACCAGACACTATTCTACTCCATAATACCCCAGAGTGTAACTGAGTCTTCAGAAGTCTGTACGCAAGTACTTCACTTTTATGCTAAAGAGCATACTTTAGATATGACTCATCTATACAGAGATAACAGCTCCTGTCTGGTCTATGTGATTATATAGAACTTACAGCAATAGGTTGATAAAGGCGAAGGAGTTTATTACAGAAAAGTGTCAAGCATGCATTACTCGTCAGTGTGCACACTTGCACAAACATGCTCTTCTGTTGTCTGTTTGTTGTAGTAATACTTTAGACCAGCTCCAGATATAGAGATCACACACTAATTGTCTCCATGGAAACTGTTCTCACCAAGTCTGGTTGCATCCAGACACAACAAGAAGGAGATAATATGAACCATCCCGCAAATTAACAACACAACGCACAACAGCTCTCCCTGAGCCTTCTGCTTGGGTATATTTTATTGTTGTTTATTGACAGCGACTTCACTCCACAGTAACTATCTTGAGAATATTGCACACCAGAATATGCCAGCTAGTTGTTTTCATGCACATAAATACCACTCACAGGATTAAAGACTCACTGCGGGTGCTCCTATTTTGATGAGGAAAAAGAAAAGTGTGAAAATTTATTTTTTTAAAGCTTTTCTCATTTTAATGTTTTCAATGATAAATAATTTACAACCCCCTGCTTGTTGGGCTTGAAAGCTATTTTGTGAGATATTGCAATAAGGTTATAAGCATGAATGGCTTGAAGTGTATTTGTATATTAAATGGAGATCTCTGCGGGATTTCAGGGAGATACTGTCCAAGCAGACAATGAGGACAGTATTGTACGATTTTTGTTTTTTTGGAAGGGTTTAAAAAAAAGAAATTAAATTGTAACATCTGAACTGTCTTATAAAATACTGTTGGGTGGAGGCATGTGCAGATTATAATTTTCAGAAGTATAAAAAAAAAACAAAGAATGTGCAAGCAAGGATCAGCCAGACATAAAAAAAGGTACAAACAATACACAAGATTTAGCAGAACAAAGGTGACACACAACAAAACAAGGTGACATATAAACAGAGAAAACAGAACTAAAATAGGGATGATAATTAGATGAAATGTCACCATGACATCTGAGCCACACAGGAACTTCACTTCCCATCATCCCTCTGAACATACTAAAATGGCTAACACGAACTACAAATCACAGCACTGGCAACAAAGCTCACCTGAGTACTAATGAACCGTAGGTGTTTCTCATCCACAAGCCAATCACCAGCAGTATATAAGGACTCCTACTCTCACTTACCATTTGCCAAGCATACACTCAGCTTCCTGACATTGCCAAGCCTTCAGTTATATTGTGTTTTCTGGTTCTTTGACTTCTGCTTCTCTTTTACTGTGTCCTGATTTCTATCCTGCCCTATATTACTCTGTTCACCAATCACGTGACCCCTAGCCTGCCTTATCTGTTTGCTCTTTGGATTTGCCCCTTGGATTGTCTGCCTACGGGACCTACCATCCGCCTGGTGCGTCCCTACCTGGCTCTGTCTCTGCCAATCCGTGACAGATTGCTTCACCAAACATGGATGCAGCGGACCCTGGTTCTCTCCATGAAGCACTCCCTGATGCAGGGATGTCATCTCGGAGCTCAGGAGCACCACCTCCAAGAAACAGCAGCCCTCACTTAACTAACCTCTCGACCTACCATGGCTCATAATCCACCTGCTCCCAGTACCTCGGTGCACCTGCTTGCTTCACATCCCGACAAATTTTCATGTGAACCTGCTCAATGATGGGGCTTCCTCCTACAATGCTCTCTCTACTTTGCAGAACAAGAGCGAATCTCAGATCAATCCAAGGTTGCTCAATTCTTCCGACCACTCTCTGGTAACTCTCTTGCATGGGCCACAGCAGTGAGGGAACAAGGAGGTGAGCCAGTAGCTTCTTATGAAAGATTTATAGCCCTGTTTCGCTGACTATTCGATCATGCTGCAGAGGGAAAGGAAATTGGGGAACAACTGCTCACTGCTCAAACAGGGGAAAAGAGGCGCCATGGAATACACACTTGAATTCCATACACTAGCCACAGAAAGTCCTGATCAGCTATGTTTTTACTGCGATGAGCCTAATCACTCCATAGTCCAGTGTTCCTCACAGAGGAAGACCACCGACAAGCGGAAGGAGGCACCCGCATCTCCATGCACCTCTCTGGTGGGTCCCAAGACATCTTTTCATTTACCTTACAAATGCAAATCATACACTCAGGATCTGATTTTGTCCTTACAGCACTAATCGACTGTTAGAACAAAATCGTATTGGTGACGATTCCACTCTCTCAGGTTTGATCTGACTTCCGTGGGTGAAAGTTTCTCGCCCATTTTGGATCCGGGGATCAAGCAGAGACACAGTGACAGTGTGTAGATGTATGCTCAAATCCAAAGTTTATTGTGAGACAAGTTTATATACAGTAGTCTTGGTGTGTACGTGTGTATTTGTCTGTATGTGTGTGTGAGGGGGTGTGTGCAGGTGCACACTTTACTTATCTATATAAATTTATCTATATAAATCTATATCCCCAATAAGCATGCCTGTGGCAATGGCAAGGAAAAACTTCCTGAGATAACAAAAGGAAGAAATCTTGAGAGGAACCAGACTGAAAAGGGAACCCATCCTCATTTGGGCCACACTGTATAGTGCAATTACAAATAAAATACTTTAATAATAGGGTCAAGTTAATGTGTGTGTGCCTGGATATGTGTATGTTATATTAGAGTGTGTATGCTAGGATTTGTGTGTGTGTGTGTGTGTGGGTCTGTGTGTATGTTAATGTGTATATGTCAGGATGGGGTGTGTGGGAAGGTATGAAAGTAAAGACACAGAAGACAATGAGACAGACAAATGGGCCCACGAAAGCTGGTGGGGTGTTATGGGTTCGGGTCAATTGATATGCTAACTTGGGAAACACAACCCAATTAAAACAAAATTAAAGTTAGTGGCTAGAAAAATACTGATATAAAAATGTAGACTAAGAATTTTACATAACATCGACTCTGAGGCCAATCTCATAGATCACGCCACCACACGCTGACTTCATCTACCTGTAAAACAGTTAAAATATCCTTGTCAGATCAGTGCTATCGACGGAAGCCCTCTAGGCATGGGGATCACCCTAAGCACTAAATCTCTCCTTTTTCAAGCTAGTGCCATGCACAAAAAAAACTCTCATTTTATGTCACAAACACACTGAAACACCCTCTCATCCAAGGCCTACCCTGGCTGCAGCTCCATAACCCGCTACTATCATGGATGCATAAAGAAATCATTCAGTGGTCTTATCATTCTCTCCACCGGTGTTTAGTATGCCCATGTATAACCCTCGCTAGCACGTCAGTAGAGAGCCCTGAACCAGAGTCACTAGTATACATACCAGAAGAATACTACAAACTCAAAGAAGTTTTCAGTAAAGCCAAAGCCAGTGGCTTTCCTCCTCATCGCCCTTTTGACTGCACTATTAATTTACTTCCCTGTGCCTCTCCTCCACATGGCCATGTGTATCCACTATCCATCACGGAACAGAAAGCCATGGAGGATTACATTAGAGAAACACTCCAACAGGAATACGTCCGACCGTCTAAATCCCCAGCATTGGCCGTATTCCTCTTTGTGAAAAAGAAAGGCGGGGGACTGTGCCCATGCATTGATTACTGAGGGCTAAATCAGGTAACCCATACCTGCTGCCACTAATTCCCTCCGCATTTGACCAGTTACGCACTGCTCGTGTGTTTACCATACTGGATCTGTGCAGCACGTACAATTTAATACAAATCAGAGAAGGAGATGAATGGAAGATGGCTTTCAGCAAACCCACAATAAATATTTGGTCATGCCGTATGGACTCTCTAGTGCCCCTTCAGTCTTCCAGTGTTATATCAGCTGAGGAAAATGCTGGGGAAATTTGTCATTGCTTACATTGACGATATCCTTATTTACTCCCCCACCCTCGAGAGCCATATAGACCACATACGGGCAGTGTTATCACCACTTCTGAAAAATCGGTTGTATGTTAAAAGGTGAAAAATGCTTGTTCCACATTTCCACCATCTCCTGCCTGGGATACATTATTAGCCCACAGGGCACACAAATGGATAACAAGAAGATAAGAGCAGTCACGGAATGGCCCATTCCTCACACTGTCAAGGACCTCCAATGTTTTTTAGGATTTGCACATTTTTACAGGCGATTCATCAAGAATTTCAGCACCATTCCATCTCCACTCACCACTCTCCTGAAGGCTAATGCCAAGAAAATCCAGTGGAACCAGGCAGCAGATGAGGCATTTCACAAAATTAAAACGGCATTCACAATGGCGCCAATTCTATGTCATCCAGACCTGACAAAACTCTTTACAGTGGAAGTAGATGCTTCAGAAACCGAAGTGGGTGCCATTCTGTGATAATGTTCTGGGGAGAAACCCAAATTACGTTCTGTGGCCTTTTTTCCTGAATGCTCTCCCGGTTGAACGCAACTATGATATAGGCAATAGTGAATTATTGACGATCGAGTTCACACTATAAGAATGGTGGGGCTAGAGGAAGAAACACATCTGTTCACAGCCTGACTGATCATAAGAACCTGGAGTATCTACATACTGCTAATCACTTAACCCCCTGCCAAGCCCAATGGTCGCTCTTTTTAATTTCACTCTGTCTTACCATCCTGGGTCTGAAAACACTAAAGCTGATGCCCTCTCTTGCATGCATCCTGTCAGTGAAACCAAATCAGAAGTCTTGCCCATCTTGGCATCATACGGCTTTGTGAATGCCATCAGTTGCGACATAGATAGAGAAATCACCAAGACATGTCTGAGCAGAGCCCCCACAGCCTGACCGCCAGGACTCACATACCTGCCCCCAAAAATTAGTGGTAAACTCATAACATAGGTTCATACCACACCTGCCAGTGGACATCCAGGCACCAAGCGGACACTTGAGCTAGTTTGCGCCAAGTACTGGTGACCCAACATGCCGACAGACATCCATAAGTACATTGCCTCATGCTCATCCTGTACCCAAGCCAACATACCTCACACCCTCCCCTCTGGGAAGCACATGCCCCTGCCCACCCCTCAACGCATCTGGTCTCACATAGCCATAGACTTTATGGTTGGATCTTCCTGAATCCCTTGGCAATAATACAATCCTGGTTATCCTAGACCACTTTTCTCATTCCATAAGGCTGATACCACTGCTGGGGCTCCCCACTGCAATTGAAACTACAGCACTCTTATTTCAACATGTGTTCAGATACTTTGGCATCCCCAAACACATTATCAGTGACAGGGGCCCTCAATTTACATTCCAAGTTTGGCCCAGTTTCATGGATAGCTGGGAGTTTCCATGAGTCTCACATCTAGCTACCACCCCCAGGCTAATGGTCAGGTGGAATGTGTGAATCAAATACTAGGCTGATTCTTAAGAACTTCCTGCTCTGACATATCTGGGCGATTTGGCCCAGTTTCTTGCTTTGGCGGAATACACGCAGAAGAAACTGCAGGAGAACAGGAGAAGAGAGCAGATGTGAGAACAAACTCATCAGCAAATAGAAAAAGTGATAGAAACTAACAAACGATTCACAGACAGGCACAGAAGCAGGACCCCACAGTTTAACCCAGGAGACAAGGTGTGGTTGGCCACCAGGAATATCAGGGGGTGCCTGGAAGAAGCTTAATGCCAGACATGTTGGCCCTTACAGAATACTTTGAAGGATCAATGACATCACCTACAGATTGGAATTACACAGGCACTGCAAATTAGCATCTTAATTTTATGACTCAAATCAAACCAGTCATCCCTGGCCCCCTAGCATCCAACTCACAATCCTCCCAGAACCCTGAACCCTTAGAAGTCGAGGGTCAGCCAGCATTTACCGTAAGGGCCCTCTTGGATTCATGCAGGAGAGGTGGCCATATGGAATACATCATTGACTAGGAAGGATATGACCCAGAAGAGCAATGTTGGGTTCTATCCAAAGATATTCTATATCCCTTGCTCATCAGTGACTTTCACAGGAGATTCCCGGAGAAACCGGCCTCTCGCACCAGAGGGTCCCTAGGAGAGGGAGCGCTCCCAGAGTGAGCGCCTCGGGGAGGGGCTCTGTCACAGTGACATCTGAACCACACATCAACTTCACTTCCCATCATCCCTCTGAACATACTAAAATGGCCGACAAGAACTACAAATCACAACAGCACCAGCGGCCAAGCTCACCTGAGTACTAATGAACTGCAGGTGTTTCTCATCCACAAGCCAATCACCAGCAGTATATAAGGACTCCTATTCTCACTTACCATTTGCAAAGCAAATGCTGTCCTGATCTGACATTCCAATTCTCTACATTTATATGAGTTTAGAGCAGTTTTGTACTTAGATCAGTTAAAAAATAAAGACACAATACTTGGTTAAATCTATAATATTGACCATACTAATCAGTGTTTTGAGAATGTAATCAACATTAGAGTTATCACTGATGTTAGTCAGTTAGCTTGTTGCTAACACTATTCACTATTGTCCACTGGCCAGCTTGTTGCTAGGCTATTGTCTGCTGTTGTTGCTGTACTGCAATTTATTTATACAAAAAATGTTGCATTAATGTTTATAGTTCACTATAGGAGAACAGAACCTGTAGCCAGTCAGGTCTGTAATTGTAAAAGTATGGTCAAAGAAGCTTTTTATGAGGTTTATGTGCTCTGACCCAGAAAACATAAGTCACGCTTTTTCCCTCACAATGCACATCGTACATGCTGAGGTGGGAAATGGCATTATTAGAACTTGCAAATTACCACTTACAAGGCACCACACATGCAGAAGTAGTCAGCGACTTGGGTAGGAGCCCTCTTCCCTGAAAAATTTCTCATGGGAGAATTGAAAATTACAAATGGAAACAAACTTTGGCAACAGAAGAACTCTGCATGCATGGACAATCACCATGCATATAGCATGTTCTTGTTAAGATCAATAATAAATTTCACTATCCACCAGGGAATTCACATTGTCTTCACTACGAGGTTGACAAAACTGTTATCTGTACCATACCATATATATATAAAACATTAAAAAAGGATCTTAAAATGAGCCCAGGAGTCCTATAAAATGTACCTTAATTATAGTACCCTTCACAGAAAAAGGCCCAGTTAGTCTCTTCAGGGGAAGGTCTGAATATTAATTATATTGTTAATAATGATTGTAAAATGTATGTTTACGGTATTACTGATTACTGTATGTAGTGAACAGAACCATACATTTAGTACATGAATGAATATTGCAGCGGTCTAGAAGTTAAAATCATCCATCAATAGATTAGTCTGTTATTTAAAGGACAGATTGAGCTGAGTTTGCTTCCTTAAAATATCTGCTAAAAGCCTTTTTTTTACTTATTACAGTTTCACAATGCCACCAGGGTAGATGTATAGTGTGTATAATGCACACCAACATCAATGTTTCATATTTCTCTGCGTACCTGCTGTGTAGCAGAATTGCTGTGTAACAAAACTGATAAGAAATGTTGACTCCAAAATATATTGCCAAAAGATTTTAAGGGTAAATAAAACAGGATCAACACAAATGAATAACCCTCATCCTGTCAGAGATGCCAGTGATCACATACAAGATGAACATCCTATCCAGCGATGACTATTTTCAAAGATAATTTTTCATGACTTTTAGATTAACTTAGCTATGGTGGCCCTGAAGGGCAGGTCACCTAAAAATGTAAAATACTAAAAATGCACATATGCACAAAAAGACGTGTGAGTGTACTGTAAATGAAACAGTAAAATGATTCTGAGAAAAGCAAAGTGTAGGTGTTAAATATGTATGAGAGAAATGGGTATAAGTAGAAAGATGAGAAAGAAAAGAAGATAGGCCAAATGGCATGAAAGTGAGGAGTATGGAGGAGGAAAGCAATAAAACAAGAGGGCTGAGATAGGGGGAAGACAAATGAGAGTGATCTGTGCTGGAGTAGCTGTTCATTAGCTTCCTGTGGATCAACACTTTTAGACAATACTGATCTGCACACACACACACACACTCACACGCTCATCCATGTGAGGGCCTTTATTAATTAATTAATCAGTTAAAAATGCTATGCCTTTAACTAAATAAGAAAGCTTTTTGCTCTTTAAGGTTTTTTTTTTATTAAATTGGCAGCTATTGCTATCTTTGAGGGGAAATTTGGTCCCAACTAAGATATGAAGACCTGTCAACCCCACAAAACACGCACACAGTAACACACAGTGATGCGCAGCCAAATAGCACTTCTATAGACTCACTGATAGTAGTGACAGTTGTGATATATATATATATATATAAAAAACCCGAATTAGAAAAAAAATTGGGACGTTCTTTAAAGTTGAATAAAATGAAAACTAAAAGACTTTCAAATCACATGAGCCAATATTTTATTCACAA
>JAQQZR010000012.1:19161993-19198096 GCA_030068235.1 Notoglanidium macrostoma | reverse complement strand
AATTTGCAAAAATCTCAAGTAAACTTTTTTCACATTGTCATTATGGGGTGTTGTGTGTAGAATTCTGAGGAAAAAAAGTAATTTAATCCATTTTGGAATAAGGCTGTAACGTAACAAAATGTGGAAAAAGTGATGCACTGTGAATATTTTCCTGATGCACTGTATATTCACTGTTTTTAAACTAAATACAAATTAAATGCATATTAAATCAATAGATAACTCATTCAATGTGCTGGTGACTTTCTGTGAAGTCTTTAAATTTTAATTTAAAAATTTAAATTTAAAGCTAAATGTTCTTCCTTTTCACTTTTGGGGGAAAAACTGAGAATTTTTAGAATGCTATAACCTTGCTTGTGTTTAAGAATCATACAAAATAAAAAAAAGCCTTGACCTCAACAACACTGAACACCTTGCGGATGAACTGGAACACCGATTGAAGCCCAGACCTCCTCACCTGACACCAGTGCCTGACCTCACTAATGCTCTTGCGACTGAATGAGTACAAATACAACACGCACATATGGGTGTGCTGGTCAAGCATCTAACTTTTGACCAGTAGTGTAACCTCTTAGTCATGCATGTGGGGGAAGGTGAAAGGGGAAAGGTGAAAATCATATGGAAAAAAAAAAGGGTTTTTTAATCTACTGATTCAGTTTTTTGACATGGTTGTGTAATACATTCTGTTCACTCTTGGGATTTTGAAATTCTGTCATTTTCTTTTGATATTCATGTAAATGGCCTAATCAGCATCAACAGAACAGTGGGCTTTTCTGCTGTCACTCACATTTTGTCCTGAATGCAACGTTTGGTATACTAAAACCTGTTTAACTTTGATGTTTGTGTGATTGGATTGGTTTAAAAATTCATAGTGTACATACAATCTAATACCATGGTTCTATGTACATATATCATGGCTTTTCTCACAGTTTCAAAAAATGATACTATGTAACACAAGCTTCATTGCAAAAATTAAGTAAATGTTATCTAAAATTCCAGCAGTTTGGCTGTTTATCTCCTGCTGTACTTGTTCCTTAAGATGTGCTGTTTTACAAATTACATACGTCAAGGTACATGCCACATTTGGAATGATTAAACTCTGCAGTTAACAACTCCTGAGACTCATCTAGCATTAGTTTAGCTATAAATTAATGCCAAGTCATTTATTCATGTTAAACTTTGTAAAGATTGTGCCCATAAGTGTCATTTCATGTGCATATTCACAGTCTGGATTGCTCTGTGGGGAAATGGGGAAGGGTAAATATTGAAATTTGCTATCATGCTCATTTCACAGGCTGTTGAGCTTTCATCTGTGTTTGCTGGCTGCATCAAAAGTGCTAGTTTTCTCACCAGAGTCTAACATCTCCGAACAGATGAATTTACATTGCCAATCAAATGGCAAAAAACAAGCATTACTAATGTGCTCAAAATAATATGGCACAATGAAACATTTTATACACTCATAAATTTCATAAATGTATGTGTTGGAAGAGGCAGGATGAATACCAGTATTACAGTGTAGGAATAATACACTGTGCTACCAGTTTACAGGCAAAACCTAACATGTGTTCCAGTCAGACATGTGTGTTCGGTTCATTCTGAAACTGCTCATTTTGGAAAAGATTGTAATTGATTTCATATATCATATCTGTCTAAAATGTCTAGTCTGAATTGGTTTTGGAGAACAACCTAAGGAAAAAATACAATAATTCTACAACAAATAATCATTATTATTCAAAATTATTAGTTAAATATTTGTAGCATGAAATTCTTTTCTTAAAACATGTATATGAACTTGTTTAAATCAAAATAGAACTGATTTAATGTCAAATATTGAGTCAGGTATCACTGAGAGAAATAGTAGTTCAGTTATACTGCACAACAATTTTTTTTAAAAGTCTTGCAACATATCACAGTACCTACCTCAAATGCTGTAAGTGGTCAACCCAGGTTGTAGAGCGGATGACATCATCTAGTTAAATAGCTATGGGGCTGGAGAACTATGTCCATCAGCCACTGGAATGTCACTGTCACCCACATGAAAGAGAACATGTCCCGAAACTAGTCCTCTACCTCGCAGAGATCCTGGAGCTGGGATGGAGAGAGGTCTTCACCCCTTTGTTGTTTTGTTTTGTTGTTTTGAGAGTGGGCACAGGTTCATTCCATGGATTTTATTAAGTTTACGTGGTATAGTTGGGCGGAAGCTGTCTTACCCGGTTGAGACAGGACACAGAACCTACTTTCTCCAGGACATTATAGGGGACTCGCGAGTGGGCTAGAAACTTGCCATTGGTGCTAGGGAGGAGCAGCAGGACTTGATCCTCCACCTGGACCTCTTGGACATGGGCTGAATGGTTGTGCAGTTGGCTCTGTTCAGCCTGGGCTGGCTCTATGTGTTCTCAGACAATGGAAGTAAAGGTAATGATTTTGGTTTGCATATCCTGTACATACTCAACCACTGACCTGTACAGGGATGGGTACTCCTCCCAGGCTTCCTTGGCAATGAGCAGTCAACATTGGGGTTGTTGTCTGAACAGGAGTTCAAAGGGGGTGAAGTCAATGCTTGGGGTGTCTACTGGATGGCAAAGAGCATGTATGGGAGGAGCAGGTCCCAGTCTCAGCCACCCTCCATCACCTCCATGCAAAGGTGATTGACCTGCTGCTATCAGCAGAGATCAGCAGTTAACTTAGACATAAAAGGGATACCTTGGTCAGGGTCTAGCTTCTTCGGGATACCTACTCGGCTGAAGAGGAGATCCAGCTTTCTTGCCACAGACTTTGATGTGGAGAGGGACATCTTCAGGGCATAGTCATAGGCATAGCAACATGTGACTTCTTGAGCAGGGGGACTTTGCGGGTACCGGAAGATTTCAATCCATTATGGAATGTGTTCTACATCTACATCAGCAAGTGCGTAGATGACATCACTGCCTCCAAGACCATCATTACATGCTCAAACCGGGAAGCTGTTGATGACTGCAGAGGTGCGTGAGCTGCTGAGGACCCATGACTCCACCTTCAGAGCAGGTGACAAGGTGGCCCAAGAACAGCGAGGGCCACACTGTCTTTGGCCATCAGAGCAGCAAAGCGTGCACATGGCCAGAGAATCCACAGCCACTTTCAGGACAGCAACGACACACGGCACATGTGGAAGGGCATCCAGGTTATCATTGACTACAGGACAACTACACCCGCTTGTGACAATGGTGCCTCCTTACCAGATGCACTTAACAACTTCTTTGATGCACAGAATGACATAACAGTGAAGAAGAGCACCCCTTCTCACAGTGACCAGGTGCTGTGTCTGACCACTGCTGATGTGAGGAAAACTCTTCGCAGAGTTGACCCACGGAAGGCTGCTGGACCAGACAAAATCCCTGGGAGAGTGTGCAGAGAATGTGCAGACCAACTGGCAGATGTTCATCTTCAATATCTCCCTGAGCACTGTTGTTGTCCTGAAGTGCTTCAAAGCCAGCACCATCGTACACATGCCGAAGAAGTCTTCAGTGTTCTGCCTCAATGACTATCGTCCCTTTGCACTCACACCCATCACGATGAAGTGCTTCAAGAGGCTGGTCATGAGGCACATCAAGACCCTGCTGCCTCCCTCACTGGACCCCCTGCAGTTCGCCAATTGCCCCCACCAGTCCACAGATGATGCCATTGCCACCACCCTACATCTGGCCCTCACACATCTGGACAATAAGGACACCTATGTACGAATATTGTTCATAGACTTCAGTTCAGCATTCAACACAATCATTCCTCAGCACCTGATTGGGAAGTTGAGCCTGCTGGGCCTGAACACCTCTCTCTGCTAGTGGATCCTGGACTTCCTGACTGAGAGACCTAAGTCAGTCTGGATTGGGAACAGTATCTCCAGCACCACCACACTGAGCACTGGGGCCCCATAAGGCTGTGTGCTCAGTCCACTACTGTTCACTCTGCTCATGACTGTGCAACAATGCACAGCTCGAACCCCATCATCAAGTTTGCCAATGACACGACAATGGGTCTCATCAGCAAGAATGATGAGTCAGCATACAGAGAGGAGGTGCATCAGCTAACAGACTGGTGCAAAGTCAACAACCTGTCTCTGAACGTGGACAAAACTAAAGAGATGATTGTTGACTTCAGAAGAGCACGGAGCAACCACTCGCCACTCAACATCGAAGGATCCTTCATAGAGATCATCAAGAGCACCAAATTCCTTGGTGTTCACCTGGCGGAGAACCTCTCCTGGTCCCTCAACACCAGCTCCATTGTCAAGAAAGCCCAGCAGCGCCTCTAATTAATCCGAAGGCTGAAGAAAGCCCATCTCCCACCACCCATCCTCACCACCTTCTACAGAGGGACTATTGAGAGCATTTTTGCCCAGGACTCTTATCTAGGGCAGTAACAACAGTGACAAAACTAGGAAGCTGCCTGTGTGGGGAAAAGGCTGCAGCAGGCTAGAATTTCTTCCTGAAGGGTGGTAAAAATCGACTGCTTCTTCCTTAATGAGAGCATAGTAGGCTTGTTGGGCTTCACTGGTGAGGAGGGTAGGCAGGGCATGGCTCCATTCTCTCTTGGGCCATGCCTCGCCCTGGGTGACTCTCTTGAATGGGTTGAGGAAGGCTTTGACATTATCAGTGGTAAGCATAGTGAGTAGACTCTGTACATCTCTGGCTGGGTTTGGGAGGGGGACTGCTGCCCGGGAGCAGTCTATCACAGACTGATGAGCTCCAATGAAGCAGAATGTAAGCCCCAGGTCTCTTCCATGACCTGGCACTACCTGATGCTGGCTTCCAGGATATGCTGGATGACTGGGGCCCAGATGAGGAGGTGTAGGTCTTTGTGTCTGCATCTGCTGCCCACGTTCTCCACCAATGTGAGCCACAAGCAGGCCGAGCAGAATACACAGACACAGGAACAAAGTCAGGTTCCAGAAAAATTCATACATTTCATGAAGGGGAAGTGGGGAGTGGAGTGTAGGTAAGTAGATGAGTTGGGAAGTCTTTATGCAGGTAGATGAGGCTGGGCAGGTGGCTGGGCAGCAGGGTGGATCTTTTGGTGGATCTTTTTCCCACGGAGCACTGTAGTTCCAGGTCAGGATCAGAGGTCCTGCCAAGGAGTGTTCTTCTGCTTTTTCCCAATCTGCTGGCACACATAGAAATGCAGCAAGTCAGTGCAGGTATCAGCATGAAGCCTACTCGCCCATTTGTTGAGACAAGGCCCTTTTATTCTCTCCCAGTGCTTCATGGAGGGTGACTAATTAATGCTGTGTAGCCATGCAGTGTTTGTTCTCCCCTTCTGCTGGCCATGTGCTTCCTGTTGGTCCAAAAGATAGGTGGTGCTGAAATGCTAATAGCACATTGACATTAAGTGTGGTGCTGTCATTTCAGCACCACCACTGCAGCTTCATGAAGCGCCGTCGGACTGCAGCCACAGCCTTAAAAAAATTCAAATACATAAGTCATAATACATACAGTATCGAGTACTTCTCATATATGCATACATATGAACCCTTTTTTCATTTATTAGAGGAGTCTGAATATCATGTGAGGTGGCCTGTTGAAATGTAATTCTGGAAATTTGTATGAAATTACTCCAAATCCTTTTATATTTGTATTCTGCCATATTTGGCAGAAATTTCAAAGGTGCTTTCCATTACTGCCCAAAACTGCAAAGCATTTGCATTTATAACTAAAGTATAAAATATCATCTGGTGCAACCATCAAGAAAAGACCAAATTGAAACTTTGATACTGAAAACAATTCAGTGACAAAAAGTGATTGTTGGGAACATCTAGAATGTTTATACAACTTAGTATAGTAGTAGTATAAGTGGTATGGCCTCAAGAAAACAATGAAAATTAAACTGTCTGTAAATCCATGTTTACATTGAAATTTTATAAAGAACTTTACAAAATGAAGTCCTGTTTTGCAAAGTCCTGTGTTCAAATGTGTTTGTTAATTTGTGTGAACTTAAAAATATCATGTGTTGTGACCAAAAAAATCACGTGGTACGGCCACTGTCCATGTTGGATACATGTATTCCTTTGACTCTTTCTGTGTTTTATACCCATGATTTACTCTATATGCATACAGTTTTTATTTCAGTTTAATTTGGAACAGATTTTTCTACATTTTCAATCTATTTTCCGTCAATTTTAAATTTCAATTTGAAAATGACTATATATATTACTTCGGCTCCTGACTCCACCTTGGATGTCACTGTGCCTCCCTGCTCAACCTCAGATGTCTTGCTCTGTCTCCTTGCTCTGCCATGGACGTCACTCCATCTCCTAGCTTCGCCTCTGACCTCACTCCTCTCGCTTGCCTTTCCAGGTACATTACTATTCTTTCCTGTTGCACAGTTGAAATCATTCCTCCCATTGGCTCCGTGGAGAGTGTCGTTCCCCCCTTGGCCCTCAGTCCTCCCTTCATGGAGGACTCTGCTCCTCCCTCTGCCCTTACATTCATCACTGCTCCCCCCTTGTATGTCACAGAATGCCTTGAATGAAATATTCCTTATTAATTGAGCATGAATGGGCTCAATATTATGGACTAAATAGCAGTGTAATATGTAATATGTTCAAATACAATCTCAAATTATGCACACATGTTTTTCTAAAGATATAACTGTAATTGTAAATTTTAAGCATATAAAGGACATATATTATTTGGAAGGAAAATTATGGTCGCATCAAATGATCATTGTGACATTGCTAATTAACAATGATTAAAAAAAGTGCTAAATTCACATAATTGCATGTTTTAATTACAGTATGATTTTTCCCCAACATGCTACAGTACATTGCCATAGATGACGAGGGAGATAAGTGGTTTATTTTGAGAGGTTTGAGAGCTTTTACAATCCACATGATAGTTGTCAAATGGCATAACACAGACATGATCATCTCCTCCTGAACTTTCATAAAGAAATCCATTACTGAACTGTGCTACAGTTGAACATATGCTATTGTCACAGATTTTATTGTGTATAATCTGAACATGGGCACAGATTAGACAGAATCAGCATTGTACTATATATACATCATACATGTATAATGGAAATTCACTTGACACATTTGGTGTTTCCATCAGTAACAAGCATCAGTCATGGCCTTCCTGCAAGTATATACTAGCCACTATAAAGAGTATTATTTATCACAGTGCATTTTCATAGTTCCCTGACCATATTCATCTCAGTCAGCCTTCAAAGGAGAGTGTTACCAGATGGATGCATGGATGCACACATGCTGTTAATTTGTATGCTAAACAGGGTATCATTGATTCAAGAGCATGCCAAAGGTCATTGTGCTGCTGTGTATTTGTTTGTGTATTTATTATGAAGCTTTTTTCAAGACATAACAAACATAGTGTGATATAGTCTTGATTTCTAGGCAATAATGTCTGCTGGGAGTTATTGCATAAAATAAACAATAGTCTTTACTAAAAGTATATTTTACATTGGGAAATTTAAAATAACCTACTAAAACTCCTAAGTAAAATTTTGAAAGATATAAGTATTCAAATAACAAAATTACTTTGGTATCAAAAGTATTTATATTATTATTTATAAAATACTACTGTTGACCTATACTTTACACCTCAGTATCTGCATGAACTTCTGGTCCTTTATGACCCCCCACGCCTACTTAGATCAAAAGGTCCAGGCTATTTGTTAGTACCTCGAACAGTGAAGGCTACAGCAAGGGGCAGAGCTTTTTCTTACAAAGCCCCTTAATAATGGAACATACTTCCATTTAGTGTTCGGGACTCAGACACAGTCTCAATGTTTAAATCTAGGTTGAAAACACATTTGTTTAGCCAAGCCTTTTGTTAATAGCCTTCTATTAGGTAAAGGAGAGATCTGGAGGGTTCTCAGGCATAGAATGGTTGGTAAACTGGGATGTTTGGATGCTGTAAACCCCCACTCTCTCATGTTCACTCAGGTTTGTTGACTGTGGAGTGGCTGGCCACTTTATGTCCCAGGTCGCCCTCATGTCTGTGTTACCTTCTGGCTCTGACTTTTAGTTATGCTGTCATAGCTAGTCTTGCCAGAGTTCCTGCTTGCACTCAGCACACTATATAATCTGTTCCTAACCGTTAGGTGACAATGACCATACCTAACAATCTGCCTTTTCCCTTCTCTCCCTCTCTGTCTCTCTGTCTGTCAGTCGAGCTGCACATGATACTCCTGAGTCTCCTGACCTCTTCTGCTTTCCGGGCCTGCCTGACCCATCCCGGTGTCCCACTCCTGTTTGGAATCATCACTTGGAAACCACTTGCTCCTGTTAAATATTGCACCATATAAAGTGCCTCAACATACACCTAGAACTGTGAATATGCCGTTGGAATGCTGTTGACATAAGCGATTCTGCTATAATGGCATAGGACTCAAATCACCATGAACAGTCTTGCACTCTAAACTTGACCCTAGTATTAAAGGGCGTTAGTTGTAATTGCACTATACAGTGTGACCGAAATGACGATGGGTTCCCTTTTGAGTGTGGTTCCTCTCAAGGTTTCTTCCTTTTGCCATCTTAGGATGTTTTTCCTTGCTGCTATCGCCGTCACCACAGCCTTGCTCATTAGGGATATATATACACTACCAGTCAAAAGTTTTACTATACAAATAAAATTTAATTGAATTGAGTTATTTTAAAAAGCTTATGATCTTTAAATTTTGGGTTTACAAATTTTATATATTACTTATAAATGCTTTCTTAAAAGAGCCACAAGTCCATCACCCTCTGTGGTTGCTGGTTTTTCAAAGGAAACTCTAGCTAGGGGTAAAAATTTAAATTGAGACCATTGATAAGATTTTTGAGGGTGTTAACCAGTCTTTACAACTGTGGTGAGCAGAAAAGCATCTCAGAATGTACAACATATTGAACTGTGAAGCAGATGGGCTACATCAGCAGAACATTAAGTATCACTCCTGTTGGCCAAGAACAGAAGTCTGAGGCTACACTGGGAACAGGCTCACAGAAACTGTTCATGTAGACTTTGGGGGAAAAATCTTCAGAAATCTTTAGGGTATGGACCAGCTAGTGAGACCATTCATAGCAAGAAACAAATCACAGAGTTAAAGCGGCAGGCTGAGGGTAAGCCCAGAGGGTGAGAGGAGCCACAAAAATATTTCATGCACAAGCATCACATCAATCAGCAGGTGCACATACACACAGCTTGACGCAGAGCAACAGATTATTAGGTATTCTCTTATCTTACAGTGTTTTAAAGGGATGTATACTATGAGAACATGCAAAGGGGACTCTAACAGGCCTAGCTATGACCAAAAGCATATCTAAAAGGGAGTGTCAGACACTAACATAGGCATTAGGTCCCATAAAGTGTCCCACCAATAAAAAGGGTATTCCATATCTGGGGGGCTTTGTAGGAAAAAGCATCATTCCCTGTTCTAAACTTCAGTATTCTAGGTACTAATAAAGACCCTGCACCTTTTGATTGAATTAGCTATTGATGATCATAATAGACCAAAATTTAAAAGGTACTGTGTGGAAAGACCATTCAGGGGTTTGGGGGTCATTCATAGTATTCTATAATTAATGTAAAGTTTTACTGCAAGCTTACAATCAATACTCCAACCTACAGATAAAAGGATGAGATTTTTAAAAAGGTTATCAGTGTAAAGGCTATCCAATCTAAATTACTTCACCAAGGACTTTCATTGTTGCATATGATGTACAATGGATGACTGCAAATGAAAAACCACCAAGAGTTTCTACATATTCAGAATGCTTACTTCTGCCTGCCTAAGGCCCTTCTAGAGGTACTTCTATTTTGTCAGAATTAATAAAGAGGTTACTATATATAGCTTTAGGCCCAGAACAGAGCCATGTGGATCATAAAACCTTTGTGTGCATAGAGAAGTCACCACTGACAATTACAAACTGATAACAGCCAGTCAGATAACAGCTGAACCAGGGAAGGTACATTCCCTTAAGAGTCCCATACAATGTTCTTCCCTTTCTAGAAGAATATTACATTAAATCTTTAAGCACTGGTTAAAGTAGTATGTCCCTATATACGTATGAGCTCAGCTGCGGTGCTACAACCTTTTCTAGGCTCTTGGACTTCAAATGTCCTAAATGTTTCTAGGATCTTGATATTGGCCTGTAATTTGATAGCTGACAAGGCCAAGGTCATTTTTTTAAATCACTAGTTTGGTTACCGCTAGTTAAAAGATTTAGTCACATAATTAATGCTAAGGGAGAATATATTATTTTAGTAGAGTTTCAATTAATTCTGGTGGGATTTTTTTAAGAAAATCCATAGGTAAGGGATCTGGTACACACATTTATGATGTGGCTTGTTATGCCACATAGGTATCCTGTCTTTGTTCTTTATACCTTTTTTCTGTAGCCCCACTCATCTTGTGCTATACCTGATTGCCAAACAAGGTGCACCTGGCCAGGTCATACCTGTATTAATTAAGACTGTATTAATTAAGAATTTAAGATAATATGTTTGTCTCTTATTAGAGAAACACAAAAAACATGAATTAGAGATAAAGGATATGAAGAATTAACACATGAATGAATAAGGATAAATAAAGAGGCAAAATAAAGGATAAGAACATAGCAAATCCATCTACAAAAGTACAAAGGATAAGAATCATGGATATTAGATTGGGAAGTTGCAAAGAAATGAATTAGAATAGCTACTGTATAACATTAAATGCCCTACCACCTACCTTACCAAAGCCTATCTAAAATGGGGGTCCACAGGAAGAGCGATACAAGAGGATTTAAGTGTAATGTAGTAGATCAGCAATGTACTGTGGCACAAGTACATGGATGGCTTTGAAGATTATTATAAAAACATTGTACTAAATACAGAAAGATGCAAGTAACCAGTTCAGTTTATATAGATTAAGGGTGTGAAGACCAATATAAAAGCATTACAGTAGTCAAGATGGGAACTGATGAAAGCATGTATTAGTGTTGAATGTACAACAAATACACAGGAAGGCAGTCTTGGCAAGTGAGCTAATGTAGGAATCAAAAGTAAGTGAAAAGTAACAAAAAAAATATACCAAGACTATTGAAAGTCTGAGAGCATTTAGCTTGTACTTCATCAATGTCAATACATAGGTCAGAATTAGCATGAACAAGAGATTTGGGACAAATTAATAGAAGATCACTTTTGTTCATTATGATTTGAAGAAAGAAAATCACAGATATATCACAGACAAAGGAAAGTAAGGAGGGAGGAAGATGCAGGCCATGACAGCAAATTATAAAACTTAGGAGCAATATATAACTTATTATATGGAGAGGCCCAAGAACAGATCCATGGGGAATGCCTTAAATGTGCAGTGGGGGATTTGTGTTGTTGAATAGTAATGAAGAGTTGTCTGTCTCTAAGGTAGGGCATAAAACAAAGGAAGGTGGTCCCAGCAATGCAAATAACATAGAGTTGGGTAAAAAAAAATATTAAGGAAACTGTGTAAAATTTATAAATAACATGAAGAAGAAGGAGAATAGTAAGGGCCCTGAGTCAGAAACAACAAGAAGATCATTACTGACCTTTAGGAGAGCAGTCTCAGTTCTATGGAGGGGACAGACTCCAGATCTGACTGCAGCAGTTTTTAGATCTAAGGCTACAGTGCTGTGGCAAGAGATGAATTGATTAGGTAAGAAGTAGGAGAAGAGATATTAGACGGATACACTTTAAGCAAAGAAGTGCACAATCAAACTGGCATGACACTGAGTTGCATTTCCTAATTAACTCCATGATTGACAGAGTGTAGGGGTAAAATCACTGAGAAAGTGAACAGGGAATTCAGAAAGAAAGTCCTGATGAGACGTCAGAGGTAAGTTAGTAGGAAAAGTAAATGTAAATTAGCTCAATTGTATTTTCAATGAAGTGTAGGAATGATTCACTGGTGGAGCCAGCAGAGCAAGGGGCATATGAGTTTATTTACAATAGAAAAAAAGTATTCTAGGCCTACAGTATGAGCTGTAAATTATCGATACGGGTGGAAACTAACAGTCTATAAGTACTCTCTTTACAGATTATTTATGTACATGTACATGAGTACATAATTCACTGTAAAGTACATTTTGAAATATAAATTTAAATAAAATGAAATTTGAAATATAAAATTAAAATGTTCAACTTAACTACATTATGTTTTTAGCACTATTACAAAGAAAAAAAACCTGGAATTCAAATTCAAATTAGGAGACCTAATCAATATAAAGCGGTTTCCTGTTGAAAGTCTACCAAATGATTTGTCAGCACCAGTGATCTCTGAGACAGTAAAGACAGAGGAATATCCTTAAATTAATCTATCAGGTATCTTCAGTTTTAATGCGTCAAAGGAAACAGTGTGCTAATTAGGTGCAAATTGTACATGCCAAAACCAATGGGTATGTTGGCATTTTACAGCTCAATATCCAAGCTCAATACAGATAAGCCATTAGCTAGCTGAGAGAGTTAGACTAGCTAGCAAGATCTTTTGATGGTTTACAGTATAAAAGCTATGCTGTAAAAACTGGATTGCACTTAATACTCTGTAGTGATTGGCTGTTGTGTTAAATATATCTAAACTCTCCTATAGCTTATAGGTAACACTCAGGATAATGTAAATGGGGTATCTTTGCTGGATATAGATAGCTTATAAACTTAGCAAGCTACTGAAACCCCAACAGTATTTAGCCAGCTGTCTAGCATTACTTTTCTTTATATTGTGTTGATAATCAAGGTGATGGTCACTTAAGTATAGCTCACTTAACATAAATGTTCAAAATTATAATTTAAAAATAAAAAAGTAACATCATAATTCAAAATTGCATTCTTCAGATATAGGATATTTCTGGATGCCAATTGTAGTTACAAATAATACAGTATTCATGTCATTTTTTCCCCCGACAACTTTTTTTTCTTGATCAATACTTTCACTTTTGCTCAAGTGAATTATTACTACAGTAGCACTACTTTTACTCGAGGCAAAGCACTCTGTTCACCTGTGATTATGGAGGAGAAATTAAATTAGCAGACAGCATTTAGAGCAGACCTGTATGTCAGCAGGTAGTCAGTGGATGCCATGGTATGAACATTAAGACTGTTTTTGTAGTGCCACTCAGCTGCGCAGTTGTTTTCAAGGCCTGGAGCTCAGGAGTGAACCAAGGGGAGGTGGGTGATGAAGGTACAGAGCAATATTCGAGGCAGCATGCACATGAAAAGATTTAGAGATGGTGTGCTTTTATCTAGAGAGGATCTTATTTGGACATACTAATTTAGTAGTATCAGAAAGTGATAAAGTTACATAGAAGCATGAAAAATTCTCCTGAACAACTGACTTAGGGTAGCAATAGGATATTTTAATTCTACATTAGAAAGTTTAAAGCTAACAAACCTGCCTAAAGTGGAAGGCCAGGAAGATAAGGAGAAAGAAATGGAAGAGATGAAGATTGCATTTCCTGACCTGGAGAGAGAAGGGCAATATCAGGCTAAGGTGTGAGCACAACTAAGAGTTTTAATAGAAGCTAGCAATAAAATATTCAAAAGTGCATAGACATAAAGTACATAACTTCATAAGTGTTCTAAAAACAAAATGGCTAACAAAACATGTCTCTGCACCCTAAAATAATGTCTATATTATGACATTATTGGTCAAAATTGGTAATATGTTAATTTAGTTAACACCACACAACACTGTACACTCATTCTTGGGAAAGATAAACAAGATGTTTTCCCTCTAAAAGCAACTTTGTTTAGTAGGAATTTCTTTTAATATCAATATATATTTTCCTCATAGCTCAGAATGTCTCCTTTTTTTCCTCTGTGTTCCCACGTGCTATTTAAAATATATGGCATAACATTTCTACACATTTA
This sequence comes from Notoglanidium macrostoma, assembly GCA_030068235.1. Lineage (NCBI taxonomy): Eukaryota > Metazoa > Chordata > Actinopteri > Siluriformes > Auchenoglanididae > Notoglanidium > Notoglanidium macrostoma. Next base: position 19,184,246 of record JAQQZR010000012.1, on the reverse strand, counting down.
CATCTAATGCCTTTGATTATGTTTAAATCTATTGTCTGCCATTTACAAATACTGTCTGTCAGCATCAGTTTAGGCTGTTTAAATCACTGATGCATCTATTACATTTGCCTCCAGACTGTGAATTGATAGTTTGACTTTCAATTCATGTGACTTTGAGCCAGACTTGGTAAAGGGGCTTCTGTAGAACACTTGCCAGACAGCTTCATATGTAACATATAGGTACCCAGAGTGAGTAGATTGCATGGGCTCTATGCAGCAGCAGCATTATAAAGCATTTTCTTTTATGAATTACAGACAAGTTTGTGCAGAATAGTGTGTCTCCTATTTATATCATGTTACTGATCTGGCTCCAACATGAAAGTAAAAACCTCCCACAAGCTTTCTAAAAATAAATAATCAGTAGGCCTATTTGTATATGTTTAGAACAAATTATCTGCCTTATCTATATGTATTCATATTCAGTTACATCCCTAAATGGTATTTTAACTAGTATTTTGTTTCTATCTGTCCATGATATTTTGAAATTAGTTGATTCTATCTATCAAAATATGTACTTATAATCATTATTGTCATCATTATCTTTGTCATCATTACTATCTTCAGTAAGTCCTTTATCCTCATCAGGGTTGCTATGGATATTCATATAAGTTACTCATATAAGGTATGGTTGGTGATTGTCACTACTTACCACGGCTTTCTCAATTAAGACAGTAAAACAAAGAGTCACTAGCCATTGTCCTGACAAAACATCTACTAGAAGGTGGGGAAAGACATACCACCATACAAAACACTGTCAAATTGCTAGTCAAAAGAATGGAGGCTCACTCACAAACTGAACAGAAAAGGTCTGTTCCACATCAGAGGTAGCTCAACAGTAAACAGCTGAAGTGTAAAAGGGTGGCCTCAAAACATCATCAGTGAGCAACAGTGGTGGCTTTAAATGAACTCTGAATTGGATATGAAGTTTATGTGTTTGTCAATCAAGTTCAAGTACTATTATGTACTCAGCACATCCAGTTCTGAAACTGAGAGTAAAGACAGAAGTAGTGTGTGTATATCAGTGGTGGTTGAAACAAGGCTGAGACCAACCTGAGCACAATACAATGCTAACAAGGCACTGAAGAACCTCATCAAGAACTCGATGCAGCTGTGGAAGACAACACTGGAAGCCAGTTTGAAGGTCAGCGCACAAGTCACTATAAAATTCAGTATATACCCAGGTGATGCACTATCCCTGCTGCATAGGCCTGAACCCCATCAGTCACATTATTACAAACAGTGGGTATGGATACAGGTTCAAAAGATGAGTAACCATCAGCCACTTCCTGTACATGGATGACATCAAGCTGTATTCCAAGATTGAGCGAGACATTGACTCACTTATCCAGTCATTAACAATGACACCATTTACAAACTGATAACGAGCAATCAGATAAGACCTGAGCCAGAAAAGAACCATTCACTTCAATAAAATTTTTCCGTTAATGGCAAAAACATTTTTGTCTAGAAGAATATTGTGATTTATGGAATTAAAAGCTGCCCTGCAACAAAAGCAATGAGACACAACTGTGACCAGTCTCCAGCAGACAGTAATTTACTACCATTATTTCAGTACTAGCTGCTACATTCCTACTTGAATTGAAATCTCATCTTAGAACTGATCTTACAACTTCTTCTATGATCTTGGAGGTATTTAAGAGAAAACAGTAGGTACAGCATGCCTGCTCCTGTATGAAGACTTGTGTCATTTATAGTGGTTAGGTGGTGAAAACATCCTCAAAACAGGTGCTCCAGCTCCAGAAGCTCCTGAAGCCAACTTGCCAAAAGGTATGACCTCAGCTGCACTCTGTCTTGCTGAAATGTTAGACCAAATTACAGGCAAAGTTATATTCTTTGTCAATAAACATGGTAGGGCTTACCCTTTCAAAACATCCCAGTTGGGTCACTAAAATGGCATCTTTTTGTAAAGCATTTCAAAAGGAAAACGTCTGAAGAAGCCTGAAACACCTGATTTTGCCACAGCAATGGACCTGCAATGTTAGTATGGTCAGCTTCCTACTTCTATGTGTTTCTTAAACCAATGTTCTAGAAAATTTCCACCAATAGTCTACCTCTATTGAATTGCTAGAAGGGAAATAACGATTAAAATATTTAATAAAGTTTAGAGGGCACTGTGAGTCAAATGACCATATTTAGCATGGTGTTGTAATGGCAGAATACTGTGGTGTTGTTTATGACCATTGTGGATTTGTTTCAAATAAATCACAATGGCATATACTAGCTAAGAGCAAACATATCCCCAGTCTTTGCTCTCCTTCGACTTTTATTGATTATGACATCTTTCTTGGTAGCTATGCCAGAAACAGTGCATGCTAGACCTAAGTAATTTTGAGATTTATAGTGGCTATTTAAAAAGTGAGGCTTATAAATTATGACATCATTAAATGCTATTGTTATGGAACAATTTTGACTTGTACAGGTCATTGCAAATATTATATTTAGAAAAATTGGAAAGTGAATCCCTAATCCTAGATCAGCATCTAAGAAGTAACATATAAAAATTTGTCATATTTGTTTCCTTCAACAAGATGACACAACAAAAAAACAAATGCCTACAAATCTGTATGCTCCCCTACTACAATGCCAAATTAATCTTCAGCCTATGGTGCATGTATTTGCTAGTTCAAAACAGAGAACAGTCTAGATGCATGTCTTCTTTGTATCTTGAGAGATGATGGCACCAGTCGAGCAGTGCTGGAGGATCGGAGGGTGCGCGGTGCTTTGCAGGGTGTGATAAGTGCTTTGAGGTAGGAGGGTGCTGGTCCATTTTTGGCTTTCTAGGCAAAACTCTTTCGTTTACTCTTATCTAAGATGAGTAAGGAATGAGATGTTTGTGCATACATTTCCAATGATAGAATTCATGGATGGTCTACTGAGAGGCATGAAGTGTATGAGTGAGAGTATGAGAATAAGAGATAGTCAGAGCGAGGGATTTCTCTGGAAATGAGGGGGAAGTACTGTCATTAGTGTACACAGCCTGGTGTTTTTTCCAGTTGTGTGTGTGGGCTTACTCAGTAGGCTTCTGGATTCTTAACTGAATATTTATGTACATGTGTGAGAGTGTATGTGATGCAAATGTAAACATTTAAACATGAAAAGAATGCTGATTGAATTGAGCCAGTTCTCCCTTTCACCAGGTACCCACTGGGATCAGATTCAAAGACTAATGATTAAGTGATGATTAAATGCATCCATTACCATACTTGAATTAAAGCATTTGTATTAAGATGAGGAAAATGCTGAGCTATGTTCATTACATTGAATCTCTAATAGGGTTGTAATAATGTGTCAGTCGTTCCGCAATGATTGAATATTGTTTCCCTAAATGCGATCCATTAGATATAATTGTTCTCACCAGAATACTTACTATAGGAAAGACATACAGAGACTTTAAAATAATGAAATAGTACAAAGCAAATTATTTTACCAGAATTTAAACAATTGCCTGTTTTTTCCTGTTCTTAACTAACCCAAAATAATCTTCTGCCGCTGTTGTGATGTTGTCAAATTTGGGCTTCTGGATTGAAATCAATAAGATCCTTTTTCAGAATTTCTGGGCTTTATTCCAATGCTATAGCTAAAATCTAATTTAAATAAGTAAAAAAAACAAAAAACATGCTTGCAGGGTGTGTGATATTTTTTTATTATTTGTATTATTATTATCACTGTGACTGATATGCTGTCTCAGTTTATGATATACAAAATCCTACCTACAGTTCAACGGTGTGAAGACAGAATGATGATATTGATTTTACAAAATAATTCCAGTCTCAGCATACTGAATCAAAATTATTAGTTGAAAGAAGAGAAAAAAAAACAATGCTTTGTGTTAGAGGTCCAATAACTGTTTGGTAGAACATAATATTTGAACATATAAAAACATATATGAATATATGTATGAACATATAAAATTTAGACTTTTTGTAGCCAGGTTTGTACAAAGCAGATCTGGGCAAGCTGTTTACATGTGCATCTAAGTTGTATAAGGTGAAAATGTTTATTACACAAACTACCCCACTTTGGTTTGGCAGTTTATTACTCTAAAGCAGTTTGTGAATTTAAATTTAACTGCACTTGTGTACTGGTGTAATGCAATTGAGTTTTAAAATTGAATGTCACTTTATCGTACACTGAATTATTTAAAACGTCTCATAGATTTTTAGTCTTTTTGCACACATTGTGACTGCTATGTTTGCTACAAGATACACTATATAAGTGATGTGGAGCTTGAGACTGAGATTTGTACTGCAATACCTCTGCCAAAAGTGGGCCATAAATGCAGTACAGAAAACTATAGACTAAAAAAAAAAGAAAAAGGAAATATCTGTTTTATTGGCTAATTATTGGAGGCTTTAGGTTTTAACCGTTGTTAACAATTTGGGGTCGTGAGAATACATAATGACAAGTTACCACATTAATGGGACCTGTTTCATCCTCTCTCTTTACACAAACACCAGTTGCGCTGCCACTTGGCCCAAAAGCATTAGCATTAGCATGTCATTTAATTTTTTTGTACCTGTGTGTAATTTGTGTAATTTCACCTATGTCCTGTTCTATTGTTGTTCCAGTCAGTATATTTATACTGCAATGGTTTTGGTTTTGATACAGTTACATGATGTGTTCCATGGGTTTCCCTACTCTCCTCTTTTTTCTAGTATATCCAAATTGTGTTGCAGTTATCTTCTGGTTTTTCCCCTAGCCTGTCAGTGTTGATGGCGATACTATATTTATCAGGATATTCTAAAATGTCTGAATAAAGAGACTGCAAAGAAAGGCATGTTTCACTGACTGGGATTCTGGAATAAGCTACTGAAATATTATCTGGTTGTGCTGAATGCATTGTGTGTTATCTGTACCATGTTTGATTGTTGCAGTGGTTGTCCATTACTGACTTCTTATAGTTATTAGCCTTTTTGCTCACTTGAATTAAATGGGTCTAATTCAAACCTTAACTAATCGCAAAACAAGTAGGCGCATAAATAATGTAAACTACTAATGTAAGCCGAATAATATTGTACCTGTTTGAATAGTGAACCTAATATTTTAATAGTTCATAAATAAATCTGTATTGGGTCTATGGGAATTTTCTACAGATAAAGTGTCCTGTTGTGTTTATTTCTTTATAATAAACATTTATAACAGTAAGTAATACATGTCTCTAAATGCTTGTGATGTTGAAATAGAGGTTAAATTAGTCAGAATTGGCTTTATGGCTAATACAGCTTATGAGCCAGTCTGTGTAAACATTCAAATGGTTGCATTAAAACTGCAGCGTTTAACTCAGAGTCTCTACATTCAATGTAAGCTATATCTAGAGACCCTATTAGCGCTCTGCTATGGTATGTAAACAGGCCAATCAGATTGCCAATTGGACAAAACAACATATATACAGTATAAATGTAATTTATATATGTGAATAGTACAGCAGAACAAAAACACGTTTTACTGCAAAATTATGATTTTTTTTTTTATTCCTCTGACTTCCAATAATTGCTAAAACTTAAGAATGTCAGAAAATGTCGTATATAATGCCTTCTAAACACATATATAGCCAACTCTGTCACATTACCTATCCTGTCTACCACAGTGGTGGTAGTAAAAGATAACTGCACTCTAAAGAATTGCTTAGAATATTCTTAAATCACTTTAATCTATTCATATGCACTCACGAGCCACTTTACTTGGAACACCTGTTCCCCTGCTCATGCATGCAATTATCCAGCCAGCCTGATGTTAGCCTCTCATCAGCTGACTGATTCTGAGCCTTATGTTATGAAGCATGCCATAGCATTTTTGAATTCACGAAATACAACTGAAATATAAATTTGCAAATTGTCCTAGTTTTTTATTATTATTATTATTATTATTATTATTAAAAAAAAAACATTACACTACATATGTACTGTAACAAGAAAGCATTGATTCAGAGATTTGACAAGTAGATAATTCAATTATCAAACAATAAAACACTGTATGGTAAGATAATAATGATAATTTAATTATTGGAACTATTTCACAATGTGACAGTTAATTATTATAATGACAAATGTGATTTTATTGAATGCAAACTTTTGTACATTCTCCATTTTAATACAGGCCGAGTGCTGCTTGAAATCAGACAAAAGAAATCAGTGGAAAAAATGGTATTCAAGAGCTCCACACCTTCCAATAATCCTCATTATATAAAACAATCAAGTAGCAAACAAAGTCCTCAACAGACTCTGAACAGTGAAACTATATCTTAATGTTACAGCCATATTTTAATGTTTTATTATAACAAAAGAATCTTGGACATGAACACAAAGAATTATATACAAAAAGAGAAAACCTAACCTACACTTACATGAACTCATTTTGCATCAGCAAGCTGTCTAAACTAGATAAACGCAGCGCTCAAACTGTTTACGTCTGTAGTTTGGTGGTGATTCTACAGAGCCCAGCTCATGACACGAAAATAAAAATTTATTAAATTAAAAAATATATAAATTATTAAAATGTGGCCACAATTTAACTAAAAGGAGGGAATGAATTATTAAAACATTGCCACAATTTCAGTAAAACGAGGAAACAAATAAATGAGGGAACGATTTAGTAAAATGTAGCTTTGATTTACTAAAACAAGGGAATGAATAATAGATATTGTGGGAACAGTGTAGTAAAACATGGCCATGATATACATATGTATACTAGTTATATGGCATGCCATTTTATATATATATATGTATATATATGCATTAACTGTTTAGGAATTAAACCTTTTGTTAGGAATTGGGGCTCTGTATGATCCACTGACTGAAAGGAAAAAAAGATGATGACAGTTTTTATTTAGCAACCAGCAGCATTGCTTGGTTAGCTTTATGACTACTTACAAAGTATAAAAAAAATGTGCAAATATTCAGAATGCCAACAATCACCATTGAAAGCACAAAAAAAAAAGTCAATCAAGTTGAAAACATGAAGACAGGTAGCAAGACTTCAGAGTAATTCATGCTGAAAATGAACCAGAGGAGCACATGGAATCCTGCTGGCATATCTCAAATGCAAACCATAGAGCTCAGGTTCCTAACCCTGGTCCTGGAGAACCCAAATGCACCTTTTACTGGTTTTCCTGCTGATACACCTGATTCAATTAATCAGCTAATTAACCATCCCTACTGAGTTGAAGTGGATGTGTTACAGCAGGGAAAACACTGCAAGACAGGGGATAATCCAGGATAACAGTTGGGAACAATTTTAATTAATATTAATCAATGAAATATCTAAACAAGTTAGTCCATCACGTGTTCTCTGTCCTCCAATGTCCTGAAGAGTATGGCTGTCATAGTAATGCTGTTCCTGCTCCCCCTATTCTCTAGTCAGACACCTTGATACTGATGACCCTTTATCCACTCTATATGCCTTTACTCAAAGACCCTTGATGGAATTTAAATGCACCTTGCTGAGTGTGTGAAACAAAGAATCTGGACTCTTGGGTTCAGGCAGCTGTTTAGCATGTGAAGAGCCATATGGAGTGGGATCTTCTCAGGGTTCATGCCTTGTCGTTTTGAGTGTGTGCGATTTGAGAGGTGTGTGAGGCCAAGCCTCTTATTTCCTTCCCTTCAGAACAGAAACCTGGAATATAGCCTGTAGTCATAGCAACAAACAAGGTTCAATGGAGCTGAACCAGAGAGCGAGCATGTCTAAAAACGTGAGCCTTGCTTCAGTCTCAAGAGGAAGAGGAAATTGAAGGTGCTACAAGGTCTCACAAAATGCTGGACTAGAATTTTTATAGAACAATTGGCACTCTGGGAATGAAAAACACAGTCAGCGCCCACACATGTTAACATGATTTTAAAATCTAAAGAAATACATGTGAGCATGACTAAATACTAACTGATGACTCTGTAGTGTATAAGCTGTGCTAATATCTCAGTCTCAATATGTATGTGTGTGACAGTGTGTGTGTGTGTGTTCACTTTGCACACTCAAAGAGTTATACACCAAACTAATAATGGCAGTGTCTTAATACATGATCAGGTGGACAATATGTGGAGTTAATATTAATTTTATTACTTGTGTAAAAACTCTTGCTAAACAGACCTTTGAAAAGATGATTCATGTAGAGCAAAAGTGTGTCTTTGTGTGTGTTTATGAGAGAGAAAGAGAGAGAGAGAGAACTTTTAAAAAAACTTGGTTTGAGAACTATTCCAGTGTTCTTCCACATAAATATGCATGTTTCTTGTTTTCTTTTTGTTGCCGTAAGAGAGTGTAATAAGAGAAGTTAAGCCGTACTCAACTGATCGAGCGTTATATTTACCATTTATCATTTCCTAGACACAGACACTCACAGTACATTTGGTACCAATCTCAGCAACTAACTTTGTTATGTAACATTAAATTAAAGTAGTGGGGCCAGAAGAGCTAAGCTACTGGTCAAGATTGAATTACACTCACTGCAGGAGTGAGGAAAGGAGAGGAGACCATTTCAAGACTGAAGACATTGACATGATTATAATAATATATAAAACTCAAGTGCTGCCTATGGCTATGGCTTTGCTGTCATCAGGAATGGTGTTTTCATATAGTGTTTTCATATAATTTAGTTTTAAAGAGTTACATTTATCCGAAATTTAGAAGGTGCATGATGCTTGATATAATTGCCTAGCAGCATTTACTTTTGCATGTGCAATTGCTCTGATCTGTAACCAGTAATGTACAGTACTGTGCAAAATTCTTGAGCTACTCCTCATCCCTCATTTCTTTATATTGTGCTAGGAAAATGAGACAATAGGTACAGTGATTTATTGCAAAACATACATGTAAATACAAAGAGAGTTTGTACATCTTTGATGAGCTTTAAAATCAGTATTTGTTTCGACCACCCTTATTCTTCAACACAGCCTGAACTCGCATAGGCAAGCTTTCTTGTAATTTCTTTAACAAGTCTTGAGGAATAATTCTCCAGGTTCCTGAAGAACATTCCAAAGCTCTTCTTCGGACATTGGCTGCCTTTTGTTCCATTCTCTGTTAATATGATCCCACACTGCTTCGGTAATGTTGAGATCTGGGTTTTGGGGGTCCAAACCATGAAAGATAGTGTTCCATCATGTTTTTCTATTGAAGTATGCAGGAAACCTGGAGAACTACTCCCCAAGACTACATAAAAAAATACAAGTGTCTGGCCCTTTGGAAGCAAAATATAAATAAATGAGGGGTGGTTCAAGACACACAGTAGTATATAGTCACTGGGATTTCTGTTTTGCTTTTGTTTGATTTTAGCACTATACATAAATACACTATTTATGCAAATAGGGTTCTATGAACACCAGGTAACCACCGGTGGGGGTGTTTTGGATAATTGTGTATGTGTGTAGAAACACCTAGACCTTACCACAAAGGAACGTGGTAACCGTATGATATAGTGTTGGCCAAAAATACCTATGTCAATAACTAGAGCTGACTGAAAGAATGCTTGAATATGACCGCCACACTCCCAGCACTGGGAGTTGTGATGTTAACTATGAGGAACCTGGAGAACATAATATGACTCAGATATGATATGACTCAACAGAGAGAAAGTAGGAAGTAGAGAGAGCTCAACTCCAACCTTAGTCTGCTGCTAATAATCTGACTGAGTAGGTTGGCTATGAATTGTTTAGCAATTGAGCTAGCTACTGATCAGAAAACTGTGAGACTGCAGAGCTGAGATAAAATGGCGATTGATGCCTCCATTTACACAGATAAGGGAAAATGAAGGGAAACCCACTTTGACCCATGCAAGCATGGTAGCGGCGTGAACTAATTTTATAAAATCAGTAGTGTGTGCATGGTATTGTGAGGAAGAACCACTTAATTAATAGCATAATAATAGCAAATATCACATGTCAAGAAATCCTTGCTAAGGGATACCCCATTTGGACTGAGAGGTGAGTGCCAAAGACCTTTGCAAGCAAGTTCAGAGCTATATTGCTTTGTAGGACAGCTTTACCTGTACCTCAAACCAGAGTCAAATGTTGTTATGCAAATACAGTAGCTTTAAGACATACAAAAAGCTGGTGTTCGTAGAAGGTGAAAAGGAACTGATTAGCAGTTTAGCACGGTTTTAATTGGAATGTAAATAAAACAAGTTCAGTTGATGGATATGAATGATAAAAAGTGCCATCTGAAATACCTATCACCTATTGTACTGAGATAGCAATGTGGAACAGTGATTAGATCAGCAGAGGATCACAGTGGGGTGTAAACCTTGAGGAGGTTGGAGTTATAAGTGGGGCTGAGATTTTGGATGGCTTTAAAAATGAGCAACAGGGTTTTGAAACTGACAAAATTGGACAAGGAGCTAGTGGGGCTGAATTGGTGTGGGGTGATGTGTTGAGATGTTGAGGAGGTTTGTAAATAGGATGTTTGGTTTAGCCAAAATGTAGAGCTGGGTGTCATCCACATAACAGTGGAATGGTATACCCTGGTGATGAATAATGCTGCCCAGAGGATGGAGATGGAGCCCAGAACCAAGCATTGGGGGACATCCTGTGTAACTCAGAAGACTGAGACCTGGAGTTCCCCCATCAGCATAAACTGCTGTTGGGGGTAGAATGTGCACCATTGATGAACAACAACTAATTTTAAAGGCAGGCAGGCAGGCATTCAAATATTACTGGTGAGAGCTGGTATCAAAAGTGGCAGTGAGGTCAAGGAGGACAACAATAGATATTAAGTCAGAGTCTGCAACATGGATAATGTCATTGATGGTTTTCATGAGAGCAGTTTCAGGGCTGCATTTGGGTCAAATAGCAGATTGAAAAAGCTCAGAGAGGTTATTGTGGTCAAGATGCAACTGGAGCTGTGAAACTACAACCCATCACAGCATTTTGGAGATGAATGGCAGCTTGGAAATGGGCCTGTAATTACTTGGGGTCTGAACCATGCTTTTTGAGAATAAGTATGCTGCTGCAGGTTTAAGTGAAGACAATCCCAGAGGTAAGGGGTGAGTCAATTGTTGCAATTATCAGGGAGGAAATGGGTGCTTGAAAGATTTTGAGTAGACATTTGTGAAAAAGATCTAGCTGGAAGGTGGAGGATTTGGATATTTGTATTAGATAAGAAACATGGTTTTCAGATATAGGTTTGAAACCACAGAATGAGGTAGTAGGTGGCAAACTAAGATAAACTGTCAGGAACAGAAGTCGATTAGGTAAGTTGCTGTCAATTTTATTATTTCAGAAGGATTTCAAGAAGGCTGAGAATTGTTCACTAGATTGGTGGGGAATGTCCAGTGGCTTTTCCTCCCACAGTCCAAAGACATGCAGATTAGGTCAACTGGCTACTCTAAATTGCCCATAGGTGTGAATGCGAGGGTGTGTGTGGTTGTTTGTCTGTGTTGGCCCTGTGGTGGACTGGCGACCTGCCCAGGGTGTACCCCGCCTCTCACCAGAAGATGCTGGGATTGGCTCCAGCTTCCCCGTGACCTAGATGGATAAAGCGGTATAGATAATGAATGGATGAATGAATGTCCAGTGGCTTGAGTAACTTGACTGTAAACAAGACAGGTTTCATGTAGCCTTCTTGGGAACCGACAATCAAAGCATACTCTGAGATTTTGGCATTAGCAAAACAGTTCACATAACATTGCTCAGTTTACATCTGTTTATTTACATTTTGTGCTCAAGACAATGGCCAACGGTTTTCAGCTGAAGAAGCTCAGCATTGTACTAAGGTGCAAAGTGGAGAAAAGAAGAGTGTGGTAATCAATTTGTTTAGGTCATTTTGTTTAAAGTGTATTAAACTGAAGCTTTAATTTGTCTAGGGGAACAGAAGCATCAAAATGCACAATTGTATGGCCTGAGAGTTGTAATTGTATGGCATTGAGGTTTCACTGTCTTATTCCAGTGCAGCAGACTAGATCCAGAATATGGGCTTTGTTGTGATTTGGGACATTAACAAACTGATTGAAGCCAAGACAGTCAAGATTGGAGTTAAAACCACTAGTGTGGTTAGTGGGGTTAATAATGTGGAATGTAAAATCTCCCATTAAAATAATTGCACAGTGAGATGCAAGCAATGCTCCAAGCTCTGGGTTCCCCAACTGAGTTTGTGAACCAGTTGAGCAATATTAGTGAAAGAGAGTGCACGTTGAACAGATTGAATTTGAGACTGTTTGCAGGAGTGTATATAGCTGATCTGGACAGGGGAACTAGGATGCTATGATTGACAGATAAACTGGATGTTTTTTGGGGACAGGGATGTATGGACCAGAAGGGGCCAATGGACTTCTTGCCACTGTTGGAGCAAAGACAAGATTCATGGCAAAGGATATCCTGGTGAATAAACAAAGCTTGTGGGGGATCATAGTGTGATCAAAGTCAAAGACGTTCAGTAGCTGAGTACTTTAGTCATGGGATTGTGCTGATGATGATCAATGATAGGAGCTTGAGGATACACATAGTGGTACGTTATGATAATATAAACTCACTGTCCATTTTTAGAGGAGCTCCTTTACACATGCTAATTTACGCAATTACACAAATAGCCAATCAGGTGGCAGGAGCACAATACATAAAATCATGCAGATACAGGTCAAGAGCTTCAGTTAATCTTGACATCAAACAACATAATGGGGGAATATGTGATCTCTGTGACTTTAACCATGGCAGAGATGTTGGTGTCAGATGAGCTCAGGTGAGTAACTGCTGATCTCCTGGGAATTTCACACACAACAGTCTCCAGAGCTTACACAGAATGGTACAGGAAAAAAACACTGCGTGAGTGACAGTTCTGCCTTGTTGATAAGAGAGGTCAGAGGAAAATGGCCAGTTTGCTTCGAGCTGCCAGCAAGGATAGGACAGCATAAGACCCCATTGTGCTCCAATCCTGTCAGCCAAGACAAGGAATCTCAGGCTTTCATGGACACGGACTTGCCCAAACTTGACAGCTGAAGATTAGGTGAAAAAAATCACCAGATCTTTTTCAACTGTCCAGTTTGGTTGAGTCTGAGCTCATGATAGCCTCAGATTCTTGTTCTTGGTTGACAGGAGTGGAATCTGATGTGGTTTTCTGATGTTGTAGCCCATCCACTCAAGGTTCGGTGTGTTGTGTGTTCTGATGCTTTTCTGCTTAACCCGGTCTGGTCATTCTTCTCTGATCTCTCTTGTCAACAAGGTGTTTCAGTCTACAGACTTTCCATACACAGGATTTTTTTTTTTTTTTGGTTGTTTTTCAAAAGATTCTATGTAATCTCTAGAGACTGTTGCTCCTAGGAACATTCAAATCTTTAGAAATGGTTTTATTCCCTTGCCCAGGTCTGTCTCGACATAATTTGACCATGGAGTTCTACGAAGAGTTTCTTGGACTTGCTCGTATTATGCGCAAGATGAGCTTCCCCTTCACGCCAAACAGCCCAAAGATCTAAAGACCTCTTACCTTACATTAAATTTCTTTTAATGAATTGGTATTTAATTTATGATTTTATTATTCATGCTGATATGTTTGAAATGATGTGTTTCCTTATTTTGTTTCTTTTATATTGTTTATGCATGTAGGTGTGATATTTTCTTTCTTTTTTTTATTTTATCAGTTCTGATTGTGTTGGGTTGTCCTAGAAGAAGCATAGGGTAGTCTTCAAGCTCCTACGTAGCTATTATGTGATAGTGGAAAACCTAAATCCCCATAAAAATGAGAGAAAAATAAGTCAAATAAAAAAGCAGAGAAGTGTAGCATCTGATTGACATGTCAATTCACTTGTCTGAATAATGAGCAGTGCTGATGCCATATCTATGAGAATCTTGCAAACACTTAAACAAAGTAAAACACAGACAAACTGCACTGCCTGTTTTACTGTTGCTGCAGGGTGACCTGGGGTCCAAATACTCTTCCAAGCACAAACTAAGATAATTGGAAAATAATGCAGCGGGGCTGAAAATAAAGGGCGGTGAAACTTCTGGGAATTGGTGACAATTTCCACCCAGATCTGTTAGTGCGGCACACACTCTGCACTCTTAATGAGTCCACACTGTAAACAAAATGATCTTGCGTTAGTGCCTGATGCAGATAGTTAATCAGGATATCTGTTCAGTTAGTTTGTTTTTGTTATCTAGTGGTATCTGGCATGACACTTTTACACTCATGTTCGTACAGCAAAAATATATATGTAATCTTTTCTGAGGTATGGTCATCAAGATATCTTGACCTTTGTTCTTGAATAGTCCATAGACCGCTGTTCTGCTTGAATGAGAAAGTTCCGCAGTTCCATGATGTACTGCTGAATGTCAACAGATGCCATTTTGATAAAAGAAAAGTATATCTTAGATAGGCTAGTTGTATTCACAGTGCTGAAAATATTGAAGCTGTCAATAGGAACAAGTAATATTTCCAAAGGAAGGTATATTGTATTATGTGTATATATTGCAGTAAAAGTTTTATGTAAAATGTAAAATATAATTTAAGCCAGATTTAGCCAGAAGCATATTTTTCTTGAATCTGGCTTAAATCAAAAGGCTTGTGAAGGAACGACTGTATATAGCTACGATAGAGCAAGATTTAACTCACATGACAGGAAACTTACTGTCTTTTCATTCTTTTAAAACTCTAACACTCGAGCCTCCTTCCATAAATGATAAACATCTCCTAAGGAAAAACTTCACCATATCAGCAGGTATATGCTTTTCTTTGTTTAACAACATGTTGTAACCTGTTTATTATTAGGCTTAGAGTATGTGGAGTTGTACAAGTCTCTGTGAATGAGCTGTTAATATAGAACAATAATGTATTACAACCATTAAGCACATCAGTATAAATCTATCATTTAGTTGTAACTATTGTCAGAGCCATGCTGTTAAGAAAATTAATCAGCACCTTCTCTTTCGAGAATTCTACTGTGCTGTGGTATAAATCATTGTAATCAACACACAATCGCTGACTACATCATTCATGTAGGATATCTGCAACTTACAAATCCAGCACCGCTGCTGTATAACATCATCCCCTGTTTCCATATGTAATTCAGCATTAGAAGGATCATATATCATGCATTTTGTGAAATAAACTCCATGTGTTATAGTACATATAAATTCTGTTTCTCTAAAACTTATATAGTGAACATACTCAAATGAATATATTGGCAAGCATAAATATTGCGAGGAGACAAATTTAGTACTGGTTGCGAGGGTTTATTAGGATGAATCTGTACAATTGAAGCCTCCATTACAGCTGAAGGTCTGCATCATTAAAGGAACCAACTACAGCCAAACCACTTCATCTTAATTGAGCCTTTATAAGCCATATTTATTCTCAGAGTGAGCTTTGTGTGTGTTCTCTTATGCTAAAAGCTCGTATCTCTGACTGTGGTTACTATAGCCCGAATAGCCTTGTAACATAGTAAAAGTGCAGGGGTGGGCTTTTTGTGTGTGTGTGTGTGTGTGTGTGTGACTCTGTGTGTGTCCATGTATTGAGTGGTATTTATTCGTGTGTGCTGACCCTTTAAAATGTCAACTGATGGTGAGTGAGCATGACTGATTGAGCCAATCTCTCCCTTAATACATATAGGAGTCGGTGAGTTTAAATTAATTTACACATTGCAGTTCTCACTGAAGCATTTTGAAATATCACACTGTAATCAAAATCAGGCCACATAATACACACATAAAGACATACAGTATTTGCATGTTGAGCACAACAGAGGTGTGTGTCAGAAATGGAGTCCCACAGGGCCAGCTGTCTTTACTGTTATGTGAGAAGAGTGGGCAGTGAGGTATGAAGCTTGTGAGACAAAGAGAGAGGCATGTTTCCAATAATGTTAAAGAAATCTTAATGTCTTACTTCACACAAACAAAATACTAAGCTATAAGATTTCTTGTGTTTTAGTAGACCTCTTGCAATTTTTATATTTTTCATGACTTCTGAGTGACAGGAAGACATTCAGCATGAACCTGTGCAGATGTGCAAAAGGCTTTTAGACAGGTTGTTATATTGCAATAAGAGGGGCAGGTATATGAAACACTTGGACTAAGTTTGGGTAACTTGTTTCACTAACATCTCTGGTACCTCAGCTTTCCAGATTAGACATTTATTCATTCATTCATTCATCTTCAATAGCTGTTTTACTCTGGTAAGGGCCACTGTATTTAAATTACTTGAAAATTGAACCAAGTCATTTAGGTGTGTATAAACGTAAATAACTGAGGCATTGTGCCCGGATGGAGGGGGCGGAGGGGGGGGGGGTGGAGTGTGTGTGTGTGGGGGGGGGTTGTACAGCCCCATATAATTAGGCTGGCCACCTGTTCTGCATTTTATGGGACCATGCCAAAAATTGCAGCTTGGTCCTGAATCTTACACTATCAAAACAATGTCCCACATTTTACTGATCATGTGGTAAATTGTTTAATATTTTAAAATCTGTTATGTCTGAATTTCTATACAAAATGAAATGTAATTTCTAGGTTGATGTTACACTGCAATTACTGTAGCTATTTTGTATTTATAATAAAAATGCGTCTTTGTGAAAAAATTTTGCTAATGCAGGGCTTTAAGTGATGATAAAGCCAAAGAAGAAAGTAATGGCTGAGAACACAAAAAAAACCATTAAGGAAATTAAACCCTTAAAACCTTAATAGATTATAACAAATTGTGAGACAAAGTAAGTGTTCTCTGATTCACCACTTAGAGAAACCCAATATCTGACATCCTAATTTAATATATAAGGTGTAGTGATTCCCTAGACACCATTTAAAAAGTGAATCCTCAGCTCAAAGGAATGATTTGTAAACTTCTGAATCCTTGCATGTCACATGACCTCATGACCACAGTACAGATATAGACTCAGAGACTTGGGAGGAAATCTTGAAATGGGTTTGCTCCTCCACGTGTGCTCGCCACAGTGCCCTACAGTGCAAAATCATCTATAGAGTACACTGGCCCATGAGCAAATTCACTTGCATTTTCCTTCCATTAACCCTATGTTATTTAGCCGTATGTTTGTGCATTTATATCTGGTGGATTTGGCTCCAGCCTTCCCCGTGACATGCAATAGATTCATGACATAGTACATGGATGGATGGGTAGATGGATTTGGTCCATTAAACACCTGTTTACTCTACAGTTTAACTAGTTGCCATGTAAGACTTCATAAATATGTCTTTTTAAAAAGAATCAGCAATGTTAAGAAAAACAATTGATATGACGAGTAGAAATTTGGGCTTTCTGAGTCACTGAGGTGAATGAATCTGTATCTGTCACTGCCACACACTGAGTCATTCCTTTCATTCAGCTGCTGAATGGCTTTTCAATTGCAAACCACAAACATTACATATCTTTAACAAAATTCAAAGCACAGTTATCGGCTAATGTAAATAATGCCCCATAAACTGCAGTATGGTTTATCCGGTGACTTTCTGCTTATAAATGTAATTAATTTTAAGCTTTTTTTCAAAAATAAACATAGAAAATATAACAAAATATCTTAAAGGGTGGCACAGTGGTGTAGTGGTTAGCATTGTCATGTTACAGCAGCAAGGTTCTGGGTTCAAACCTGCCATCTGACTGGGTACTTTGTGTGTGGAGTTTGCACATTCTCCCCGTGTCCACATGGGTTTCTTCCGGGCACTCCGGTTTCCTCCCACAGACAAAGACATGCAGATTAGGTCAACTGGCTACTCTAAATTGCCCATAGATGTAAATGCGAGTGTGAATGGCTGTCTGTGCTAGCCTTGCAATAGATTGGCGGCCTGCACAGGGTTTACCCTGCCTCTCTGTGAATTCAGATTGGATTGGCTTCAGATTTCCTCATGACCCACAATGCAGCATAGAAAATGGATGGATGATATAGAGAATTGATGGATGGATAATGGATAGATAATGGATGGATGTCAGTCTATCACAGGGCACCATCTATACACACGTTCAGGATCTTATTCAAATGGAGGATCAATTTAGAGCTGCAAATACAAATAACAAGATGTTTTTGTGAGGAGAATGGAAACAAGACAACCTGGAGAGAGGACATACAATACTCCACACAGACAGTAACCGGAGTTCAGCTCGGCACTGCTACCTGCTGCGTCGTCACGCAACTCTGAAGTCATGTATTTACATGTATTACATTTAGTTTATCTGCTTGTAACATTATCTCTTATAACATTATCTTCTAATTTATAGTCAATTAATTTATATCCTAGTAAACATTCTAATTTATATTTCCTTTCCACAATGTCAAGCTTTTTGACTTCATAGCTCCAAAGACATGCTCTGTCAGGTTTAGCTGTATGTGTCCTCTGTCACACATACACAACACAACACTCTGCCTCCTATCTGTTCCTTACAAGAGACCCATGTTGACAGGGTATTTGATATATTTAGTGATATATTGTATCTGTGCTTGTTTACAAGCATCTCAGTATCATATCTGAAAATACATATTCACTTACAGCTCATTGTCATCCACAACCAAACCCAGGGCGTGAGACCCAGGCCAAATGATTATACTGACTGATGTGCTGTCTCTACTATAGAAACCGGTGCACTGGTTCATTTCAGATATTCTCTGATTTAAAAAAAAAAAGAGGAGGGCAAGGTGGAATCCTCTGCATTCTGTATGCTAAGAAGCTTACATGTCTTCCATTCTCTCTACTACACGCCAGATATAATGCAAATGTTGAACAAACAATATTGCCTTCAACCACAGATTTGAAAGATGAATTTTCATTGCTGTGGAATGCAGGGTTGTAAAGATAGATGCCTCCTAGTGAGGCTGAGAGTAAAACAAAGGTGGAAATTGAGTCTTGAGACCAACATGATAACATTCTTGAAAAAAAAAAACTGTGTGGCTATTTTCAGAATCATCTAAGGGTTTTATACATATTAGTGTGGACCGGCAACACCTGAGTTGACTTATGGGTACAGTCCCTGAGAGAAACGCTAGCATAGTGGCATGTTCTCAAAGGCTCAGACATACTTTTGTGAGGGGTTCATCTAAATGCTCTTTGTAGCAGAAAAGTGGGAAGGTTTTTCACTATTTTGCAAAACAGTGGCCATAAACCAGTGCATAAAGTTTGGAGGTTTTACTATGGATGTACATGATCCTGCTGATGAGACAATGCCCAGCTCCTTGTCCAGAGAGGTCTCGCAAACACTATGTGAAGGTGATTGCCACCTCATGGGTCACTGACCAATTGTTTGTGTATTTTCAGAAGCACCATAACAGAACTCCACTGTCTAAAGACAGCTTAGTCCATTTCATATAGAAAATGATTGAGTAAGCATACTTGAACACAGGTCAAAAGCACTTTCTTTCTTTAAAAGCAATTCGACAGGCATTACAGCTGCCTCCTGGGGCACACTAAGAAGAGTGTCATTTGTGGACATTTGTGAAACATGGATGTTCACCACTTACCTACTGCAGATTTTATAAGATGATTTTTTTTCACAGCCTATGTGCTGTGTGGTGATTTTGAGTGATATTGTCACCATCAATAGTATAATGTTAACAGTGAGCAATTGTGTGGTCTCAGCATTATTTGAGTGCTATTTTGTATGGCCTGGTGAGGTATGCCTTCAGTATGCCTTCAGGACATGTTTCAAACCTTGTGACAACTTATATATGTCCTCCAGTGGTTCTAAATAAATGGCCTTCTAGTCCTGAATGAAAGGAAATAGAACAGAAGTTTATGTCTGTAACGATGGTTTTTTGACTGAGTGGAGGACTGCCAGGCCACCTGTCTCACTCGGGTTGAAAAGATTAATCAAACAAACCAGAAAACCAATGGGAAAACTCTACTAGTTCTTAAGGACATCAGACTGGCAGTCCTCCATTCAGTCCTAGAATATATGAATATATTATATAACCTTTTATTTGGTGGTATAAAATATTTTATTAAAAAACAAAGAAAGAAAAAATAATAATTTTATATATTCCTGAGTGTGTGTTGCCCACTTCATTGGCAAGGAAAGTAATACTAAAGAGCAGCTGGGTAAACACACACACAAACAACACTACCAACATTCACACATTCACAAAGGTTTCTTTTACCACAACACACACTCTCACTACATAAAGGGTTTATTGTGCAGTTAAACATAGAAGTGTTATAGTGAACTGGATTGAAGATTTAATTAATGCATCTGCATTATACTATGGAATAAGGGGGCTTTGTCAGTGTGAGGTGGCTTCTTCTCGGTAAGACAGGAAAACGTTATAAGAAATAAAAAGGGGAAGACTTAACCTGCAACCTGGTTGCACAAATATGTACAGTGCTTATCTAATACTTGGTTAAATCACCATTTGTTTGTTATACAGCTCTCAATTATCTCAGCTCTTTTTCATTTAGAGTCTAACAATTTTCACACTTCTCTCAATTTTGCAATTTAATTTCAAATTTTACATCCTTTGAAAAATGCACCAGATCTATCACATTTTTAGGGGCTCTCCTGTGCACAGCTGTCTTCAAGTCATTCCACATATTTTTTATAGTATTTAGATCTCGGATCTGATTGGGCCATTCTAAAACATTTATCTTCTTCAACAAAAGCCATTCCTTTGTTGACTTTGATTTTTGCTTTGGGTTGTTACCATAATGGCAGTTGTGGGCAGGTTTCCAATCGATGGCAGGGCAACACAGTAAGATGAACAGCCATTCACACCTATGGGCAATTTAGAGTAGCTGTAATGTTTGCTGGGTTGGTCGGAACACATGCGCAGGTAGACAGGAGATGGCAAGTGAAACTCAGCTTGAGTTTAATATATACACTATAATACACTATATAAACACGGAGCAGAGGTACAAAAACGGCATGCAGAGAGAGTAATCAAAGCCACGCAGTGGTCGAGCGATAAACAAAGAGTCAGAAGGGGCAATCCAAAAGAGTAGTCACAAGGGTAAGCAGAATCAAACACAGTAAACAAAACACGGGTATAGAGCTGCTCGGCAGATAGAGTGAAACAAAGTCAATGCTTCGCGAGGTGGAAGCGCAAATGCAGTCCTTTTAACCCCGGCATTATTAGTCCATGTGATGAGAACCACTTGCTCCCCGCTAATTGTCGCAGGCTCGGAGAGGCGCGCTGAGGCTTTAGTAGGCAGAAACAGGCATGCTGAGGATTGAGCTGGCTCGGTGAGGCGTGCTGAGGCTTAAGCTTGCTCGGTGAAGCGCGCTGAGGCTTGAGCTGGCTCGGTGAGGCGCTGAGGCTTGAGCTGGCTCGGTGAGGCGCGCTGAGGCTTGAGTTGGCTTGGTGAGGCGCACGGAGACTTGAGCTGGCTCGGAGAGATGCGCTGAGGCTTGAGCTGGCTCGGAGAGATGCGCTGAGGCTTGAGCTGGCTCGGAGAGATGCGCTGAGGGTGAGCTGGCTCGGAGAGGCGCGCTGAGGCTTGAGCTGGCTCGGAGAGATGCGCTGAGGCTTGAGCTGGCTCGGAGAGATGCGCTGAGGCTTGAACTGGCTCGGAGTGGCGCGCTGAGGCTTGAGCGGCGGGCGTGACAGGAACTGGCTCTTTGACTTGAGCGGTGGCCGTGACAGGAACTGGCTCTGTGACTTGGGCTGGAGCCATAACAGGAGTCATTCTCTATGATGTTTACAGGAACGAGTTTAGAGACTCGAGCCAGCACAGGTGCTTTAGCCCGTACTGGAACAAGGACGAGCGCTGGAACTGTCTCTGTAGCCATGATGTGGGTAGTCTCTGTGGCCATTAAGTGAACCTTCTCCTCATGAGCGACCTTGGCTGGAAGGGGAGTGGCACTAAGAACTGGCACAGATGTAGACTCTGACTTGGACTCAGACCTGGACTTGCACTTTGACCTCCTTCTGGACTTGGACTTGGGCGTTGAGATGGGCTCCGGAGCAGTAGCCTCCCTGTCGGCCTCCTTTTTTTGCCACTGGAGATGGCTCTGGAACGATGGTCTCTTTTTTCGCCACTGGAGGGGGCTCTGGAGCGGTTGCCTCCCTTTTTGCCACTGGAGGGGACTCTGAAGTGGATCTCGTTGCTGCCTTTACCTGGGTTAGTACGCTGGGGCAGCTCCTCAGCGTAGTCAGCCCCCCCTCCCCAAAATTTCTCTTGGGGTTGTTTCCTCTGCCAAGCTTCACTTTTTTCCTCGAAAAACCCCTTGAGTGCCTCCCTGAAGTCCTTGGGGGACTTTAGGCATGGGTGCGCCATGCAGATGAGGCTCTCAGCAAATATGCGGGCGTGTCCAGTTAGCCAGTATATCATGCACTGTACCCAAACGTCGTCAGCAGGCTTTGG
>JAQQZR010000012.1:19124832-19147719 GCA_030068235.1 Notoglanidium macrostoma | reverse complement strand
AAGATAATGCCCACAATATCATCAAGCTCAATGGGGGCGACTTTGAAGAATCTAAAATATGAAACATATTTTGTTTTTTTTTACACTTTTTTGTTTACTACATAATTCAGTATATGTGTTTCTTCATAGTTTGAGGCATTCAGTATTGTTTTACAATGTAAAAAAAAAAAGAAAGAAAAACCTATGAAAGAGAAGGCGTGTCCAGACTTTTGACTGGGAGTGTATGATTTCTAAGACCTGACAGCGTTTTTATTTCACATTTATTAAACTGGAAAGCTATGAGCACTAAAACTAACTAATGTCTTATTTTGTTTCTCCATGGTGGTGTAAAATGAGTATCCTAATGAGGAACACTTTGCGGTGCAGCTACAGGTTGCAAAATCATCTTTATGTACTATGATTTGAAATAAAGTGCACAGCATATAGAAAATGCGATTTTGTGATTCAGTGGATTTCAATGCAGTTTACACTTCACCCACCCATCGGTGAAGAAATGGACGTGAATGAGGTCTTCATGTGACGTGTGCAGGGGCAAACTGGCATTTAATTTTAATGAGGGATGTCACGGAACATTATATTTAGCTCTGTTTATGCTTCCCTGGTTTAAATTGTGGCCATGAAAAGCACACACCTGTGGGTTCATTTAGCCATCTTTCTAATTTCTATGCCGCTTATCCGTCGGAAAACTGGCGCCAATCCCAAAGGACTTCAGGCGAGAGGCAGGGCTTCTGGGTTCATGCATTTATATTACTAGCTTTGTTCTTTATTACAATAGTGAGTTGATTTTAAGTAAAGTGTATTAGCTAATTTCATAAGTTACTGTGGATGGAGTTGGGTTGGATTATAGAAGTGTGGCTTTTGTTTCAGATGTAAGTAAAGTACAGTGTAAAAAAATAACTGTGAATATTACAGTAATTTACTGGCAACAGGGTTGCCAATAAAGTACTGTACAAAATCTAAAGAAAACAAATTTACAGTAATGTACTATAATATGCTACAAAGTATAAAATAGCCCGTTATTTGGATTTCACACACACACACACACACACACTAAAAATATATTTTTACACTCACCTAGTCAAAATCCTTCAGCTCAGCTGTATCCTGCAGTGCGTATTAATGTAAATATGTTTTACAGTTGTTTACTGTAAAGATTTACAGTACATTTTTAGTGTGCGTTTTTGCTTCCACTCCATCATAATCCGTCTTTGACCATTAGTGGGCATCAAGAACACCATAACTGAGTCGTTACTCTCTCAAACCTAGTGTTGTCTGTATACAGTTTTTTTCTTATTTAGCCTGCATTGTTGGCTTCTGCTGTGTGCAGGTAGCAATGAACTCATGCAAAATTTTATGCTTCAAATGTATTATCACATATAGTAGAGAACCTAGAATCAGCGATAATCCTTAGCTTTCCTGTGAATAAGCTAATGATGTAATAACACCCAGCTGACAAAAATACAAATGAACATCCATTGTATAAAAGGGTTTGTAATTTCCTAAAAATCAAGCTGCGGTTGCAAGCTGTTGTCATTAACCTCATAGTTAACCTCATAGTGTTGGATTAAAATCAAAAGTCAAAACAGTAAGCGTGTCACTGTCCAGATTTTTATAAACTGCACTGTATGGGGCACATAGCCAGTAGAAGAATGAGCGATACTGCCTGATAACTACAACAGATGGAGGGACAAACTGCACAACCATAATTTATAAGCAACATGACAGAATGATAACCAAGATAGCAGCACAGAGAAATACACAACAGCAGCTGAGCACTCACAAGGATGTACACAGGGAGGGGATGGACATGATGACATATTCATCCATCCATCCTTTATCTATACCACTAAACTGTTAAGGGGCGCATGGAAGCTGGACAAGAGGCGGGGTACACGCTGGGCAGGCCGCCATTCTATCACAGGGTTAACGACATTCATATCTGTAAATATAACTTCCTATTTAATGTTAGATATCTGTCCTTTATGTTCAAAAGCTCTTCTTGGAATGCTTGCATTCAAGTCATGATCAGACAATTTGGATCAATGCATTGATTTAAGAGGAACCGGTTGAAATGATCTGAGGCAAGATTCAAGAGATTTTATTTGCCATTTGTACGTGCACAGACAGTATGAGTGCGTAGGAATATTTGTGCAAAACTCTTCAGAGTCAGAGTTAAAAAGGAAACAGGAATCAAAAGCAATAAGAATCAAAATAAAGAAAGAAACATTATAAAGTGCAATAAAATACTCACTATAAAATTGTGTAAGATACTGTTACAAAAAACAAAGTTGCTTTAATTTAAGAATATTTCACATTTGAGGTTAAGTGGACATATTTTTTCCTTCTGTTTTGTCTCTTGGCATCAGTCTGACAGTGAAAGAAGCTGTTACAAAAACGTGCTTTGTGTGTGATGAAGATGTTCGGTCTACAGTGTCTCGGGTTGTATGTTGAGTGTTTGTACCTGAGCAGAGAATGAGCCGGGTGATGTATTTCCCTGAGGATGCTTTGTGCTCTTCTCCTGCAGGGTTGTGTGTAGAATGTATCCATGGATGAGAGGTCAACTTTAATGATCCTCTCTGCGGTCTTTATGACTTTTTGTAGAGACTCAGTAGTGTTCCCAAAGGCCTCTCTGCCTGAGTAGTGTTCCCAAACCAGACAGTGATGCCATTTGTGAGAATACTCTCTATAAGTCTTCTGTAGGCCTGGGTGAGGGGCGGTGGTTGAGTTCGGTCTTCCTTAGCAGCCTGATGAAATATAGCTGCTGCTGAGCCTTTTTCTCTGTAGCAGCAGTGCTTTTTGTCCCAACTCAAGTTCGATGCCACATAAAAGCCTAGAAACTGTCAGCCCTCTCCACCTCAGTCCCCTTGATAAAGAGAGCCTGCTCGGAGGGGTGTTCCCCTGAAGTCCATGATTAATTCCTTGGTCTTGTCTACGTTGAGGGCAAGATCTTTACCCTATCCATAGCAAAAGATGTTATTAATCAGCTCCCTGTAACCTGACCCCACCCTTGATGAGGTCCAGGATGCTTGTGTCATCTGCATGCTTAATGATGAGAGTATTGTACTGGGTGTAGACACAGTCGTAGGTGTACAGGGTGTAGCGCATGGGGCTAAGTGGTCCAAAGTGTTGTTTCCTTTGGTGGAAAAATGGCCCTGAAGACCATCCCGTGTTATGGTCTCATCTGGGGTTTTCTCTCTTAGCCACATTTCATAGAAACACAGCATGGAGCAGTCCTGGATGTACCGCTGTGTAGACATCCAAGCATGCAATTCATCCATTTTATTTTCCAGAGACTGAATGTTTGCAAACAGTGTGACCAGGAGGGTTAGCCTTCCTCTGCTAACCAAGCGACCAAGCCTACGCTCAGCTCCTCCCGCCTACGCCTGCCATGTTCTTGCTACGGTCTCTGTTTGTCAGGAAAAGCCCCGGCTTGAGCCTAATTCTGGTGAGGAGTCCAGTGCAATAACGCACCATGACTGCACTCAACTGTAACAAGGTTGCCTGGTCATACCTAAGATTTGCCGTTACAGTTGCATTAAAATGCTGCACAATAGCATAGGATAACAGTAGATAATAAATGAGTTTGACTTTTGTCCTCAATCATATCAGTCAATCAAACATTGATTATTATAAATTTAAGTGGATTATACGTCAATTATTATCAAAAAAGAACAAACAACTGGTATGTAAAAAACATTTATATTCAAATTCATATTTTGAAATGGATATGTAAAGAGGAAAGCAAGGTGTTTTCCCTGTAAAATGGTGCTTCTTTACATCATTATTCACAAATTAATGGTAGGCTTACATCAGATGCTTGGAGGATGTTGCCTTATAAATTGAAATTGCATCATATTTTAGCAGATTCAGTGGTATCACCAAATAACAAATTATAGCCTTATGAATTATCATATCATCATATCGTAGCAGATTCAGTGGTATCATCAAATAATACAAGAATCAAAATCATTTTGTGTGGAAGCCTGAGGTTTGCACTCCTAACCCCTATAGTGATGATGAAATGGTTCTGTGCCACGCAATACTTTGATATGCTTAATGACAAGGGCTTGGAAGGTCTCTGATTTAGTCATTTTAGTGTTCATGAATCCGGTCCTCTCAGTTTATCACTGTGTAATGCAAGTATTATCCTCATGGAATACGCAGAAATCATTAGAGAACAGTGTTCACATTATCTGCCATACAGTCTACCATATTATGTGGCTATTACACACCCATGCAGAATAATTACCAGCCTTAATATCTCTGGCAACATGACTTCCAACATCATTATAAACCGACTGCCATGTTTCCCAGCTGGCAATGGACATTCGGGATTGAAGGCAACATTTGGATTTCTGGAAATCTAAATAGGTAAATAATAATTCATAATACTGTTTTCCTCCATTTCTCCAACTAGCGTGCTCTCTATATCTGGTTATTCATTTACATTTATGGTATTTGGCAGATGTCCTTATCCAGAGCAACTTACATTTGTCTCATTTTATACAACTGAGCAGTTGAAGGTTAAAGGAACTCATGACTTTCTGGTCAGTAAGCAAACATTTTAACTACCGAGCTACCACCACGCTCACCATCTCTGTCCTTTTCCAAAATCACTAAACAGCCAAAATTTACAGCTATTGGATGCTCACAATATATAGACGTTTTTAAGATTTAGAGACGCTAATTTGAACCTTTCGTCATTTTTGTCCAGAGGTTTATAGTGCTTATCGATTTCTGAGCACTCTGCTGATTGCCTGTTGCCATAAAGCATTTATTTTGTTCATCCTCTATATGCTTCTGGCACCCACACTCAATTCCATTAGAGCACCTCAAAAAACAGCTTTCTTAAATGGAAAAACCTGATCAGTCAATTCACGAAACACAGTGTATGTAAAAGGTCTACACACCCCTAAAATTGCAGGCTTTTGAAACCATATCAGATTATTTTCCACCTTTAATGTAACAGCAACCAATAAAATCTAAGCAAAAAACAAATAGGAACATTTTAGCTGGGAATAGGAGAAAGAAAAAACGTACAATAACCTGGTTGCTTAAGTGTCTACACCACTTAACTAATACTGTCTTAAAGCATATTTTGCCTTACATTCAGAACTCAGTCTCAGTGCTTTGGACTGGGAGATTTGTTTTTTCATCTTCAGTTGTCTCGCAGAAGCTCGCATGTTTTTGCCAAAATAAATTGGTATTTGGAGCGATCCATGATGGCCTCTATCTTGACTAGAGCTCCAGTCCCAGCTGAAGAGAAACAGCCCCGTAGCATGATGCTGTGAGATGGTGTTCTTTGAATGATAAGCGGTCTTGTTTTTGGCACCAAACATATTTTTTAGATTTGTGCCCAAAAAGTTTAACCTTATCAGACCATAACACATTTTCTACATAGTTTGGGGTGATTTAAGTGGGTTTGTTTATTTATTTATTTATTTTTGGGAGAAAAGCCTTCCGTTTAGCATCCTATGCCATAGCCCCTCTCCTGATCGATATCTTTCAACAGTGAGATCCTGTACATGCTTTGTGTGTGGTTTTTTTACAGACCATGTCTTCAGCAGTCCGACAAAACCAAGAAGATGCCAAGAAAATGCTACAGAGACAGTAGATCTTTATTTGGGGTTAATCAGAATGACATCCATCCATTATCTATATTGATTATCAGTTATAGGTCACGGGGAAGCTGGAGCCAATCCCAGCTGACTTTGGGAGAGAGGCAGGGTACACCCGGGTCAGTCTATCCTGGGGCTAACGCAGACACGAACAACTATCAATTCAATTCAATTCAATTTTATTTGTATAGCGCTTTTAACAACAGACATTGTCTCAAAGCAGCTTCACAAAAGTATATAAATTCTGAACATAAACTTATGACTCTATACATTTATCTATATATACCCCTAATGAGCAAGCCTGTCATACTTACATTCACACGGATGAACAATTTAGAGTCCCACTCGACCTAATCTGCATGATTGATGGAGGAAACCTACGCAGGCACGGGGAGAACGTGTGAACCCCACACAGAAAGGCTCCATTCGGCCGGCCGAGTCGAACCCAGAAATTTCTTGTTGTGCCATGCCAGCGCTAACCACTACACCACCTATTGATGACAGAAGTATGATAATTAGTTTTGAACACGAGTATGATGTGTTTGGTTAATTCTGAGCGCAGTCACATGCCCCATTACAAAAGGCCGTGCACACTTACAGTATACAATCAGGTTATTTTACACTTTTTTTTTTCCTTTTTCTTTTTTCCCTAAAATGTTTTTATTTGTTTTTTTTACTTCAACAAATTTTGAATTTTACTATATCACATTACATGGGGAAAAATATCTGAAAGGATTTATACTGGATTCATTTTTTTTTCATCACAAAAGTCCACACAAGGGCGTGTAGACTTTTATACCCATTGTGTGTATTATTTCTAAGAAGCTAGAATGTGTGATATTTAATAAATAATAAGAAAAGCTATGACATCGGCTAATCTTCACCTTCATGTGTTCTATTTTTATTTTTATGTTACATTTATTTGACCAGGAAGTCCCGTTGAGATCAAAATCTCTTTCACAAGAGACGTCCTTCACATGTCCTTGCTTGAGTAAATTCGAACTGTCCTAATCACGGGTGCATTTGTGTCTCTAATTGGAGCTATTATACTTGGCCTTGTTACCTGTATTTGATTTGATCGTTTCTGAAGTGTGTCATGTGAATTTAGTCGCATCAGTGAAAGCCGTTTGAGAGCTAAGTCAATTTCAGTGGCAGCAGAGTGGACAGAGATGACGCTATCCCCACTGGTGTAACCCACACAGCAACTCACCCAAATACATGCAAAATCACATTGCTCATAAATACAGGTCATTTCAGTGCCTGTACCAAGGCCAAACAGGATTACTAAATCTCTCAGCCTAGTGAGTACCCTGAACTGATTTGATTGTACTGAGCATTATCCACTTACAATGCAGATCTCTCTCTCTCTCTCTCGCTTTGAAGACAGCAATATTAATAGGTTATATTTAAAAAAAAAGATTAGAGATCATTTTATTCAAGGAAGCATTAAAAATAAAATTCTACCCTTTTAAATGTTGTGCTCTTGTCTGTATGTTGCTGTTACTTGCATGTCTGCTGTAGATCTGTCTGCAAATCGTGGTCAGGGATTAATTTTTTATTCAGTGACATCATATACAATTGCAGAGCAGCAAAATTTATCTTCGCATTAGTCATCTGTAGAATAGGTAATGAAAAAACCTGTCATGTCTTCTCCCCTCATTTCCTGCAGTGCACTCAAATGGAACATAAAATACACACACACACACACACACACACACACACACACACACGCACTCAGCCGTGGTGAATAATTTTCCTGTTTACCCACTGCTTGCATTACTAACATTCCTCTGTGACACTTTGGGTCTGCTTAAATAACCACAGTATGAAGCCGCCGTACTGCAAGAGTTCTACAGCGTGGAGCTCGTTTAGCAGATTTTTGTTTGCGGGGCGGCTGTGCACGTCATCGTTATAATGCTGGGTGGGAGTGGTGCTCTCTCCTTCTGTTCTTTCATTATACTGATAAGCTGTGTACAGTCATAGTGCTGACGTTTCTCAGGGTAAAAAAAAATTTACTCCCAGCCATGCTTAAAATAATCACCTATTTTCCCGGCTTGCTTTTACTAGTATGGGAGCAACATATGCTGCCATCCAGACAACGTCTTTTTCAGGAAAGGCCCTGCTTATTTCTGCAAGACAATGCCAAACCAGATCCCGTACGATTTACAACAGCAGGGCTCTGTAATAGAAGAGTCCGATTGCTAAACTGGCCTGCCTGCAGTCAAGATCTGTTTCCCGTTGAAAACAAAAAATACGACAAAGGAGATCCCGAACTGTTGAGCAGCAGAAATCCTATATCACGCAAGAATGGGACAACATTTCACTTCTAAAATTCCTGCCACCGGTCTCATCAGTTCCCAAAAGTTTACAGAGTGTTGTTAAAAGAAGAGGTGTGCAACACAGTGGTAAACATGCCCTGTCCCAACTTTTTTGAAACGTGTTGCGGTCATCAAATTGAAAATAAACTTTTAATTATAAAAAATCTTCCTCGTTGTACTGTAACTAGCAAACCAATGTGAATAAATTAAATGATCCCTTAAATCAAAGCACCTAACACTAGTTCAATTTCATAACAATTTTCTATTGACCGTATGACCGAACACTCAGAGATTAGCCACTCCCTCCTTTTCAAACGAACTCCACCGACAGAGCATATAAGAGAAATATCATTGCTCTCCGATAATCATGGAGTTCAAATTCAAAGCTCTAAAAAATTTTCCTGACAACAGTAACAACAATATATTGCATGTAGGATCTGCCTTGAATTTAACATTTTATATGTTAAACAATTAATAAAGCTGTATTTCACTCTCTGAGAGTTTGATGCGTCAGCTTAAATTGCACTTCAGGGAACAGCTCTCAATTTGTACACTAGCGGCATGGAGCAGGGGAGTTCTCAAGACCAATATGGGCATACGAGAAGCAAACCCACTGTCCTACCGGCTGTACCTACTGCATGTGTTCTGGCTCCATATTCAACCTACTGTGCAAACTCTGTCAAGATGGCAACTTTTAATTCAGCCATATTTCGGCTTTAAACCCACATGATGGGATTATATGGAGCACTATATATTATCCACTCATGCACATATACATTCATTGCTTGTGACTCATTAGTTTTAAAAAGTGATGCTCTTTGAGTGAGCAATATTGAGCTTGGTCTGGGTGTATACGTTACTTCTAGCATACGAGGTGCGTTCGCAAAAGTTCCCGTTGCGAACAAACAAAGCATGACATGGTCATGCGCGTGCAGCGGGAGTGAGAAGTATCTTTGCATGATGTCCCCCTGCCTGTGTTACACGTGTTTTTGTGACAAATGTGCATTTGCAATTTTACTATGGACCTACAGCAATGAAGCAATGAGCCGAGTGAGGTGTTTCAAGTGGGGCAGAACATCTTTGGAGGAGGACGACGAGACGTCGGCGTGTCCCTCCGTGAGCACAACCCTCGGAAATGTCCAAAAAACTGCAGGCGTTGTGCGTCAGGATTGTCAGATCACCATCAAAGAAGTTCCTGGCATCGTGAGGGTCACCCGTTGCTTCATTGCCATAGGCTTGCTGAAGCATTTCAAGGGTCTCTGCTCCATGCTCCGTTCATTAGCAACAGGAATAGTCTTGATCTCACCTCGTTCGTAAGTTATAGCCTGACGCAGGCATGCACGTGTTATACTTTTACTTGCACGTTAAAGTTTTACACAGAAGCTATGAAACACTTTTTCGCAAATTCAACCAGAGGTAACTTAATTATCTGGCAAGCAAGCGGATGTACGAATGTAACCTCTGGAGTGTGGTCTACAAACACTAAATCCCTTTACAAATGACAAGGAAACATAAAGTTAATACTAAAAAAAATGCATCACATTATTAGTCACTGCATCTGCTAATCAGTGATACGTAAATTACTATTACCCAGAAAATACAGTACAGTCATTTGCAGTAAGGGTGCCGAAATGCAGTAAGATGTCTGGAGTTCAACACAAATTGGTAGTTTCCCTGCTCACCAAATCACTGGGAGCAGAGTTGTACAGGTCTAACACATAATTTATGATATTACAGAACATTAAATTGCAGCATTGTTTTATCATCCATTTGTTCCTGTAAAGCATCTCTTTGTTTCTCTCATTCAGTGTGATGCAGGCTGACAGTCCACCAAGGAATTGAGATCACGACCATCACAGTACACTTCAGCTCAGAGAAGAAACGAGGAGGGATGACAGTAAAACAACAACAAGCCTCTAAGAGGGGGATGTATGAGCAGCATACACAAACACAGGCAGAAAATCATGTTGGGTATAACACTTCAATGAGCATATTATGAGCAGAATTTTTCCATGCCCTTGAGGTTTTCTCAAGGATTCAAAGCACAGACTGAAATACTACAAACATAGCAAATACACAGAAGGAGCTTCAGAAATTATTTCAAATGATAAGAGTCGAGGTTTTTTTTTTTGTAACTAATATAAGCATATTGATTCCTAGCTAAAATTTATATGTAAATTCATATATATGTTTTATGACTTGGTTTGAACATTGTATTTTACATTGGGAAGGGATAGAATAGATAAACATTTTTAAGATAATAAGGATTCACAAGGTATAGTCCAGCGCTGACTCGGTTTTGGTAAGCAAAAGCACCCACAAACCGAATCGTTTATTCATTGCGTTGCAATATTTTATTTCTGCATATTTCTCCTTCTTTTTTTTTGCCTCAAACATAACCCTGCATTATATAATTAGAAATTTGCATAAATCTTAGGCCAATAAGTCACATGCATGTATGTACTCAGTTTGAACTGTAGCTGAATTTTGTCTCGGTTTAAGGTTACACCACTCGAGGAGAAAAAGTTGGGAGATGTTATCTATTTTTGTTGTGCAAGAGTGAACACATTTGAAAAGCAACGGTAGCCGTGTTTCCATTAACCTGCTTAATGTGCGATTTGAAATTGCGAACTAAAAAAAGAGGAATGTGTATAAAAATCTCTCAAATATCACCAACCAGTTTTTACCCTTGCATGAGGTGGTTTCTCAAATGCTTTGATAAAGCGGTATTTCACAAAACTTAAACGGAACCATAGTTTTCGCATTTAAGTCACGTGACATGATATGCAGAGCAAACCTTCTGAGGAAAAGAAGCAATCTCCAGAGGAGAAAACCCAACTTTAATCGCTTAACATCGCTCAGTGGAAACACAGACCATTCACCATTGGTTTTTTTTTGTAGAACTTTTTAAAATATCACTTCTATTTTGAGAAAAACTGCAATGGAAACCTGGCTACTGTCACTTTAAGTGTCTTCTATGTTGTAGATACAATATATTTATTAGACCAATCCATAAAAGATTCCTAAAAGGAAGCATGCTAAAAAGATGTACCGTGTATATTGAGCAAATGGTAACCTGTGGGGCAACTACAGCGCAACACCTCATCCAGATCACTCATGTCTCAAAGCAAGAGCTAAATTTGTGCTTAAAAGTTGTTCAGAAGTGACTAGCACATCCTTAGCCACAAGGCATGTGTGTGCTGCAGTGGCTCTCTCCACTCCACTGTACTTTCTGGGGCTAAAGCAATAGTGCAGTGAAAACCTCATGGAGCAGCTGAGCTAAAGGGGTTGCCAAGTTCTTACAAAAAATGCTAGGCAGTCAGAAGAGCTGAGGCTTTGGCACCTCTCCTGTACACCTGAGCTCAGTGGCACAGCTGCTAATTACTGCAGGGTGCCACATGGCTGCATCGAGTCCTCTTATCCCTCTCCCACTTTTAATCAGCAATCAAACCCTCCAAATGCCTCTCCTCTTCATCGGGTACTTTCGGCTGTTCGGACCAATTTGCTGGATGTGGACATCATGTCTGATTGCAACAGAAGTACGTGTTCGCTATATTTGTCCCTTTCATGTCGAACTGGCACAGGATCCTGCTAGATATCTGGTCAGCCTGAGCAGCTGGGAATTTTTTCCCCTCTCCACAGCTTTTTTGTTGTCCTTGCCCCCTCACAGACACCTCAATTACACAGCCATCTTACCGAGCGCTTGCCAAGTCAAACGGTGGCGTTACAGTTTGCGCCAATAGAGCTGAGCTCAGCATTCTGGAAAAAAAAATATGCCCCCTTCGCAGAATTTTACGACCTGCAGAGCAGTAGTCTGGAGGGTCATTCAGCCCAGGGCCTGTCTGCTTCTTTCAGGAGGTTGCAGACTCCATTTCCTACCCGACGTTCCCTGTTTCAGGCTAACCAGGGGAGATTACATTCAATTCAATCATCCTTAGCCCAGCAGTTGTCCTTTTTTACAATCTGTTATCATATCTCCTCTCTCCCGTCTGCCTGGGCTGAGATGGAGGGAGGAGCGCTTCTCAGATCTGTGCTCTGACTCAGGCAATAACGTGTTATATATGACCACACGTTGGGACAGATGTCTGCGAAAGATCATCCTTTGAGCAAGACCTGATTTGTGTGAGGTTTCTCTGTGTCACTTTTTCAACTCCTCAGGCATTCCAGCTACTGTAATGTCTAGTTGTACAAATTCAAGGCAATGAGACTTGTTTTATTATCTTGAAGATTTTTCATGATACCGAGATTATAATACAGGTCTGAATTGTGTTACTACTGTGCTGCAAAAAAAAAATGACATCTTCGCAAGTGAAAATTTCTTGAATATAGTCATCTTGTGTTTCCTACTATGAGACTGCATGGAACAAAATATAAGATTATTAAATCTATTTATAGACATTTTGAATTTTCAGGCTTTAAACAGTCTGGTACGATTGGCAGATAATATTGATCATTTTGAGCATTTAAAGGGCCAGATCACGCTTCCCAAAAGCCTCTACATTGAGTAGCGAATCGACATTTCCGAGCCTACCAATGATTTCACAACAATCCGCAACAATGCAGCAACATCCTAGGCCATAGATTATAAATTATGACATGAAATTGAAGATATTTTGTCAGAGTAGTTATATTTTTAATTTCTTTCAACCGATCCACTCCGTTTTTGGATGCTTGTTCTGTTGTAACCGCCTCAGAGGTCTTTTGGGAGGCGAAACAGGAAAGAAAATATCACATTGTGTTCAAAATCTCTGCATATGGATAAAGAAAAGGCGTCGAAGGGATACGTAACTGTGAATTTGCAAAGATGTTGAAACGGAATTTCCCGTATGTAAACAAAAACAGCACATTGGATTCTGGGATAGGGTGAGCTGGCAACTTTAATTAAAAAAAGAAGCAAAATTATCAGCCAATAGAATAAGAAATATGACAGGTCGAAATTAGTAAAAATTTGGATTTTTATTTTTTTTTAACTTGGACATTTGAAAATTTTTATCGAGTTACTGACTTACTGTAATTTTACTCCGTTTGGAGTGTTTTCTCAAAACATTCCGATCTTCCTTATTATACTAATAACCAGTTTCTGTTATACAGTATACATGCAGAGTCGGCCAAAAAAATGGAACACGTCTACACATACGTAAATGTCTGGAAGCTGACGGCCACCACTTTGAGCACCTCTTGTAATTGTAGAGGCCAAAGGGAACTTGCATAAATCTCGTGATGTCTGAATAAATTTAGTATTAAAACATTTAAATCTTTTCCTGAAGTGTGTATACGTTTTTCTTTGGCTGATTCTGTATACCACATACATATATCTCCACTTAAAGAAGACTGTTCTTGGAAACTGGCTAAGATAATCCTCTTTATTTTCCACAGATTGAGGAAGGACTTTGGGGAGGGAAGCCTCTTAATGGAACTCATGTCATATAATACGTTCTGTCTGTGCAGAACACTCGGTGCATTGCCAATGATCCGATACATTAAACATACATATGAAGCAGCTCCTCATGCGATACGATATGAATCAACCCATTGCATGCAGTGCGATTCGACATGATTTGATTCAGTACAACGTGATACAATGCACTGCAAGAACGCAATTCAATATGGTAGCTCTTCCTCCTCCATGATAATCTGTGACTCGCCCAGACACGCCTCCAAGTCGCGCGTGTTTAGATCGGGAGCGCGTTTGAGAAACAGTTTAGAGAAGAGAAATCAATCTAAATGGGGGAAATTTTTTAAAAAGGCTATTTTTAATTTTCTGGCAAAATGATGTGATATTTCTGCTGTCTTTATTACCGAGTAAATCAGAGTTATGTTGAGTAAAACTGTCAGAAGTGTAACACTTTTTTTTTGTACACACTAAGGCTGAACCAAAATACAATCTGGACTAATAAAATAGATGATATCAAGCAGTGTATTAGCGCCTTGTACGGTGTGTACACCACTATCTTTAATTTTAATGCACCGGTAATATCAGCTACCCTCAACTGTCAGGAGTATAACACACTTCATTAATTCAATCATTACATTCATTCTGTTTTAATGTCTTACCTTCTATTTTTCGGTGTTTTTTCAGTGGCGCATGCGAGCCCGTCCGGCTGCGTGCTCCGACACAACCCGTATACCGTCATGTCAGGAGCGTAACATTTTCAACACAATTAACATTTCAATCCTGAATACAAAAAAAAATATTACTTGGAAAACCTCCGTTTGAATTTTTTCACGTCCCTATGGGTTACAGTTGCTGAGCTCAAGTCCATGTTCAAATACCATTAAAGATATAACAATACATGCACACATATTCTCAGGTCAGATGAAGCTAGTGTGTGATTAGCTCTCTGGATGTCTGGATACGGATGTCAGCACAAGCGTCACAGTTTATGTTTCAACATTTACGTTTGCTCTTTTGGCTGAGGCTTGTATCCATAGGGACTTACAATTGAGACAGGGTTAACCACTGAAGTCTTGCTTTGCTTTGAACACCACTTTCCTGATTGATTCTTTGATCATTTTGGTTCTAGGGTATGATTTACGATTGAAAAAAAAGCAAGACAACAAGCAACATCCGCTCCTGGTGAAGATTCATTTCATTTCCACCCTCCCACCATGTGATAAGGAGATGCAGCTGAAATTCTCTTCTCTTCAACTTTCCTCCAGTCATTCATCACCATAACCTACTTTTCGAGGGGTGTGGTTTAGCCTGTAACGGCTGACTACAGATAACGACTGAATGAATATGTCGAGGTACGAAAAACAGAATATCAACATGCATTAACAGGGATCGAAAACAACACGCTGTCGACATCTTCCCAATTAGCAAAAAGAGCTGCATGTGATGTTGAAATTTAGGCGTGTGTGTGTGAGAGAGACAGAGAGAGAGAGAGAGAGAGAGCACACTTCTGGGATCACTTTGGCCAGATGAGCCTTGCTCGAGTTCATGAGCCTTATATATCTATTATTAATCAGGCAGCAGAGACAGGCAGCAAAACAAAGGCCCATCCGCTGGGTGCTGTGCTCAGTTGACACACGCACTGCAAAGCGAGACGTCCAGCTCCTGTGTCAGTCTGTGTGCTCACTTTGAAGACTGCTCCCAGTGACAGCAGAGAAACCCCGTCTAAGCACTTTGATCACTCAAAAGTCTGAAACCATTTGCAGAGACTGAACTCATGGTATGTTTTTGCTGTCAGGGGAAAGAGCCCTCCTATCATGGCAAGGAGTACACTCTGTCTCCCAAGCATGGCTAAGTCATGAGCTACGAGAGGCTATGAGAAGCTACGAGATCGGATATCGAGAGACCTATATTTGAAACATTATATCAATATATAAATAGCTCTGCTCCCTGCTATGGTAATCCTGAAGCCATATTCTCGCTCTGTCTCCCTCTCTGTCTGTCTCTCTCTAGAGAGCATTTTCTGGGGATGTGTGTACGATTTGTTACATTTTCCTGCCTGCAGAATACAATAAGGCTATGTAATGCAGGCAGCTCATCACTCACCAAACACCTGTGTTAGTATGTACACTCAGGGAAAAAAAAAGCAAGCAGTCATTGCTTTCACATCTTCTTTTTGGTTTCCCTAATTTCTACATTATGTTGTTGTGATTTACAGATCTAACTGTCACATCAGTGCCCAGAATGCCTACAAACCTGGCCGCATTGGATTACAACACCCACACACCATGTTGATTGTCACGTTCACACGCACCGGACTTACACACCATGCACACCTGTTCCACATTATATATCTGACCCTCCATTATAAAACCAGTCGCACGGGACATCCGTTGATAAGCCATTAAAAAGCTTTCCAATGAGCAAGGAAACTAACCACTGAGTGTTCAGATTTTGCATTTAAAGAAAAGTGTTTCGAAAGTTTACTACAGAAACTTGCCTGAATTTAAAATGTACCTCTTTCATTTTTGCAAAAAACACCCACTCGTTCATCGTTCACTTTATTAGGAACACCTGTAGTAACGACGGAGAATCAGACTGGAATTTTCTTCACCTCTGCGTTTTATTATTCCGTACAAAATCCGTAAAAATAATAAAAAAAAAAAATAAATGTATGTACCAATTCTGGAAAAGATAATTGTAGCTATTAAATTTGCGGCACCTTGACTGGTGCGGAATCGCCATAATCATGTGTTGCTGCTAGAATCTGCCACTGAAATTGGTGGCGGAAAAACCTGATTGACATTTAATATATTAATTATACATTTCCAGTTGAATACTATATAATACCTGTTTATGCTTCGTTATATAATAAATAAACTGCCACTTTACGTATCAGGTTATAAACAACATTGCTTACTAATCTCAAGCAGGCTCTTGTACTGAACCTAATAATATCCATGGCATTAAGGAACTGAAAATCTGAGAGCAAAAATGTAATGAAAATGTTAAAGTTGTTTTGATATGGGATAAAAAAAAAATGTAAACCAAACAAATATGCAGAAATCGTCTTTACGAAAGGTAAGAAAGGTTAATATCTGACCCCAGTGTGGCTTTTAGAGCACAAGGGTTTAATAATTAATGCCCTTTCTCTGAGACATCCTGATAATGTCTGCAGCAGAATATTAAAGAGTAATACTGCCTCCCCAGCCACCAATGCAGGAGCTCGCATCCTCTTGTACGTGTTTGCCTCGTTCCTTTATTTTTGTCTGTTATTTCCTCGGTTCGTATGCAGATGGTAGGAAGCATCTACAGCAGGTGAGAGAACGTAAACGAGAAGGTGAGAGATCATTACTGATCCTGATTTGCATATTTGTTTTCTAATTATAGGCTGTGGAAATCTAGATTGAGAGCCCAGGTTCTGTAACTTCCCTAAGAATAATTCATAGGAATTTCAAATATATCAGCTTTCTTCATTTTGTATTACTCTTCATAAGTGTTGCAGTAGTAAGCAGTTAAAAATTCTAGAGAGTGGACATTTAGTCCACTCTAATTAGTCCTGTATTTCATAAAACGCACCAACTCTCCTACCATTATGCAGGTAGGATGGAACAGGCGCTGTATAGAGCTATAGATAGATTATGATAGGTTTAGGAAGCGGAAGGTGAACATGCACCGCAGTAGTTCCCCGAGGCTACATATTTGAGTAGTGGTGAGAGACTCCAGCCCTGGTGGGCAACACCCTGCAGAATTTAGCATCCTGCTTCATTTAACATCTGATTAGCACTTTTCAGCTAATTACCAAGATCACTGAGGGCAAAAGGAGAAGTGGAGGACTGGAGGCTAACACCCGTGTATAAGACTATTATCAGGCAAAAATGAAAAACAGAGTACTGTGGTTAGTGAGCTAGGTTTATGCGGGGTAATGTGGAAAGGTATTTTTAATCTCGTAGCTCAAAATGAGTCCCTTCACATCTATATTTATGTGTTTTATTTAAGGCAAGTCAATACGGTGAAATGACAATTTCAGATTTCCAGATAAATGGCATCA
The DNA here is from genome assembly GCA_030068235.1 of Notoglanidium macrostoma. Classification (NCBI taxonomy): domain Eukaryota; kingdom Metazoa; phylum Chordata; class Actinopteri; order Siluriformes; family Auchenoglanididae; genus Notoglanidium; species Notoglanidium macrostoma. The sequence goes on along the minus strand of JAQQZR010000012.1, from coordinate 19,130,340 downwards.
GTAGCACGTCTTCTACTAAATATCAATGCAACAGAAATGTTTATTTCAGCAATACGAGATGACATTCCACATATGACAGCCAACAGTAGCAGCAATGACGGCATAACGAGTGAGGTGTATTGAGTAACATTTAACGCTCGTGTAATATAAAGGTTTGCGCTAACCATAAAGAATAAAATGTACCCGGTGTGTATGTTGGAAAGAAAGACTCGGGAGACGTGGGACTATTTTATGGATCTTCATAATTTTTCCTTTTATTTTTATCTGAATGCTTCTCAGTTCAGCTCCGCTCTTCTGTAAGGACAAACAAAGCACGCATAAGTAAACTCTTACCTGAAAATGTTCAGATAATGCAGGGTGTTTACGCAGAGCCCCAGAAGGGACATGGAAGGGAACAAAGATGCACTTTGGTGAGATTTTGCAACGTTTTTCATTCAGGTCAATGTACTTCCGGGTCAGTCCGGCGCCACGGTGCCATAAATCAAGCACGCACACCCGTGAGAGAGGTTTGAAGAATTTTGATATTGGCCTCAAATATAAAGGCATTAAATCAGTTCTTGGAAGTAGGTATGGTTTGCAAATAAGTCAGAGAAATCTGAAGAGACTTAGCAGAAGGAGACACACTCGACGCAGGTTTGCCGAACCGACCAACGCTGTGAAAAACTTTGCGAGATCTTGCAAAAGTGTGTATGAAATGTTTTTCCTCCATGTCCCTTCTGGAACTCTGTACGTTTACATGGTTTACTCAAGTGGGGTTTTCTCTTTTTTTAAAGGTTTCAAGCCTAGGATCACATGGTTTCCTTCGATGAATGAACCCTTGACAGGGGTTAACATGTTAAACCGCCATTTTCATTCAAAGAAAAAATACAGACAACCTATAAACCATGTTGAAGATATATACACATGACAGACATTGGTGTAAAATGTGCTTTAATGGAACAAAGCTTGTGGGACTTACTATCTTAATCACAAGTGACTTTGGGTATTAATACAATTTTCAGTTTTCTCTTTCAGTCAGCATGAATGTCAGAATCAATGCAGCAAGAAATGCATTTTCTCTCTCTCTATCTTTTTTTCCATCTTGCCCTCCATTTCTTCCTTTTTGCTGGAGGGGGGGCCTCTAGGTCACTCAGCCACCTGGACTGAGCCATGTCCTTCAGCTTTACAGCAGAACGTGTACATCTGGGGCTCCAGAAAGCTTCCACACAAATTCATTACCTTGTGCTTGGGCCTCGGGTCTAATTAGATCAGGAGAGAGGAAACACTCTATACTTCTCTACATTCTCTACATCTTTTCTGGGGAAGAATGATTGTATAACCTACATCTTTAATAGAAAAAGAATAATTACATTTTTTTTTTAAGTTTTCATTTATCTTTTTTTTTTTTTTTAATTTTCATTCATTTTGGGATTTCTGAAATCAACACAGGGTTAATTATACATGCACCCATTTAGATTATTAATTCAGCTGTGCTGAAAGTTCCAAAATGTCTTTTAGCTTGCCAAGCCAAAGACCTCTTAACTTCCTGTTAGTCATCATGATTGACTACAGCTGGTAGCTTCTATGTGCAACATAAACATGGTTTGTTTGACAAGTGCAAGTTAATTAGAGGTCCAGACACTTTGCCAAGGTCTGGAAGAAGACCAAACAGCCCGAACTCAGCTGAGAGGAAACTGGTTCGGATGGTCAAGAACAACCCAGGAACCATCAAGGCACAGGCCTGCCATGAACTAAAAGCTGCTGTCTACAGTCAAGAGAGTTTTACATCACCATGGACTGAGAGGCTGCCGTCCAAGAAAGAAGCCCCTGCTCCAAAATCCACAGCTTCCAGCTTGACTCAAGTTTGAGCACATGGGCAAAGAAAGTTTTACATTCAGATGGGACAAAGATGGAGTCGTTTGGCCACAGTGACCAGAGATGCAGAGGAACACTGTACCACCTGTTCAGCCTGGTGGTGGTAGCATCATGCTCTGGGGATGTTTTGCTGTCAACTGCTGCATTGCACAAAGTGAATGGAATAATGAAGAGCCCCAGAATTCTTCAGCGTAACCTCAAACCATCAGCTAGATGGTTGAAACTTGGACACAACTGGGTGTTGCAACAGGACAATGACCCCAAACACACATACACATTAAAACAAGTCCTGAGTTCAACTCTATCGGAAAAAAGTCGGGTCCGTGCCAGAAAACACACAAATTTTATTGAACTCTTCTGCCAAGAACGGTGGTCAAATATCCAACCAGAATCCTGCCAGAAGCTTGTTGATGGCTACCAAAAGTGTCTGGTCAAGGTGGAACTTGCTAAGGGACATTTAACCAAATATTAGGTGTGCTGTATGTGCATTTTTGACCCTGTATATATGATTTTGATCATGTGTTGATTTCAGAAAACCCAAAATAAATTAGAATTTGTGCACAAAATTATTGTTGTTGGTTTTTTTTTTTGCTATTAAAGATGTATGTTGTACAATCATTATGTCGCAGAAAAAGAACAGCTCAAAGAAATATTATTATTAAAAATATGCAACTAGCCTGAGAGTCGTCTTGAATAGCATCAGAGACAGGATTTTTTTAATAGTAAATGGACCACCACGTTTACATACAAACCATTGCCTTTAAGTTAGAAAAACATTAGGGGATAGAAAATACTGACTGAAAATGCAGAAGAGGATAGTGTGGGGATTACTTGATGGAAAGATTGAGAACATGAAATTGTAAAGTAAATTTTTTTTTTTTAAGTTAGTATAGTTTTGGGTTTTTTTGTAGTTTTTACTTCACTTTTTCGAGTAAAATAATGCCAGTGTTTTTGTTAATGCAATGTTCTCTCCTGTAAAGAGAAATGTGAATTGTAATTGTCGGTCATAATTTTATGCATAAAAAAAGCCAGGCTTTAATATAAACAACGTCTCAGATTAAAATGCTGTCTCCATCATGCAGAAACGAAATGTTGAAATTAAAGCTCTTAAGTCTGCTTAAGTCTGTATTTACACTTGAGGTCTGAAATCCTGATTTGTGTCCTACATCCAACTCTGAATCTTTGAATCCCCGTGTGCATGTATGCTACGTTCCGATAAGCAGAACCAAGTGTCTGAGTTTTTGTGAAACACTCTTAGTGAATAATATTTCCAGTGACTAAATGATCTGTGGTTCAGTTAAACATTATTCCTGTACTGTACAGAACATTTACCATACCGGCGTTCAATTAACGTGAGTCACGCTGACTCACTGTTTGTTTACCGTGTCAGCACCCTAGAAATTACTACAGATACACACTTCTACAGAGCATTTCAATTAATGTGTTTAAGATGTAATCTGTAGAAGGCTGCACCATGTTAATTACATGATTTGCATAAGGTGATTAAGACAGCAGTCACACTGGAGATGTCCTTAGGAGCAGGCTGACGGGCCTGAGCTTCCCACTTTGCATTTCAGGCGCCTATGATTAAGATAGAAAGTACGGTAAAATAATAAAGTTTTCAAATTACAGAAGGGAATAGGTGGGCAGATACAAATTAACACACTATATCTTTTCTTAATAAGTCATTTGACTAGCAACCTATGCAGTTTTTTTTTTGCAAATAAATTATTAGTGTAATCCCAATTTGTGTGTGTGTGTACTTAAGGGACGTGCTGCAAAAAAACCAATAATAATAATAATATGGAATATTTCTACGTGTCTTTCCTGAAAGCTGCGGCGACTCCGGATCTCCAGAATCTCCAGGGCGAATAAACTGAGACTTGTCACTTGCGTATGAGTAATTGCACATCATGTATAATGCAGAATATAAATGGCTAAAACCATTGTAGAACAGAGTGTGCATCGTGTTCAAAAGGTCTTCTCTTTGAATGCTGTTGGTTTCAACGGTCAAAAAATACATCTTGTATAAAACCAAGTTATCTAGTCACAATGTGTTGACACTTCAACAAAATATTGCTTTTTTTGTCTTTAAATGACTGAAACACGTAGTTTTTTAAAAATCACAGCTTTAGAGTTCGCCCATGTCGAACTGTGGTTGCAAAGTTGGGTTTCGAGTCTCAGTCTGCCATGCACACAGACAAACAGCTCCCTGCTCGCTGCACCGAAAGAGAGAGAGAGAGAGCAAGAGAACATAGTTATATAACCGTTAACCCTTATCCCACTCACTCGTCCCAAAATCCCTTCTCTCAATGCAAAACTGCACTAAACCACGTTACACAGGTTTATGTATATTTATAACCTGTCCTGTCTTCCTTTTATCTCCGGTTTCCTTCCACCTCCCAAAAACATGCTGGCAGGTGTAGTCTCTACACTAAATTGCCCCTTGGTGTGAATGAGTGTGTAATTATGTTTGTGAGTGAACCAGCATCACATCTGGAGTATATTCCTGCCTCAAGCCTAGTATTCCCGGGACAGACACCAGACCCACCATGACCCTGACCACGATAAAGCGGTTACTGAGGAGGCATAAATGAATGAATGAATGCTCTTGAAGTGACTTTCAGATTTACGAAATTATACTGCAGGTGGCAAATTCATTTTATCTCATTGACACCACAATGTAATTCCTTATTTGCTACAGTTTTAAGTAGACCTGCACCAAATTTGCTAATTTGCTCGTTACTCCATGGACCCTGCTTGCAAATCGGCTTTTGCAGCTGTTTGTTTTATCATTATTTAACCCGAGCAAAAAAGTGGTGGAAGAAGCATTCAGATCCTTTACTTAAGAACAGATTATGAAAATAAAGTAAAAGTCCTGCATTTCAAACCATAAATAAACCTATGTAAGTATTATCAGCCAAATGTACTTAAAGTATCATAAGAATCAGTGTTTTATTATTAAATATGATCTTTTCAGATCTCAATTGCTTTGATGCATTTCACACATCAGAAACATCATCCTACTCACTCCTAATGCAGTTGTGAGATCCGTACCATATCCACCCCCCCACATTAGCGTTTCTCATTGTGTTTGTACAATCTGTCACTGTGTCCATATATATTTCACTACTTAAAACGTTTTGTCACTGTATTGACGCATTGCTCGTCTGACTCTGACAGCTCATTTAAACAGTTTATACATTCGTCACTCAGAATTACAGACCTCTCACTCACCTGGATACTGTCCTGCATCGCATTAGTGTTTTCAATCAAATCACTTTAAACGTTCTTCAAATATGTATGAAAGAGCAAGGCCGGTCACACACTGTCGGAGGTGGCAGTGAAATGGCCCTTCGGCTGAAAATAAATGTAATCACATGTTCTCAATCTCGTGTCGGAGCTGCACGTCATGGCACTGCAGTAACAGAGATGACAGACCTTGATTTCATATTTTGCACTTTGCTGTAATTTTTTATTTATACAAGTATACGCATATGCATTTGGTGCTATGTTCTAAGTTGCAGACTTTCATTGTATTTTCCGATCCATAGTTGTGCTTTGAGGCGGAACGGTCGTGCAGTGGTTAGCACTGTCGCCTCACAGCAAGAAGGTCCTGGGTTCGATCCCCGGGTCACCCAGGGTGCCTTTCTG
>JAQQZR010000012.1:19109366-19123377 GCA_030068235.1 Notoglanidium macrostoma | reverse complement strand
GGTGTTATTTTGTTGTTGTTGTTGGTGGTGGTGGTGGTGGTGTTATTTTGTTGTTGGTGGTGGTGGTGTTATTTTGTTGTTGTTGTTGGTGGTGGTGGTGGTGGTGGTGTTATTTTGTTGTTAGTTTTGGTGGTGGTGGTGCTGGTGATGGTGTTATTTTGTTGTTAGTAGTGTTATATGTTTGGTGTTGGCAGTGTTATTTGTTGTTAGTTGTGTTATTTTTGTGGTCGTCATGTTATGTTGTTGTTGTTGTTGGTGGTGGTGGTGGTGGCAGCGTGGGTGGTGGTGTTATTTTGTTGGTGGTGGTGGTATTGGTGGTGGTATTGGTGCTTATTTTGTTGTCGGTGATGGTACTTTTAGATTTGTTGTTTTAGATCTGCTTTTTTCTTTACTCCACTTACCCTTTTAAGTTGTTTGGTGTTTCTCAGGCTCTGGGACTTAGACCTCATTAATGAGCCATGCCGGTGTGTATTATAAACTCACTCCTGCTCTCTGAGGTAGTAAGCATATTGACTCTGGAGTTTACCCACACATGTGACTGACAGTTCAGCTTTAAGAGAATGTTCAGTGTAAACAGGAGCAGGAAAATCCAGGAGGTGCCATTTTTTAAATGAATCTGTAATGAGTCATTGGTACCTCATGCCTAAGCCAGCATTTATTAGCCACCATAAATAGATTTAATGAACATGATGCATGTTAATTAGTCCATCACTTTTATTTATACTGTTTTAAAGCCAGCTCCAGGGAAGTGATGTGAAGGCAGGATAATAATACAAATCCTTATGAGACACGTTAACTGATGAGTGTATTTCTTTCACTCAGCAGATCATGAGCCAAGTATAAGAACAAAAGAAATGATAATAAAATATTAATTTTAAGTAAGGGATAACACACAACAATTCAGGGTGGTAATGGCATGCCGCTTTGGACTTAGTATGGATTATTTCTGTATAACTTCAAGGTTTGGATTGTGTTATTTTTCTTATACTACAGCAATTTTCCAACAATTACAATGTTTAATTTATTAATGAATGACACGTCACACATTGTAAGGGTTAGAATCAATGATGTGGTAGTTCCTGTTATGACTTACAGCACATGATAGAACAATGTAGAACTAAATTCTGTTGCATTTGCAACTTTTCACCATGCAGAAAGCTAATTTTTTTACATGTAAGGGGAAGACTCATTAATATTCATAAAAGAACCTGATTGGCCGATACGGTGTTCCCGATGTCAGTATGATTTAAATATCCTGATGAGCAAATTCGGTGTATGTGACATGTCAGAACAAGAACATTGTATCAGCCAATCAGGAAGCAGCTAGGTTTTTTTTTTAAATAGGACTTTTCAGCTCTATTACCCACTTTAAAACATTTGTTATAAAAGAAATCAAATGTAATAAGAAACATTAGATTAATAAAGAAATTAAAATAGTTTTTTTTTTTATTACATTTTTAACAGGGTAACTAGTAATCTGCAACCTATTACATTTCAAAAGTAACCTTCCCAACACCATGTATGAGTTACTATAGAAACAACAATTTTTTCATTTTTCATCCTCTTCATAGCTGTCCTAACTTTCTGCTTGCTAATCCATTGCACTTCGTTATTCACAATCCCCACATCATCCAACCTTCTCTCTCTCATTCTCTTCATTCATCAGTCCCTCAAAGTACTCTTTCCATCTGCCCAATCCACTCTACTTGCTTGTGAGCACATTTCCACCATTATCCTTTATCACGCTAACCTGCTGCACATATTTCCCAGCTCGATCCCTCTGCCTAGCCAATTGGTACAGGTCCTTTTCTCCATCCTTAATGTCCAACCTCTCATACAATTAACCATACACCTTTTCTTTAGCCTTCGCTACCTGTCTCTTCACCCTATGCCTCATCTCTTGTACTCCTGTCTACTTTCTTCATCTCTCTGACTATCCTACTTCTTCTTTGCCAGCCTCTTCCTCTGTATACTGTCCTGTACGTCTTTATTCCACCACCAGGTTTCCTTGTCCTCCTTCCTCTGTCCAGATGTCACACTATGCACCTTTCTAGCTGTCTCCCTTACCACTTCTGCCGTAGTTGCCCAGCTATCTGGTAACCTTTCAACGCCACCCAGTGCCTGTCTTAATTCCTCTCTGAACTCCACATTACAGTCTTTCTTTTTCGACTTCCACCATTTGATCCTTGGTTCTGTCCTCACTCTCCTTCTCTTCTTGATCTCCAATGTCATCCTAACTACACTTTCCCCTGCCACCACTTTGCAGTCTACAATCTCCTTCAGGCTGGTACTCCTGCATAGGATATAATCCGACTGTGTGCATTGTCCTCCACGCTTGTATGTCACCCTGTGCTCCTCCCTCTTCTTCAAATATGTATGTACCACAGCCATCCTTTTCGCAAAATCCACAGCCTTCTGCATTCCTCTCCTTGACACCATACCTACCCATCACCTCCTCATCTCCTCTGTGCCCTTCACCAACATGACCATTTAAGTCTGCTCCAATCACCACTCTCTCTCCCTCAGGTATACTCTTCACCACTTCATCCATATCGCTCTAGAATTCTTCTTTCTCATCCATCTCACACCCAACTTGTGGGGCATATGCACTAACAACATTCATCATGACACGATCAATTTCCAGTTTAACCATCAGTTTAACCATTTCCAATAACCATCAGTCTGTCAGACACTCTTTTCACCTTCAATACATTCTTGACCAACTGTTCCTTTAAGATCACCAATATACCATTTCTCCTCCCATAAACCCCATAGTAAACCAATTTGAACCCCCCTCTGATACACCTAGCCTTTCTCCCGTTTCATCTGGTCTCTTGCACACACAATATATCAACCTAAGTTCTCTCCATCATATCAGCAATCTCTCTCCCTTTACCAGTCATACTACCAACATTCAATGTTCCTACCCTAACATCCACTCTCTTTACCTTCCTCCTCTTCTTCTCCTTTTTTGGCCAACAGTAGCCCAATTTCCGCCAGCACCCCGTCGGCTAGTGGTACTGGTGGCGGTCGTTGTTAACCCGGGGCGTCACCGATCCGGTATGAAAATTTGTGTTTTTGTCCACATGTTTGATTTGGCAAATTTTTACGCCAGATTCCCTTCCTGACACAACCCTCCCCATTTATCCGGGCTTGGGACAGGCACACAGAGATACACTGGATTGTGCACCCCCTTGAGGCTGGGTTAACGATGTATCAGAATGAAGACGCGAATATAAACCTGACATTTGCTTTAGAGCCAGAACTTCTGTCCGAGTCGTGCTATTATACAAAAATAATGTACACCTTATGATCAGATTTGAGAATGCAATTTTGCTACAGTATAAAATATTATAATTTATATTATTATTATAAATATTATAATAAAATCTTACATATCACTGAGCAAGGACACATGAAGGGAAAGTCTTGGATTATATCAGAATAACCTTAGCTCTCATTTCCTGTTTGAATTTATGTCTACGAGGAGTTCATTTAACCTTGTCCTTCATTTTCTGCTTTTACCAACAGTGTTGTAAAGGAAGTGGGTACTGGTTCATTCAAGCATTTAATTACTTACTTTCCCCTGGTCATGAAAATAAAACCTTACTGCCTCCAGCATTGATAAATAAGTGGGTGACAAGGCAAGCTGGCACAGTGTTTCCAGAGTCCAGCTATGGCTTGGCTGATTTATCAAGTTTCAACTGTATTCCTACTGTGTTTGATTTTATAAGCAAATATAATAGGTTTATTTCTTTCTAACATCACACGACCAGTATTAACTACAGTTTTAAGGAGGCTAGAAAGCACTTCTAGGAGTCCAGCTGGATAAGTGCACCTGTAAATGTAAATGTATTTTCCTATATGTCTGTACTGAATGATTTATTCATAATGAAGATCAAGTTCCTGTAAGGTTGTCCAAAGTAATTTAATTCCTACTTTAGCAGTGTTGTGAACTATAATTGTAAGAAATTATGTTCTTTGCCATATTACTGCTACATTGTCTGATTTCTTTTAATACCGTAAAAAAAAAATAATGGTGCCGATAAGACATATGTGATGGCACAGGGGGTTACGTAAGGAACACAAAGTAAGTAAGTCTTAGGAAGCTCAGGCATGACTGTGAAAAACCAAAAAAAAATCAAAATTCAAAAGAAAGGAATATTTATTTTGACTTCAGTAAAGACGAATTAGACTTTCACTAGTCTACACTTTTCTATCCTGTATTATGTTTAATGACCTGGTTAACACAGTACTAGAGTTGAAAGTGTTAAATATGATTACAATGACCTTTGTGGCTGAGCACTTGGCTCTGAATGTGTGTATGCGTTTCTTTCTGTACCCTTGGAGACAGGCTTAATGCAGAACATTGCCTCCACTCCTCTTTAATCAGCAGGATCTCTTAACACCTCTTAGGTACCAGGCTAAAAGTAACTATACAAGATCCTTTAATCACCATAGCCTTTCATTAAAGGTAAGTTTCATATCACGCATATCATCTGCTTGTCCAAGAGCTGCTTTAATTATGACCAATGCCTGCAACTGTGAACAGCATATCACTCTACTTTTTAATTAAGAACTCAGAAAGGAGCTTCATAATTACACATGCACCAAAGCAGCCCACTGACTTTCTCATCGTTTATTTCACAGAAGGACAGAGTGTTAGAAAAGGGAAGGAAATGAACTCAAATCCTCAGTTCTGTCCCTGTCTAAAAGGCAATCGGGGAAAAAAACAGCAATGTTTGCCATCTTTAATGATGAAAGGCTGTTGCTTACAAAATCCCCAAAGTCACTCTGATGTGGGCAGGAGAACAAGATGCCGCTAAACTCGCCATGTTTTCATCAGGGAAATAAAGCAGCCAGGCTGAGGATTAAACGGCACAGATTAGACGCTTCATCAACAAGCATCACAATTAAAAAGGATAATTACGGTGAAATTTCGCTCATAGAGGTCAACAAAAACACACTAATGATGCTGGAGAGGAAACATGCCTCTCAGTAACGGACTTAGGCTTAAAGGAGGTCACTGCAACACAGGATAAGCATGTTAGCCACGCGCTCAAGGCCATTAATTAAAGAGCATGTTGCCATTGTTGCTGTAATAATTTAAAGCTGTAATATCGAATTGGTTGGATGACAGTGAAGGCAGTGTTGGTACTGAAGCCTGAGAGTCAAAGAAGAGCCAAGCGGGATATTGGTTTCATTTTATTGATCTCTGCCTGGGTCTTAAGCTCATTATCCTGAGCGTTTCTTTCATTTCTACCCTCTCCAGCTTGGTCAAAGCTCTAATGTACAGTTATTTACATAAGCAAAATACAACAGTGACCAACAAATGTAGTGTAATGAGTCTTTATTTTGATGTATTGTGTCAATTTTATAGAAAGTAATGATGGTAAAATTATTCACTTGTGATTTTTGCATGTATAACACTTTTGAAAATGCTTTCTTTTAAAGATTCAGCTGAATAAATACAGAGAACCCTAGTCACGCTGAGTAAAGCCCTATTCAGATTGGATTAGTTGATCAGAATTAGTTTTTCACAGATTAGTTGATTAAATGTATCTTAGTACATTTTTTTACACATCTCCTCAATGATAAAACTGTCTCATCCGGACAGCAATAAAATGAGTTTCTAGTGGGTTGAATTTTCTAAAACATGAATGTTTGCATCGCACAGTCATGTGATCACAGTCCACGCTCCACAGCATTGCGTCCAAGCGGTCGAAGAGGTGCTGGAGTAGAGAGGAGACGCTGATGCTTATTACACTTTGGGGCTAACCAAAGCTCAAGCCACAATTTGAAAATACAATAAAAGCAATAAAAACAAAGTGAACAAGAAGCATTCATTTTTTCTTTCATGATTCAGTAAGTGTTGAATGTCTGGGCTCACTGATATGCTTGCTATGAAACTGAATATGACAAGACATCATGCTTTCCAACAAAAGGCTTCTGGAAACGTGTATCTGGATGGGTCTGGACATGTGTATCTGGATGGGTCTGGACATGTGTATCTGGATGTGACTAGCATTATCGGACAAATATTGATCATTTTCTCAAAGGAGACCTGATTGATGTGGCCGATCCAGATAAAAATAAATTCACAAAGGAGCAGGAAATTATCCCAGGACCCCGTGTAAAGTTAATCCTGTCCAGACAGGGCTTAAGACACATGACCAATAAATCATTTCCAAGAAATATACACACATATATATATATATATATATATAGGCTATATAGGTTTTTTTTTTAACCGAGAAAGAAACAGCTGTCCCAAGGAATCAGTTACAGGGTGTGCCAATGCCAATCAACAATCAAAGACCTATAGAGAATATGGAAATGTAAGTGTAGGACATTGGAATGAGAGGCAAAAAATACAGAAAGAGGCTTTGATAAGAAGAGAGAAGAAGATATCTCATGGGAGCATAAGGAAAGAGGAGAAGAAAATGCTCATTTACGATGCACTCAGCCAACTATCATACCGACCGTGTAGACCTTTCAACTAACCTTGCTTTATGCCTCAAGATCATATCCTTTTTTATTACTCCATGCTCAAGCACCTATACTATTATCACTGTATCATTAGATCTACACTTATAATAGAAATTGATTAATAGTAATGTAAAATTTGTAGTGTAAAAGTGTCCGGGGAAAAAAGGAATGCAGTTCAGTGTGTTGTTGTTCAAATTATTTGACTTATTTTCACTGAAGCCCACCAGGAAAGTCTGTAGCACGCTGAGTAAACAGTGCTGGAGAGGTTAAAAAGAAACAAGCAAAGCTATTAAACGCATCACTTAAATGCAACGACCTGTTCGCTATGCACTGCAGTTCGTCCTGACCCAGCTTCCTCTTGTCTAAACCAATGTAATATAAAAGGCTCTGAATATTTTTACATCTGTTACATGAATATTTTCATCCCAAGCACTATAGACAATGAGAGCTTGTTACAAGTCAGTATGATATGACTCCATTCTGTTCAAGGTCAAACGCAAAGCCCTTCACACATCCCAGCAGTGTCCAAAATCAGTTCCGCTCCACGTCAGCTGCAACTTCAGTAGGTGGGCTTTACAGCATGATGCTCTACACACGCCACACTCCTGCTTGCTCTGCTAAACCAGGATGGCTTGAGTCAGCAAGAAAAGTAACATGGCTTGCATAATTTGCCTCAAAGAAACTGCAGAGACAGAATAGTGTCAAAAGAGCTTTTTATACTTATAGATGCAACATAAATCATTGTGCACCATGACACAAATAACTCTCCCAGTTTGATTTTTGGTTTTTATTCACAACTGTATCACTGATCCGGTGGATTTAAAAGAGTACGTATCATGTATTTATCTTAATTCTGCTTTCTACACTACTTAGCTTGGGATATGATTTCCATTTAATAGCAACGTACTTGTAAATTGTAATTTAACACATACCTATGTTTAGCAGTATGCACACTAATACTTTACGTGAAGGTGGGCTCATTTCATAACAGATTCATAAGCTTTTTTAATGAGGCAGGTTTAACATTTAAACTTACGTTCAAAAGTAAATACCATTATACCTCTCACTAAATTTCGCCAAAGCATGTGGCAAAATGTCTTAAGGTCTGATTAGACCAAGGTAGAATATTTGTTGGTATAAATCTAAAATGCATGTCTGGTGAAAAAAAACAAGACATCTTGTCATTCAAAGAACACCATTCCCACTGTAAAGCACGTGGTGGCGGCATCATGCTAACGGCTGCTTCTCTTCCACTGACGGGGCTCTAATGAAGATAGTAGGAATCATGGATAGCTCAGGGAAAAAAATGTTGGTACAAAACCCGCAGGCCTTTATTACACTGACGAAGATAAAATAAAAATAAAAAAGATACCCCTTCAATCCTGACTACCAAGTCAGATTTCTCTTTATGGATTTCAGAGTCTGGCTGAGATTATAGAAGATCTGCAGCAGATTAAAACTCTGTCACATTAAACAAGCTCTCGTAGCGGGAGATGTGGTTTGTGAGAGTGGGTTCTATTTCTCCACGTAATCAGACATCTCTATTAGAAATATCTTAGGGAACATGTAAAGTAATATGAGTCTGGGATTTCAGCAATGACGACGGAAGAGAACCGTATCCACTGCAGTCTGCATTTGCCATGACACTTTGTGTTCGTGTCCTTAGGCCCTCTATCCATGTCCCTAAACCCATCAGGTCTCAACAGGGGAGGAGTTTCACGCTTAATATCCATCAGGAAGCGCTGCTGTGGGAGACTCCAACTCCAGCAGAAACAGAGCGAGACGCCAGAGGGTCAAAGGAAGAATAAACACCATAATACATTTTCAGACTGCAGCATTCAATGATGGTTCCAGCTTGTAGATCCCTGCGCTGTGTAGCCTCCTGTTACACATTTACCTCCTGTAAATGAGATAAATGAGATATTCTGTGCTAGGTAGATAGTGTAAGATGACCTAAAATGAATTTCTGCTTATATCATTGTACATTTTCATGAATAATAATAACACTAATAAAACTCTCAGATCCATAATACAATATAAAAGTGCTCAGCACTGGTCTGGGCTATAGCGCTGTCGTATTTGTCATTCTAATCTCGGCTCCCTGCGAATAATAAGAGAAATATTTCATTTCGGTACTTCATGACTTTATCTCCATGTCCATTAGCATTAGATAGCGGAATGAAGAAATTGAGTAGTGCAGGATTTTTTTTTTTTTTTTTTTTTATTATGGCGCTGAGGTGCATGCCATCTTCGCTTACAGGCTGCTTGGTGAGTTCTGCATGGTGACTGTTCAGCGTTTATGTTCTTCATTGCTGACGGCAGGTCTGCGTATAAAAAATAATAAGATCGGGTTTCTCTCTTCATAAAAGAATTATCACCAGGAAAAGTTTTTTATAGTAATGAAGTTCATGCTGTGGATGCGTTGCATGACTGCACACATTCGCCGACGTACCCTGAACATGCCTCGTATAAAATACGGAGCCAGATGATTCGCATCTGCGCCTCTGCTGTATATATACACAGCCTTCTCAAAGGCACACCCTCCCTTCCTACTCTCTCTCCACCTTAGAGCTATGTTTCTGCTTTCCCTAACCTGATTTCCCATTATATTACCAATAACAAACGTATCAGTTGCTGTAATCCAGGACATTATAGCTGTACCTCATTTAGCTGTGTTTGGAGTCGGGTGACTGTTTTGATTAAGGCATCAAACTGAGTTCAGTTGTTCAATAGCGGTGAGCGGTTTCACAGCAAGTGAACACAGTGTGTCGTTTCTCTGAGCTAGTCAAGCTCGGATCACCAAGAGCCCTCCTGTAATGTCAGCAGGGTGCGGCAGAACGAACAACGCTCAGCATCCCTGCATTTCTGCCTCAGGTCAGACATCTGTCAGAAAAGAAAACGAGAAAAGGAAAGACAAGAGAAGACAAGAGACACAAACAAATGATTGCACAAGCATCACTGGTGCTTTAGCAACCTTTACTTCAATAAAAACCCTTTGGTCGTTTTCTCGATTGGCTTCCTTTTGGGAGGGAGTGGAGAAAAGGCTAAAATGTGATCAAATGGTGATCTGTCAGACAGCGCCCCTTGGGACTTCATTCTTGGAGCTTCTAAAAATGACCAGTATCTTTTGTTTAATCCATGAGGCTTTCCAAGGCTTCTAATGACAAGACCACATTAATTGATTTCCTCCAACCGCCGTCTCCACCCCTCCCTGCTGCCTGCACGTCTTTGCCAACATGTGACAGAAAATCCAGGATAAATCATTAAAGGAAAGACATCAGAGAAGAGGAAATGTGTAAAGTGCTTGACAGCTAGACGTGAGTTTCACGATACCACGGTGTGCAAAGAGCCAGTATTAATGACGGTTCCTATATATCCTTTCTACCATGTTAGACCAGCCTTGTTAAATCAACAAATCTGAAAGAAATAAAAGGAGGACGGCAATGAGTAAATATTTGTCAAATCAAAGCGTGCCATCTGGAAGGCTGCTGCAACGAGCTGGGAGAAAAGACAGAGAGCAAAAAGACAGACAGCGAGAACAGTTGTGAGTCAGGTGATATTTCACAACAGAGTGAGAGGTTGCAAATATCAGTTATTCCTGGCGAGAAGTTGAGCTGATTCAGAGATCTACTGCGTATGAGAAACTGCAGCTGCCAAATGCTGTGCCTCCTCCTCAGAGAGGAGCTACAGCAATTTATTATTTATATTCAGTGCTTGCAGAAATGTGAGTGCACATTTCTGTAAGCACCATATTTCATGCTTATAGACACACACACAATAATTCTCCAAGGAAAACTCCACTCAGTCCACTGACCAGAAGTCCATTTATGTCTATTAGAAGAGCTAGAATTTCACTGGTCATGGAAACATTTCACACACTTTACGGAGCTACGTCGGTCCATTATGAGAGCTTGTTAATGTAGGTTACGGCTTATGCTGCGTTCAGGGTGCCTTGTAAGTGGTAACAATGTCATTTTCACCTTGGGACGTTCGAAAAAACAGGGGAAATGGGAAAACGTTTACGCCTCTTCAAACGCGTGTCTATAACACGTAAAGCTCATAAAGCGCTAATTTATGTGTGCTTTTGCAGTTATGGGCCTGAGTGGATACCGGTTCTGTTCTACTATAGTGAACTTCACACATTCATCTGCAGCAGAAATTGCAGCACAGCAACAACAGCAGAAAATAGTGAGTAGCTTAGCAACAAGCTAGTCAGCTAACGTTAGCGATAAATCCAGTGTGATTAGTATGGTCAATGTTGTAGATTTTACCACGTACTCTACGTGTCTGCGTATTGACTGATCGACAACCAATGCTATATTACACTAACATAAAAGTAGAGAAGGGAGACTGTTCAGAGTGAGAGCGGCCATGTTGAGTTGAAGCCATTTTGTAAACAGGGAAGGAACTGGTACTTCAGAAGACATTCCCAAGTTGAAGATGTTGAGACGGCGTTTTTGGTGGGTTGTACCGGTTGTAGGCGGTTAGCCATTATTTTTTAATGCAATCTATTACACAACATGAAAAAGGAAATAACAAATAAATTGGTCCATTCAGCTTCCACAACAATCTGAGATTGAGCTAATTCTGACAAAGAGCATTGGATAATGATGTTCTTGATCAGGAATAATGAATACTCTATAGTAAATTACTAATTTGTGGATAATTTGCTCTTGAATTTAGTGGGTGTGTTGCAGGTGATTTATTAAGAATTATTATGGAAATCACATCAAGTACAAAGCTGGATTTATTTCTCATAATTACACCACTAAACGTTTCCATGGAGGGTTTTAAGGTCTACAACCCGCCCCTACACATGCGCACACACACACACACACACACACACCTCCTATCATCTCATGAGAACAGGACTAACTCTACATATCAGCTGTTCTACTGTCCATGTTAGCTCTATTTAGCATTCTTCTGGTGTCTCAGGTCCACATTCAATGCAGACAAATTATTTATCCTCATATTCCACCTGCAGCAAAACAAAACAGCTCTGAGAGGTTCCAAGCAGCATGCAAAAGATGGAAAAGGATCGTCTAAACAATATATGTTCAGGACTAGTTTATTAGTTTCTCAACATTTTCAGTCTAATTAAGTACTAAAATTTTGGTCATTTTAGAGGCTAATCAATGGAGGCCAAATATTTATGCAGTGTGTCAGCTGTGGCTTTTATTCAGTATCTATTGACATGGATGCTCATTGTCCTTCAACACAGTTTGCCTTTCAGCGCCGTGAGTGAAGGCCAGGCATCACCTTGAATGTTAAGCAATCCGTATGATTTTCTGACATATTAATTCCTGCACTTTTAGGTAATTAATTTAGTGTTACACCAACTGGTAGCAGAGAGAGAGAGAGGGAGAGAGGGAGAGAGAGAGAGAGAGAGAGAGAGAGAGCGAGAGAGAGAGAGAGAGAGAGAGAGAGTGTGTGTGTGTATTAGGGTGCTTATACATCAATACATATTCTTCAAAACACACTAAGACCAGCACACACATGTGAAACAAGGGGAACATATAAAGTTAAAGGTTTCATTCAAATAAATACAATTTGTTCATCTGTGATAGGTAAGAAACTAATTTAATTCAATAGCAAGTTTTCACAATATTATATTTCTTGGAAATTTTGGTTCAAAGAAGATGCTTTCTTGATTTCTTGAAAATATTACTGCGACAATTTTAGATGTAGTAATATTAGCATGTTTAATTGTCATGTCAGTTCCAGTTTCAGCTTCCTTGGACTTCATTTCCCATCATCCCTCACACTACAACAATTCACATGACCCCCTGTCACATGCCCTCTCACCTGTTTTGCATTTGCCCTTGATTAGTGTTTAAGTTCTCAGTTTTCAGAGCCAAGCTTCAGTTATATAGCCTGTTGTGGGGGGGGATTGTTTGCTAGTGCCTTTATTTTTTATTTTAAGTTCTGGGTTTTTTCTTTGTGCTGTATTTAACAAAAAGTCTGCATTTTTTATGCATTTGTATTTAACAAAAAGTCTGTCTTCACTATGCATTTAGAACCTTTTTTATGCATATTGAATGCCGAAATTCATAACTTTTCTATTTGATGAAATACAAATTTTGGTTAAAAAAAAACACTGTTTGAAATTAAAATTTCTAGAAACGTTTGCTTCCAGGTGTGTTGAATCTAGGTCTTCTAGTTGCTCTGAAGATGATCTAATGAAGTTTATACCCTCATTCCAGGAGGCTTAGTACCTTCATATAAATGGAGCATAATTACGTTTATGTTTAGTGCTTTGCTGCAGTTCTTTGTGCATGATAAATGTGTTTAAACTTGTGATGTGCTATATGGCCAAAATTATGTGGACACCTAAACACACCATACGCACGTGTTCCTTACTCAAAACACAAAGTTGGAAGCACACAATTGTGTAGCATGTCTTTGTGTACTGTAGTATTGCACAGTTTTGTGCCAGATGAACTGGAACCCTAATTACATGCCAGACCGCCTCCTTTTCTGACCTCAGTACCCGACCTCATTAATGCTCTAGTGGCTGAATGAGCACAAATCCCCACAGCCATGCTCCACAGTCTAGTGGAAAGCTTTTGCAGAAGAGTGGAGATTATTATAACAGCAAAGGGGGAATAAATCTGGAATGGGATGGTCAGGTGTTCACAAACGTTTGGCTTTATAGTCTCTTCAGGCTTTTCTTCAGTAAATATGTTCTGTGGAATTCAGGATAATTGGCTGATTTGGTGAAAAAAGACCTCACTTTTTGACCAGGAACTCAGTCATTTACATTTCTAGTGACTATCCTGCTTCAAAGAGAATTAACACAATGATGGTTCACTCCAAAACCATAAAACTGGCAAGCAGAACTTGAACACAGGGAACTGACACAGCTCAATAATGCATTCAGTTGCAAATGGCAAGTTTACTTAGCTGAGTTGGACACAGCTGTGAGTGATAATGAGCTGGATGATGCCGGGGATCAGAAGGCTGGAGAAGTGACAGTTGTCCGCTGAGCTTCCAGGCATTTGGATAGTTATGAGCAGTTACAGTGACTCTGTGTAGCTCAGAAAACAAGCTGCTGTTACCAGATCACCAGTGTGTGTTTCCTTCTAAAGTCCTAAAAGCTGGATATTGAGACGTTCAGGCTGTGTTCTCATTGCAAGCCTCGTTGTTCGTTGTTCTCATTCATAATTACAAGTGACCTGTTTCTAACCATAATGTGAATACATATGTTCTCTGAAATGTCTTACATGAGCACGTTGATGCATTTTGTCAAACGGTTTGTCAGATGTACATGATCAGGTGGATAAGGTGAAAAAAGCCAGATGGCTCGCTTTTGCTGTTTGCGCAGCTATTGTTGGCACTGCTGCACCAAGCGTTGTGTGGGTACAAGAAAAGAGCCAGCTCAACACATGCATATAGGCAAAAAGCCACATGAATTCCAATCTGACCGTTCTCATCCACGGGACATGGCCATGAATTGGATACGCAGCTAGAATTTAGGACCACATATGAAAGTGACTCAAATCTCATTCGAAAAGATCGG
>JAQQZR010000012.1:19082530-19101121 GCA_030068235.1 Notoglanidium macrostoma | reverse complement strand
CTAAGTAAAGAGAAACAACAGTCCATCATTATCCAGTCTCTTTTAAAGTCATAACAATAAAGAAAAACATTGAATTACAAGGTGTGTCCAAACTTTTGACCGGTAGTGTATATATGAAGAAGTGAAGGGTGGCAGATCTGTCCGGTTTGGGCGAGCCTGAGTCTGTGATAGCACTCTTTACAGCCTCAGATTCAGGTATGATGTTTTGTGCATACTGATATGCTTTTCTGCTCACCACAGTTGTAAAGAGTGCTTATTTGAGTTACTGTGTCCTTCCTGGCAGCTCGAATCAATCTGACCATTTTCCTCTTTATCAACAAGGCGTTTCCACCCATAGAACTGTCGGTCACTCTGTGTTTTTTGTTTTTCACACCATTATTTGTGCATTCGAGAGACTGTTGTGCGTGAAAATCTCAGCAGATCAGCAGTTTCTGAAATTCTCATCCAGCTCATCTGGTACCAACACCCATACCACGATCAGTCACAGTGATCACAATTTTTTCTTCTTGCTCTTGACCTGTATCTGCATGATTTTATGGATTACGCTGCTGCCACATGAATGGCCGATTAGATAACTGCGTATATGTGCAGGTGTTCCTAATAATGGGATGCAGCCGTGGCCTAAAGGCTAGAGGAGCGGGTTTGGGACCGAAAGGTTGTTGGTTCTATTCCCTTGACCGGCAGGAAAAATGTGTGGGTCGGGGGAGTGAATGAGCATCACTTCCCTTCCCTCTGCATCCACGGATTAAGTGCCCTTGAGCAAGGCACCTAACCCCAACTGCTCCCCGGGCGCTGTAGCATAGAGCTGCCCACTGCTCCGGGTATGTGCAAAATATGGGTAAAATTAGCAAAATTATCGGTCAATAAAACAAGATTATTTTAACCTTGAAATAGAGATCTCATAATAGCAAATGCTACATAAATCTAACTATATTCAAGACATTTTCTCATGCTAAGATGTCTTTTTTTTTTTTGCAGTGCAAGCTTGTACAGAGGGAATATGCAGGCTTGGTGAAAATCACCCAGCGTACTGTGACACCATACATGATTTGGAAGGTAATTGCTTCTACAATTATAATACTACATTACAATATGACATTGTAGATTTTCAATTTTATCTTCTCTCAATGTTCCATTAGCAGCTATTTAGCAAGCTGGCTTATTTTAATATATGTAATATGGAGTTTACATCAGCCAGTCAAACATAAACAAACAACAGATAATTACACACAAATTGGATTTGTTAATCCCCTTTCGTGGCTTTTTTTAACAGAACTGTACACATTTCTCTAGTGTTCTTCAGTCTAATTATTTTTGTTCACGGTTCATGACCTTAGCTCAAATGGCCACCCTTAAAATGAAAAGCAAGCAAGTTATTTTGAAGTTTACTATGCTTCTCACACGCCCTGCTCCCCACCTTGCTGGATAAACAGACTACAATTGCAAACGTATGACGACTATATAGACTGAAATTGTATTTAGCGTATTAAAGGTGGTCTTCTCAAACAGAATTTATGGCCATACAACATCTGATTTGCAGATAAGCTACATCCATAGGGCTTCTGAAGAGAAGAAAAAGTTTCAAATAAAGGTTTACTTATACTGTCTTAGTTTTTTTTTTAAGTCGAATTTAGTCATGGCTAGTTCCCATTCATCACACAGCTCTATCAACATGGTCGCTACCAACCAGGGAGGGCAAAGGCCGCCATCCGACCTCATCTTTTTCAAACTGCCCCTCGTGCAATATCACGGGACGGCATAACACACTCCCTACACTACCCTAATCTACCCACTTTCATATACAAGAGCTCAAAAAACCCCGTGATAGGCTAGCATCATTGTAATTGACAGGGAGAGACATTTTGCTCTCTTGAGCTCCCAGCGACAGATGGCCATCACAACATCAGGATTCAAAGTAGCGATCTTCAGATGGTAGCGTGAACGATTTTATGTTGCCACTCAGGAGCCCCAACTGAACTGTCTTGTTCATGTTTGTTTTCACTGCAACATATCTGTTCTCCTCATATTCAACCCACAGATACATGTGTCTGATAACTAGTGTCTGATTTGGTGACTATTTATCCACCCTGGCCTACATTCATGCCTACAGTCAGTCTGATGATCTTAACAAGCACACATTTTGCTGCCCCTACTTTGACCTCTGGATTTAAATAGCTTTATTTAAATGAAAATGCCTAGGCTTCCTTTTTTATTACTCATATAATGTTATTTACCCTCATTTCCTCAGGAGGCTAATTAAAGCTACAGGATGTAAGAGTTTGTAATCGCACCCTCTCTGGTAGAAAAATGCCATTGCAAGGACAGTTTGTAAAGTTTGTTGGGCTGTGCTGTTTTCTGACGTTTGGATTAATCTCAGATTCAAAAGTGATGTAATGCAGACTAAGGGTGTTTTCACACATGGTTAGTTTCAGTGCTCTGATCCACATTTTCTTTGTGCGCATATGTGAACCCAGCAGATGACCTCAGATGCCTCTAAAGTGACCAACGAGCAAACCGTACTCGAACCACCCTCAGAGGTCATCTAAGTAGGAACCATTGGTGAGTTATTTTGTGATCCACTAGATTTGTGTATTGTGACATGTCCACACAATGGCACACACAGTCCACTTCACATTCTGCTTTATAGATAAAGAACTTGAGAATGGCTGTACATTCATAGCTCCAGTTTTCTGTCAGGCAGAAAAACAACTCTGTGGGCTTGTGCAGGTCCCGGTATCAGGTCAGCAGTGCTCGGTAGCACTAAGACAGATAAGCTAATACAGCCACTGTGGCACTAGCAATCATGCTACAGAGCTTTAGTTGTTAGGCAGCAGTAATAATAGTATTGCTTCAGTGACAGGAACAATAGTTACTGTATAATTCTCCATTAGTATAACTCCATTAGTATACAGTATGTGTGTACTACATATAGTGCACGCATGTATTTGTCTTCCCCAACCACTGCCATCAGCCATTACTACAGTCTGTAGCTCTATGGCATGAAGCAGGAGTTTATCAAGAATGCTTTAAGTTCACTTCAAATTTGTTTTGCCTGCTCTGTTTTTCCGCAGCAAACGATCATGTAAAGCAACTATTTTGAGTCGTGGTGTGAACAAGAACTGGTCTGAGATCTCATCAATGCTGAAAGGTCCACAAGAGATCCGAGTCAACCTTAAGGACCGGTATACATTTGTACGATTTTGGGCCGACGTGAAACCATCGTGGCGATTTCTTCGGTCATGGCTTCTAAACGGTGGTCCTACGTTATACTGTGAGGGAAGTTCAAAGACGGCCGTTGTCACGTCTTGAGACCAAAGATGGTGTCAAAACTTTAGGATGACCATCTCACAGTGCGTGTGCTGCCATGACCTACGTCTATGACTAGCAAATACAAATTCAACATGAAATGACGTATTTATCAACGCAACATAATACTGCAACCCAAATAGAATGGAGGAGAAACACACGCGGAATACCGGCACGCTTACCACTTACGCATGCTGACGGAGTTTTGTTCTTCTATACTAACTTGCATCATAGTCTACGATTCAATAGGTGATTCAATCAATCCAATTCAATAGACTTGATGTCGTACCCAAGTGTATTAGATCCATGTCACACAATTTGATTTATAATGATCTTATAAGATTGCTGAAATCGCACAGTCTGTAGAAGGCATGTAGGATTTAAGGACATGATGTAGGATTTACGTGTGCTAGTTGTAATAATGTAAATAGAGTTAAAACATAATAATAATAAATATTTATTGCCATGGATGGTTTGAGGTTTGAGCTCAGAATCTCCCTGTTGCGCTACTGTAGAGTCAGCAGTTCAGACAAACATAACCACTTTGTAATGTTCAGCTTGTCCTCACTAGAGTGTTGGACTAGCAAAAGAGTCACCAATCTGTTAGCTCTGTTGATGAACACTGGACAGGGTTACATTACAGAATATAATATCATCATTTCCTTTAGCTGCCCGCGTTCGGGGTCGCCACAGAGGATCCATTTTTGTCCGCATGTCCGATTGGCAAGGTTTTTACACTGGATGCCCTTCCTGGCACAACCCCCCATTTTTATCCAGGCTTGGGACCGGCACGCAGAAATACACTAGATTGTGCACTCCCTTGTGGGGAGGAACGAACTCACGACCCCTGGTTTACAGGGCCAGTGCTCTTCCCACGGAGCTACGGAGCCTCTCACGTTACAGAATACAATACAATACGTGTTAATTAAAGTAATAGTTTGTTTACAAATGTTTTACTGGCTAACAGGTTTAGTTAGAAGATCCTTGACCAATCAGTATGTTTGAGTATCTGTACTTTGTAGTTATTTGTCTATATTTAAGCATGTAGATGTGCAGCTGAGTCACAGGGTCACAGAGTAGTTTCTGATCTCTCATCATATCTGTTTACAGTTATGTTAAGTGTTAGAATGTCTGGGTTGCTTTAAATTGTGCTGCAAAAATTTTCTCTCAAGCAAATAGCAAGCCTGTTATGTTCAGAGTAAGGAACGGAGGTTATTATCTGCAGGGTGACTCAGCACTCTTAACAGCAGAGAGCATGATGCTGTTGGAGAGAGAGAGAGAGAGAGAGAGAGCGAGAGAGAGAGAGAGAGGGTATGGGCATGTTTCGCCAAGCTGTAAGTGTTGACAGTTTAGAGTTGTGCTCACATCTCTGTGATTCGCTCCCGCCTGCCATTTTTGTGCCAAAAAGCGACACACTAATGCGAGATTTTCGTCGCAGCTTTCCACCAAACACTGCACAACAACACGCTGCTCACATCTGAAAAAGAGGGCCTAGTCTGGGAAATGACATGAAAAATATAGCTCGCATGCTGCAAAATGAATTTTAGGGAACTGCGCTGGCACTGCATCACCAGCTAAGACAATTTAAGTAAGGGTAATTCTATGCAGATGCGAACATTACAATGGGAAAATCAAGTTGTGAGCAAAGGGAAACTTTGCTCCACTTTGGTCTATATTTAAACTGTTTTGTTGAATTTTAAAGACGTTTAATCATTTAACCAAATGTAAGGAGTGCTTCCACACAAAACCAGATGCTCCATGGGATCAAAAGAGAGAGCTCGAGTGTCAGTTTTCCTAAATGTCTTCAATAAGGACGGAGGATGGAGGACAGAGTCGGGTTGGAGAGGATTCTTGGCTTATTCCTGATTTCTATTTCACATGTATAATACAACAGATACTCGCAGTCAGGCCATATCTAGTCGAGTCTGTGATAAATATTTCAGACACATTTCATCGCACACAAGTTAACATGATTAGTTTTAGATTTGTATATACGCTGATGTACACTACCAGTCAAAAGTTTGGACACGCCTTCTAATTCAGTGTTTTTTTTCTTTATTTTTATTACTTAAAAGACGCTTCATGTCTTAAAATAATGATGGACTGTTGTTTCTCTTTACTTAGTTGAGCGGTTGTTGACATAATATGGATTACTACAGTTGTTCAATAGGGCCGTTATAAAAAATACTGTATTTTTATACAGTGCCCAAAATATCATCAAGCTAAATGGGGGCTACTTTGAAGAATCTAAAATATGAAACATATTTTCTTTGTTTGTTTTTTTTTTACACTTTTTTGTTTACTACATAATTCAGTATTATAGTATAGTACATAGTATTTTGATTTCTGTAAAGAATTGACAGCACTGAATCCAATATGCTAATAAAGCATCATTTATATGTATTACGTATACAATAGTATTTCTTTACATTTGGCATAGTAAAATGTGTGTGAAATGCACACTGGTTTATTGACTTTAAAACTGTGCTCACACGTTGCAAATCGATATGAGTTTAAATTTCACTTCCATAATGCTGGAATTTGTCTCTTGGCGCCTGCATGAATACAAGGAATGATGGATTGGCATGGAAAGCTGAGTGTAGATGATCTCTTTACAATAGCGCCGTTTCAGGCTCTCAGAAAGGCTTATTCTCTCTATGTAGGCCACGAGACGGAAATTCCACATATTAATAGGACCCGGAAGAGGTCTGGGAAAGCCATCCAACAATATTTTGAACAGACTACTTGTTCTGTGAATTTGGAAGGAGGAAAATATAGAATGATGTAAGAATATTAACATTTGCTTAGTCGTTCCCCAGAAATGGATGTCCTGCACAATTGCGACGGCATTGCTCTCTGCCCAGTCTGTTGTTGTTGTGTATGATGCATGCTAGATTTCACATGCTTGAACAACTGAACAATCATGGAATTCATTTCCGATTTGAGAAATCGATTTGCAAAAATTTGTTCATTTCAGCTCAGCCATTTTTGTGTGGCTTGTCAAATTTGGCAGGAACAATGAGGAAGCGTAGACTACAGTGGGCACAGGATCTCCAAAGCTGGTCATTGAAGATTAGAACAAGATCAGGTAATGTTGTTCCTCTCTCCGGTGAGCCTGTGCCCACTGTAGGCTCTGATTCCAGTTCTTGGCTGACAGGAGTGGAAGCCGAAGTGTTGTTCTGCTCTTGTAGCTCATCCACCTAAAGGTTTGATGTGTTGCACATTCTGACATGCTTTTCTCCTCATCTCGGTTGTAAAGAGTGCTTATTTGGGTAACCACACCCTTCCTGTCAGCTCAAACCAGATCTGGCCATTCTCCTCTGACTTCTCGTAGCAACAAGCCGTCCATCTGCCTACTGGATGCGTTTTTTTTTTTTTTAGCTCATTTTGTGTAAAGGTGATGTTGTGTTGTTTGTGAAAATCCCAGGAGTTTCAAATCAGCCCATCTGGCACCAACAAGCATGTTGGTCAAAATCACTGCGATCACATTTTTGCCCATTCTGATGTTTGATGGGAACATTAACTGAAACTCTTGAACTGTATTTGCATAATTTTATGCATTGCATTGATGCCACATGGGCAGGTGTTCCTATTAAAGTCGCAGGTGTGTGTGTGTTATCCTTTTATATAAAACAGGACACTGACCCTAGCAGTGAAAATGTACATGTTGTTGCATTCATATCACTGTTTTAAAATCTGGAATCATTTAATGCAGTATTAGCCACTAAGCTTTTTCCACTCTGTGGCAATGCGTGAAAAAAAGTGTGAAATGCAGGGGTCAGTATGAAGAGAATAACCGCTCCATATGGAACCCAGATAGGCTATGAAGCATTTATTCTATTTTGAGTATATCACAGACGGCAAAGAATATTTCTCGGAGGTTGTCACTATGGTTACGGGCATTACGAGTTAGCCTGAGATGAGAGCTGGCTCCGGCACTGTCCCAAATAGTGCCCTAAACCCTGCAGTCCTCCTCCATGGCTGCATTTTGGTGATGAAGGCAAAGAGAAAATATCTTGTAATAACTGTTGTGATCTAACATCACAACAAGTGACTCTTGTTAATAAAGTAAGGTTATCAGTCCTAAACACTGACTGTATTAACATTCATGAACGTAGCTATGCTATATACAGATAATGAACTGCTAGGCTGCAGCATTAGTTTTTTAAACCAAACTAAGCCCATATTTTGGAGAAGCTCTTTACTTTCTCACACGGGTGCAGCTTTAGCCCTGAGCCACTAGGAAAATAAATCTGCATGTTCTGCCACAGTAGATGTGCCCAACAATTTATTTCCCACTCGTCTTCTGTGTGTGAGAATAAAAATCACATCACGGAAGAAACAGTGTCTCCAGAAAGTATTCAACCCCGAGTGATTATTTCTCTTTCTGCCATATTGCAGCATCAAATTCGATCGCAGATTTTGTTTTTCTGTCATTTGAAGTGACTGTATACAGAAATGAAATTACACAAAGTCCTCAAAATTATTTGAAAATTACTGTAAGTATTCACCACTTTTGCAGCAATTACATATTTAAGTTGTCTCGGATGTAGCTCTCTGAGCTTTGGACATTTTTGTTTTGGCATTTTCTTCCATTTCTCAACGTGAATTTCCTGGCAGACAGTAATTTTCAGGTCACACCACAGATTTTCAATTGGATTTTAGTTTTACTTGTCCATTTCAAAACACAAACCTTCTTTTTTCAAGCCAGTTCTATGTAGCTGTTGGACTGTGCTTTGGCTCATTGTCCTGTTGGAACATATACAGTATTTTCACAGTAAATACAGATGTCTGGCTGGAACAGGTTCTCGTTAACAGTGTGCTTATTTGGCTCCATTCATGTTGCCTGTAATGGCACCAAGCTTTCAGGTTCCTCCTGCTGAAGAGCAACTCTAGAGCATGATTCTACCACCACCATGCTTGATCACAGGAATTGAGTGACCTGGAGTTGTTCTGTATTTGGTTTGAACCAAACTTTAGTCTCATCAAACCACAAAATCTTTTTCCAAAAGCTCTCAGATTTTCTAACATCACCTTCTGGCCCACTCCCATAGAGACTAGATCTGTGAAGAGCTGATGATATTGCTGAGGTCTGCACAGGTTCTCCAATTTCAGGTACTGAGCTTTATAACTCCTTAGCTGGACTTTAGGACACTTCTATGACAACTGCCTTTCTTGCCCAAGCATTCAGTTTGGCCTCAGTGTCCAAGACGCTCAAAGCTTTGCCTATGCTTTAATCATCTTCTTCATCTTTTTTCCTCCTAACCGCTTCATCTTGAAGCTTCACAGGCAGTTGCTTGGGCTCCATGACAGTAGGACCGATCTGATCCGACATTTCAGCTGTGAGACCTCCTAATGTCAGAGATATTTAGTGTGCAAGCATACACTAATCCACACCAAGTGGATTTAAAATGAACACAGGGTGTGCCATGTTTAACATATTTAGGCTGAGCTCTCAAAAATTAAATACTAGTGCTAAAGAAAGGGGGCTGAAGACTTATCAATTATGCAGTTCCTAGACTTTTTATTTTTTAAATTACTCTGTGGACACCTAAATATTGTACATTAATTTTATTTCTGTAGAGAGTCATTTCAAAAGGAGCAAAAAACTCCCATTCTATTATCCTTTTACTTAATAAGGGAAATAATCACTGGGGTGGTGAATACTTTCTGAAAGCACTGTGCATGTTGAAGATGATTCGAAAGTAACAAATATGAACGACAACATAAAAAAATGGAATCACTGTTCACCACGCATATGTACAGTAATTGGTATGTTAGGAAGGAATTCACTCCTCTTCAATGTTTGGCCCCAGTTGTCGCTCCCATGCACTCCGGTGGTCCAATCAGGCAACTTCCACGACGCCAAATTACATTTGTTGCAAGAACATCAAAAGGCCAAACACCAGGGTTGCCAGGTTTATGGTTTTCACATGGAACCGAACTAGGCCACAGTGTTAATACTACGGGTCAGTGGGTTTGGTATTTTGTAAAAGTTATGTTAAATAAAAGATGATATTACATTGCACACGCTGGCCACATGAGGTGGTTTCTTCTTATATGTACACTTTTTGTTACCATTCCTAAGAAAAGCTCTCAGTTTCATTGAAGAAATACTGTATGATGTTATGTTTTACAACAAGTGATCTTGATGTTCTATTTTAAAAAAGTGCATAGTGGCAGATTTTGAATTTTATGGTGTACATTCAGCCACTGAATACCATTTTAATGAAAACTTGATTATTGGACCAAATTAAAATAATATTAAGAAAACAACTAACAAATGCATCACTTGACCTGAGCTTAAAACTCCAGTCTGCAGGACATGTTACAGAAACACAAAACGTGTGATCAGGTCAAAAGATGTGCACTGTGATCGAGTTCATTAGAATTGTGCGTGTAAGGTCCATACACTGACAGCGCATGACCGCTTTCCCCTCGTGGTTTATTTCAGTTCGTACTTTCCTCTCTGTGGTCAGGGTGTTGAAAGCACATGATTAGCCAAGCAAAAGCTGCCCAAAATGCCATGCAGGGAGATGACTGTGTGAGTAAAGCTTTCATCAATCAATCTAAGCGCCCTATGGTTTAATTACAAAATGCTGTTTGATGGCTAATTATAAACACTTTCTTTGAGTTTGGGTAGTGGCTAGTATTTCGGGGGCTGGTTCTGAAGAGACATTGGGTTGCTTTTCGCAACCCTGCAAAATGTGATCACACATGGTCAGTGGCGAGGCATTCAAGACACGGAAATACCAGATGTGAGCAGGTGTGACTGGCCAGACTGTCTCAGCTGTGCCCTTGTGATCTGATCACCTGAGACAGATGTTAATACCAAATCTGAACTGAGCCACACTTCTTTAGACTTAAAGCTTTAGAGAAAAGGCAAAGCGTATTGATTTTAAAGGTTCCTATTGCACATTATAGCTGCTTCAAGCACAAAATGTAAAAAAAGAAAAAAAAATGTCATTTTAAAGCTGTCTTTTTTTTTTTTTAACTGAACAACCATTATTTGATATTGACAAAGGAAGTGCACGTGTAGGGCATGTGCAGTAATGAATAAAGAGTAAAGAACTACTCTCCATATTAATATTAATACTATTCTTCACTGACGGAAACAGTGAATGTGTTGGTACGGTTGATTGAATATGCTGCTGCATGTTCTTTAGCTTATAATAATAAACCCACAAAAACAGGACATGTGTCTGAGGTAAATGCTGTTATCACTGTTATTGCTTTGGGCAGTAGAGAGCGGCTGGCAGTAACTATCCAGAGAAGGCTGGGAGGGGGAAGCGGTGCCAACACTGCCATCTTCAGAAGCTAAAAGCTTTAACTTCAAACTGGCTGATTGGAAATGAACTAAGGTGCCTCAGTCTGCCCAAACACCAGGAAAGCAGACAGCGGTTGCCAAGCAGCTCGCTCATATGCCATCTCCCTGCATTTCCATCAACTTCCAACCCCCCTACACATGTCCTGTATACAGAGAGACAACAGCTCCCCTCACAGGGCCTGAAGAGTATTTTTTTTCCCTCTCCACCTCTCAGGTCCAGCTGTGATAGCTACAACCTCTGATTACTAAATTTAACACTAATCTAAAAGGTGTTGGTAAATTCTAAAACTCTGTTGCCAGGTCTCTTCTGAGAAACCCAGCAAGTATGGACAATCAAGCAGTGAATAATTAAATGTGTAATATTCAAATGTATATCCAGTATTCAAAGACTCTTATGAATTACACTAGTATGTGGACACCTGACCATATGTACATATAAAACCATCAGCATTAATATTGCATGCTGTTGGTATCTCCTTTTCTGCTATAACAGCCTCCACACTTCTGGGAAGGCTTTCAACTAGATTGTGGAGCGTGGCTGTGAGGATTTGTGATCATTCAGACACATGTGAGGTCAGGTAGTGACGTTGGGTGAGGAGGTCTGGGGTGCGGTCGGTGTTCCAGTTCATCCAAAAGGTGTTCAGTGGGGTTGAGGTCAGGGTTCAGTGCAGGACACTCGAGTTCTTCCACTCCAACCTTGGCAAATCATGTCTTCTTGGGCCTTGCTTTGTGTACAAGGGCATTGTCAGTGAAGGGGAATCTTCAAAATACAAAGACATTCTAGACAATTGTGTGCATCCAACTCTGTAGCACCAGTTTGGGGAGGAACCACATATGGGTGTGATGGTCAGGTGGACATACTGTACATATTTTTGGCCATATAATGTATTTTGCAATTTTTATTGTCATTGTTGAGGTAAGTCTCACAGTTTGATCCTGAGCAGAGGTTATGGTCTGTGCAGAGTTTCAGCCTGTGTTCCTCATGTGTCTGCACTGGTTTCTACCAGGTTCTCCAGTTTCCACCCACCTCGCAAAAACATCTAGTAGGATTGTCTACACTAAATTGTCCCTAGGTGGGAATGAGTGTGTGAATGGTGATGGACTGGAGTTCAATTAAGGGTGTATTCCAACCTCACGCCCAATGATCCTGGGATAGTATCTAGACTCTCAATAATCTTGACCATAAATCAGTTACTGAAGTTTAACAAATGAATGAATGAATGAATGAATGAACGAACATTCAGTTGTATTACTGAATTATATTTGAGATCATTCTGCAAAGCTTTTAAATTGGTGACAGTGCTGAGCCCCAAAACTGTGTGTATTCTTTATATACATCAATTCATAAACTGGTGAGAATAAGTCACTGAGAAGCAAATATGCATTTCATAAGTGCAGCAAATTCATTTAGCAGCCTCTCTATTTCCCACTGGCATCAGTCTGCCAAAGCAAAGCGTCTGTCAGTGCAGAGGCTCAATCTCTGCATTTCTACTGTTCATAACCTCAAACTGTTTAGTATTCAGAGCAGCCTGCATTCATGATTCAACTGTTTTGCCTTCAATCAAAAAGTGAAATGTGTTCTCTCTGACCCCCTGTTTCAATATCCATTCATAAGGGTCTTGCTCCCTGGCAGTGTGAATATTAGCCACTTATCCCCAAAGCTAGAGGCTAGCAAAACAGGCCAGCGCTATCTTTCCAAGCTGTGCATGACTACTGTGTGCAATCTCTATAAAAGAGTCTCAGCCTCAGCTCCTTCCATCTCACCGCTGGCTTCAGACCGCCAGTTGTGGCGACTCTGCAGGGTGATTTCACTGACAGTTACGAGGTTTGATGGTTATATGATTCTGATGTGCTTAGAGTTTCTAAACAGATGCAAACATTATCATGGTCCTCCCACTGCTCTTTATTTATCATATTGCAGAATTCATGCATCCAACCAGAATGCATTTTCCTTCCAGGCCCGATTATTTATTACACCTCTTCCCTTCATGAACACAAGCACAGCTGCTACATAACGAAGAACATGGAACATACTTTTGTTCAATTGCCACTAACAAGCTTTGAATGAAGAACAGCGAAACCTCTCTCTGATAGTTTGTGTTTTGTATTTTCCATCCATCCATCCATCCATCCATTCTCTTACGCTTATCTGGGATCGGGTTGCGGGGGCAGCAGCTTAAGCAAAGAGACCCAGACTTCCCTCTCCCCGGCTACTTCTTCTAGCTCTTCCGGGGGAATCCCAAGGCGTTCCCAGGCCAGCCGAGAGACATAGTCCCTCCAGCGTGTCCTGGGTCTTCCCCGGGGCCTCCTCCTGGTTAGACGTGCCCGGAACACCTCACCAGGGAGGCGTCCAGGAGGCATCCTAATCAGATGCCCTAGCCACCTCATCTGACTCCTCTCGATGCGGAGGAGCAGTGGCTATCTTTAAGGGAAAGCCCAGACACCCTTCATAGGAAACTCATTTCAGCCGCTTGTACTCACGATCTCGTTCTTTCGGTCACCACCCATAGCTCATGACCATAGGTGAGGATAGGAACATAGATCGACTGGTAAATTGAGAGCTTTGCCTTACGGCTCAGCTCTTTTTTCACCACAACATACCGATGAAGAACCCACATCACTGCGGACGCCGCACCCATGCGCTTGTTTTTTATGTCGTTTTATTTTTATGTTGTTTTTTGTGTTTTGTATTTTTGGGAAGTGAAATATGAGAGGTTTAGTAAAGCATCCCAAAAGGTCAACAAGCAGCTATCCTACATCTATGGATATTTTATAAGCATACTAAGAAATCTCTACCTAAAACATTACTTTCTCTCTCTTTCTCCAGCCAAACATCAGGGAAGCAGGGAGGGAGTGTGTTCTCTAAAGAGAGACAACAGTAGAAATCTGAAGAATTCAAATGGGGATGGAG
The DNA here is from genome assembly GCA_030068235.1 of Notoglanidium macrostoma. NCBI lineage: Eukaryota > Metazoa > Chordata > Actinopteri > Siluriformes > Auchenoglanididae > Notoglanidium > Notoglanidium macrostoma. The sequence continues at coordinate 19,087,577 of JAQQZR010000012.1, read as the reverse complement.
AGAGAGTGATGGAGAGTGGGATGCAGCTTGGGAATGCATTTTCACTTGTGTTCAGGAGGAAAACTTTAAGATCTGTCTCCAGCTCCCCACCCACTCCTCAGTTTCTTTCAAGTTGGAGTCTCATGAGTTTGCCATGCACAAAAGGATTGAGGAGTAATTATTGACTCGTATTTCCAGCCTCTTTATTTTTCCCATTTGTTGCAGGTCTTTTTTTAAAAGTTTCACTAAGGTCATCACCTTTTACCAATAGACAGGGTGTTTTTGTTATTACGCCAATATGTAGACATGATATCGACCGATCTGACTCAACAGTGCGTCATTTTGCTGCGTATTTCCGTTCTCTGAGTGTCGATGTGGGCATATTCGTCTTTGAGGTGTTTCCATTTTAACATAATTCAAAATCTGATCCTCCAAAGTTTGCTCTCAGGAGTTTTGGTACAAGCAGCTTGCAACCCACTTAAAATTGATTGTTAAAAACTGAATTATAAAACTTTAAAATATTTCTTTGTGGAATCCATCAATAAGTATATGTCTTATTGAAAGATGCTTTACGCAAGTTCTTACTTTTTTTTCCCTTCTCCCTGCCTCATTGGTTTGGCAATCAGATCCGAGAGCAAAAAAGATAAATTGGAAGAGATTTCACATTATAACATGAACTACAAACACTTTTTTACATTTTTTTGGCTGACTCAATGCAAACAACTGCAAGTGGAAAGCAAGTCGACATATCTAGAATACAGTCAAATGTAGCTGTTATAGTGGTGCTTGAAAGTTTGTGAACCCTTTAGAATTTCTTATATTATAGAATAAATATGACCGAAAACATTTTCAAACATGGATTTCATCATCAGCTGTAAGTACCTCCAAAGGGTTTATTCTCAAATAGCATGTCACAAGATGTTTTATTCCTCTGCTACCACAGCAAATAAATAAATAACATTAATAAGAATTGTTGTTTAATTGCGTTCTCTTTATCCACAATTAGGACTTGGGATGATGTTCCAGGTCATAGTTATGCAGAAATATCGAAAATTTGAAAAGGTTCACAAACTTTCAAGCACCACTGTATATGATTACATTAAACAATATAAGAAAATATGAAATAGATTTCTAAACAGTTGTTCTAATTTTATTTCTAGTAAGAAGCAAAATGATCTGGCAATAAAATAAGAAAATCTAAAGCTGGAAATAAAAACTAAAATGTTTTCGGAAATGGCCAGGTCTTGTATTTGTTGTCTTATTAACACCAAGAGAAAGAAAGAGAGAGGCTTGAGAGAGAGCAACCTTTTACAGCTGTAAGTGGTAACAGGAACTAGCTTGTTTCATGACCATTTCACAACAACAGTAAATATAACCGTTGATGAGGTTTATGAATTAGGACAAAATACCTGATGAGCAAGAGTGCTATTAGAGTCATGACCCTTCAGACATGTGTAGATAGGTGGACAGCATGGAGAACAACCCTCCCTCTGCTGTTCTCTCTCCCTTTTTTCCCACACTCTCACTCTTTTTCTAGCTAATTTGATCAGGCCCTTAAAGCTATCTGACTCCAGTAATGAGAGATCATCGGGCCTTTGATCGCAGTGACAGTGAGCCACCACTGCTGTGGGCCATCTGGAACATCACGCATACACACACTTATGCATATACACACTACCAGACTCACCTTCACTCTCCAGTCTCCTTGAAGACTTGTGCACGCCATTTAAGGACAGTTTAGCAGGCTGCAGCAGCTGGCAGAATGCAGGCAGTGGTTGGTAGGACATGTGCTATCATGGCTTTCAGTCCTCTTGAGGCAGTTCTGGTGGCATATTGACAGTTGGGATGTCACTAGTGCACAAGGAAGGTCATTACAACAAGATGTTGCTGGAATGTTGTAAGTGCACACTCAATAGACCAAAACAGCTGGGAGGAACAGATACAGAGAAGGGAAGATAAAGAAGAGAAGCACTAATATATTTTCAAACACCACTTCAGGGATTCGAGCTGATTGAGTGCCTTTATGACAGCAAACGTGTGTTTGTAAAATGATTGTTTTAGTATGCCAAAACCCTTCTCCAGAGCTGAGACATGCTAAAGGGGATCAGTCAGTGTAGTGTCACTGAGACTGCCTAGGGAGAGCTGGAGCGTTAGGGCAATATGTTATATAGACCCACACCCTCGGTTTTAGTGTAAACACCATTTCTCATACATGAGAGTGTGTGTGTGTCTGTATGTGTGTGTGTGTGCGAGAGCAGAGCCGGCCATCAGAGATGTCACAGGTGAAATAGTGTCAGGGTAAGGAGTGTCCGTGATGATGGCAGTTTTACTGTGGCCCGTAAAGCTGAGTCATGCTCTGAGAATGATGAGGACTTCAGGCCCTTCAGCATCCTATTGTTAGAGTCGTGGTTTCTTCCACATACCATTTTGGTCCATCAAAAATACATACATACACTATATGGACAAAAGTATTGGGACACACCCTTAATTATTGAATTCAGGTGTTTCAATTGCTACAGGTGTATAAAATCAAGCATGCAGTCACCATTTGTGAAGCAAAATGGGTCGATCTGAAGAACTCAGTGACTTCAAGTGTGGTACTGTGATAAAATGCCATCATTGCAATAAGATGTTTCGTGAACTTTCATCTCAGCTGGATATTCCACGGTCAACTGTAAGTGGTATTATTGGCAAGTGGAAGCGTTTAGGAACAACAGCCACGAAGTGGAAAACCACGTAAAGTCACAGAGCGGGTTCAACGACTACTAAGGTCCACGGTGCGTAAAGGTCGCCAACGTTCTGCTGATTCCATAGCTGAAGAATTCCAAACTTCCACTGGCATTAATGTAAGCACAAAAACTGTGCCGCGGGAGCTTCATGGAACGGGTTTCCACGGCCAAGCTGCTGCATGCGAGCCTCACATCACCGAGTCCAATGCCAAGCGTCTGATAGTGTGGTGTAAAGCACACATGACTGTGCCCCAGTGCAGACAGATGAATTTGGTGTGGAAGAACTTGACTGGCCCACGCAGAGCCCTGACCTCAACCCCATCGAACACCTTTGGGATAAACTGGAACGGAGATTGCGACCCAGGCCTTCTCATCCAACATCAATGCCTGACCTCATAAATGCTCTACAGAATGAATGGGCACAAATTCCCACAGAAACACCCCAAAGTCTTGTGGAAAGCCTTCCAAGAGGTGTGGAACCTGTTATAGCTGCAAAGGGGGGACCAACTCCATATTAAAGTCTGTGTATTTGAATGCAATGTCATTAAAGTCCCTGTTGGTGTAATGGTTAGGTGTCCCAATACTTTTGTCCATATAGTGTATGTAATACTGCAGTGTGAGATATTATAAGTCATATATAAAGCTACTTTTAAGTAGCTTGTGATTTTAAGCTCACAAGGTTCCACAGAGCGTCTCGTTCGTCTCCGTGTCCTCTGATCTGACTGTCTCAACAGTACTGTAGATTCCTATCCTACCCGCGCTTTTCCCATGCTCCAGCTGGGAATAAGACGAATCAGTGTCCCACTATGAGGCACCATACAATGTAATAAAAAAAGATGTTTTGATTAAAGTAATAATAGTTTACTTGTTTTTACTAATGTCCATGGGAACTCTTGAAGGCTGTATATTGACATTTCACATGGTGAGAAAATGCAAGTTGGTCTATGTGTCTAAGAGTAGAAGCCTACAGCCAAGGGATTCTAAGACACCTAAAAAGAACATTATTCTGGCCCTTAACCCTGTAAATGAAATACATTTAGTTACATTTAGAAATGCTACTGGATTTTTTTGGCTGTGGTCCCCAGAACTGTCACACAACAGTTCATAAAATGCCTCTAATGGTTTCATCCACAAGAGGGCGATATTCTCAAAACTACCCTGACCTAAAAATATTGCATTTTCTAATATAGCTTATCCACAGTTTTTGTACTCCACAAGCTTTGACGCTACAAAGTATAACAACAGTTGTGTTGGAGATAAATAAGCAACCGTGACCACACCCATAAAACAACATGAAATTTGTAAATAAAATACACCCCTTTTGCCTTATGTTTTTGTAAAGGGATGGCGGCACAGCACTGTCGCCTCATAGCAAGAAGTTTCTGGATATGAACCTTGCATGCTCTCCCCATGCCTGTGAGGGTTTCCTTCGGGTGCTCCGGTTTCCTCCCATTGCCCAAAGACATGCAGATCAGGTTAACTGGCTACTCTAAATTGCTCATAGGTGCGAATGTGAGTGTGAATCTTTGTTTGTCTCTGTGTTAGCCCTGTGATAGGTTGATGACCTGCCCAAGGTGTACCCCACCTCTCACCTGAAGTCAGCTAGGATTGGCTCCAGCTTCCCCGAGCCCCTTAATGGACTGGATGGATGGATGGATGGATGGATGGGTGGATGATGGGATGGAGGGATGGGATCGATTTTTGCTCTCAGGTTACATTCAGTAAATACTTTACCATCATCATAGAGCAAAAGGTTTCAGCTTTTTTAATGGATAAATGAACATCAGCAAGATGTTCAAGGTCAGAAACACCCAAAGGTGTAGGATCCAACATGTTGGGTGTGTGTGTACACTGTACCAGAATGCTTGGCTTATGCATCAGTCCTTATGCATCTGAATGTGTGTTTGGATGACTCATGCTGAAGTGTGACTAATATGACTTTTTTAAAAATATGAAACACTCTTTAGTTGCTGGTGATTGTCGTCGTCCTCTGACAGATTCCCCGAGTCGCTTCAGAACTCCAGGTCAGCTAAGATATCTCTTTGCTGTGACAGAATTTTGTATTATTTAAAATAAAAGCCAATGTAGAATGTCAGTAGCATGACGCACTTTCATGAAAGAAATGCAGAAAGCTGGAAATCACACATTTCCTTTTTTTTTGTTTTTAATAATGCTGTCTGCAACCACATAGAAGCAAATTGTAGGTAGGATGTTCACATTCTCTGGGCTGCATTAGTGCCATTTTCTATTTACTTGGAGTGGGAGTAAACACACACACACACACACACACACACACACACACACACACACACACACACACACACACACACACACACACA
>JAQQZR010000012.1:19047445-19082430 GCA_030068235.1 Notoglanidium macrostoma | reverse complement strand
TCAGACTCCTGAACACTCAGGGACTGGACTGACACACACACACACACACACACACACACACACACACACACACACACTAATCCAATATGTCGATTTTTCCCCTTCCTACATCCTTCCTCTGCTCACTGGATAAGGCTGTAATACCTGCAGAGGGATTCTGATCACTCTCCCTGCACTTTAAAGGCAGCAGGCCTTCATTTGAGAATTGCAGTATTTTCCACAAAGAAGACGGAGAGAGAAAAGGAGAAAGAGAAGAGGGATCATTCCTGCTCAGTGTAAAGAGGATTAGGATTTATTCAAGGTGTCTCAGACTCTGGAGGGGAAGCAGAGATTAACCACTTCAAAATTTGATGAATAAAGCAAATATGGACCTTCCGTTTTCACTTTCAATTGTAATACTGAGTCTGGAGTCTTTCAGTGAAAATGATCAGGTTCAGCTTTCCCTGCTTGATAGGTATTAAGGAGGTAATTTCCCGTAATCAACAATAGTGAGAACAACAATGGAGCAAAGAAAAAAGAATATTTTAACATGAATTCAGGGTCCTAGCATATCAAATTACTGGCAATTTAAACCAAACAAGGTCAGCCAACACATCATTACTGTAAAATGCATGGATAAATCCTGGGACACAGCAATGAAGCCCTTAACCCTTGTAATGTCAACTGAATGCGCTAGATGAAATGTTGCATCTGCGCATCGCAGGATGTTTGAATTGGAATTCCAGATGAAATGACGCCTCTGCTCGAATGGCTAAACCAGCTGGCTGGCCCTTGTAACCACAAACACTGCCTCAAACTCTGTGTTGTATCTCTGACATTCTCACTGAGTCAGCGCTCTCAGATTACAGTGACACTGTTCACAGGCACACAGCATTCTAGCAACCCAAGAAAAGCAGAGCCTTAGCAGATTCATAGCTAAAACCAACCAGATCTTATTGGGATAAAATCTAAGACCCAAGAGAGATTTTGTTGAATTTCATACAAGAATATGTAAAGTTCACCCTAGATATAGCCTTAAAAGTCCACTATGCAGGATTCAACCACCTGAATGCCCCTCCCTTTCCAAGCGTGTATTAGAGCATACAGTAGCCATCAGATGCCTCTAGCATACTTTAAAATACTAACATTCACATTCCCTTGCATTTTCCATGCTAAATAATAAGTTTGTTCCTCCATTTTTCAAAATGTGGGTTCTCAAGATTTGTTATCCAGCACCAGCAAACACTGACTCCTCTTCTTTCTTCTTCCTTGATTTCCTTCTCGAGAAGTTTAGAACCTAGAAGTTTGTCCGTTCTGGGCTACTGTAGCGGCGCAGCATGGCGGCTCTGTAGAGGTGGACCCGCTCCCTATGTAGATATAAAGGGCTCATTCTAAGCTTACGAAAACACAACGATTCATAAGGTTGAATATTGAATATGAAAATTATATTCCATTCCTGTGACTAGATCCCTCAAAATCCTGCATAGGGGACCTTTTCATGTGAATTACTGTTCATTGGACTTCATTTACATATATCAGACCAGTGTGTCCTGAAAGTCAGTCCTGCCATCAGAAGCTTCTCTTCTATATCAGTTTACATGTGATTCTAGATGTGAGAGGACTGAACAGGTTCCTAAAAGCCCTGTTTATATATGATGTTATTCATGCTGTGTAGCCATAAGTCTGGCTCGCATCAGTGGATCCCTCAGTCTCTCTCTAGCACCACAAGTATTCTTGAGATATATGCAGGGAGCCTTGTTGCATCTGATGGCCAGAGGCATAAGGATACTTCAGTATTTGGATTGTTGGCTCCTACCAAGGAGCGCGCCATACTGAATTCATCTACCTTCCTGGAACACATAACAGGGCTTGCTCTCAGTGAACTACTGTACATTCAACGAGAATGTTAGTGTGTCAGGAGGAAGTGTGGGTGGTAACATATACAGTATCAAAGAAACCAGACAGAGTTATTGCTTTGATGCGAGAGAAGAAGAAGAAGAATCCCTATTCCAAACAAAAAAATGAATGAAAAAAATATATCTTCTCTTTTTCCCTACCTAACAGGCACTTAAAAGGTCTTGGCAGCTACAAAGGTTTTGTATGTAATGAATGCAACCTTCTGATGTGTGTATATAAGTCTGTAGATTCATAGATAGAATAGGTACACTGTATGGCCAAAAGTATGTGGACACCTGACCATTACACCCATATGTGCTTTTTCCTCAAACATACAGTGTATATAAGAATAGCATAGAGCAAAGATTTAACAAAACAAGTACAAAATTAGCATAAAGCTGAAATATAAAAGGGGTGTCGGCTCTTAACTGGGACTGATGTGATATTAATGTGATGACATCATTTATATTTACATTTATAGAATTTAAAGACGTCCTTATCCAGAGCTACTTGGATTAGTCATCCCTGAGCCGTCAATCCCTGTGTTGGTTTTATTTTTTCTGGGAAATCCTAAACACATGGCAGAGAGAGAGAGAGAGAGAGAGAGAGAGAGAGAGAGAGAGAGAGAGAGAGAGAGAGAGAGACATGAAAAGTCTAAATATGTTCAAGGACACAACACACCTTAATGTGTAAAAGCTATTATTGTCTTGCTACTCAAATTCTGCAACAGTAGTTCCCTTAGGTCTGCTGAATTAAAGAAGTGGATTGTCAGCCAGCTAAACTGTAAATATCACAGACAGACATGCATCCTTGTCTCAGTAAGGAGCTCAAGCTCATTGGAGATGTGAGGGTTTTTTTGCAAAAGGGGCTGTCTAGTGCTCCTTTAGAGAGAGATGCCTCAATCTGGCTGAGGGGCAGTTCGGTGCCTTTGCGTTTGGATCCACAGTATGACAGTAGATGATCTAGCCCTCAGATACTTCTTACCGATTTTGAGACACCGCCACATGCTGATCCGATCAAGAACAACAATGTAAAAGTCCATTAGAGCTCTCTGTGTTGTGCAAAAAATCATCTACCTGTAGAGTTTTTTTTTCTAGTACAAAGCAGAGAGCTGTATTGCACCGCTGTGTTGCTGTTTGATCGGCTCAGCATGTGGCGGCGTCACGGAGATCAACTCACTTGCCAATATGGTACAATGGTGAATGGATGATCTGTCAGTACGCCAGGACGCCAGTGTCCCTCTGCCAAATCAACTCTTTTTGACTGTGGTTCTCCCTGGATCAGGACGCACTCCTGGAACTGGCTTCACTGTCTATTAAATGCACTTCCTTGTCTACCACTGATTCTGCCCATGTGATGTTGAAGGCGGCCCCATGACAGCACCATAGATGGTGTCTTGCTGTGGGCTCATAAACTTGTAATCTTTCTGACTGGAGCAAGACAGCTTTGTCCACCATGCTCATAAGCCCATGCAGCATGGTGAACTAAAATGTGTCACAAAAGGCTCATTTTTTCTAGCAAATTGAGGGGCTGAACTGCATACCTCGCCTATAAGCTTGCCTTGTTTGCATTCATGGCTGATTGACTTCCGAAAGACCTCAGCTGAACCCAGTGCTCCCCCCAAAGTCATATGCAGTACCTAACAGTCCGTTCTCTCTTTCTGTCAAGCTGTACATGCAGTCCTGATGCCTGACACACTGTTGGTGCCTGATCCTGACACTGTGGCTCCTGGGATATCTTCCAGATCTGGCTGATTCATCCTGATGCTGCTTGAAATGTTCTGCACTTGTGAGTCACCTTCTGCTGCTGTGAAAAGTCCCACATTTACAATTTTGCACCATCCAGAAACTCATGGCTTAAATTGGGATTTCTTACGTGGGGGCTCTTTGGATTCAGGGCTGCCACGGGTGCACATCGGGTGTGCACTGACTATAAATTCTGATCGATATCATTTGATATATTGTAAATAAAATTAGCCTGTAACAAGATGAGACAACCGTCTCTGTGCTCTGGACAGTGTTCACTCTGAACACTGCTCAACTCGCCTGTGTTCTGCCCATGTCAAGTGTGCCAGCAGAGAGCGGCTTTTCTCTGCAGAATTGAATTAATATGGCGCTGCGAGTCATCTGGAGGAGGAGACAGTGACACGGCTTATGCGCATTGCAAGCTGCAAAGACACGTCGGACACATTTGATTTCAAGTCAGCAGCAGAGGACTTTGCCACAAAGAAAAAAGAGAAAATCTAATCTTACCTGGGAGCCTATAGGCTGCATTTCATGCCATGATTTTAAACAGGCTACAGATGTTACAGATTACATATGTTTCATAATAGCCACATTTCAGGTTGTTGTCATTCTTACATCAACCTAGGTGTACATTATATTTGCGTTTGTAGCATAGACTGTTATTGAAACGTGACCGGGATGTTTCAAATATGTCCAGTAAAATTTATTCTTTCTGGACCGGTAAGTAAAAACTCCTAGTGGGAACCCTGGTTAATATAGTTTGCTACCAAAAGACAAAAACGGCTTCAGCACAAGGTGCCTAGCTAGAAATCAGCAGTGATGATTCAATTTTGGAACAATGTCAAGGTCACGGTGACGTCAAATGTCTGACATAGTTGTTCTTTACTGTTACACATTAATGGCTCAGGCCTGCAATTGCCATGATCATTTTAGAACTTCATTTACCATGAATAGTTTTGCACTCAAGTCTCCATCAGTGAATCAGGTGATAACTTCAGCAAAATAGACTTCATGTTAAAACTATGGTGAATTTCATGCTACCCAGTTGCACTTGTTGACCATATAGCACACAGTTATAGATGGGAGTTGATGGTGTGATTGCAATCTCGTGTCACCCAGATGAGGATGGTTCCTCTAAGGTTCCTTCCTCATGTCATCTCAGGGAGTTTTTCCTTGCCTTTGTCACCACAGGCTTAGTAATATAGGTTAGTAATATATATTTATGGATAAATTTATCAATTCATATGTTAAAATTTATAACTGGAATTTGTATATTTATGTAAAGCTGCTTTGTGATCATGTTCATTGTTAAAAGCACTATACCAATAAAATTGATTTGAATTGAATTCATGTTCATGAAATCAAGGCCCCTATTTTGCACATATTATCTAAGATTTTTTCCATCCGTCAGTCAGAAATTATTGTTAGTGCAATAACTCAAAAATCAGTAGTTAAACATACGATTCATATGGACTTGTTACCACCAGATGAACTGATTAAATGTTGGCATTGATCCAAACATGGTCAAGGTACACTATATGGCAAAAAAAAAAAAGTCATCTGTGGGCCTTTCCTAAACAGTTGGCACAAGTGTTACGTGTAAAGCACATAATTTTATAGGATGTCTTTGTATGCTGTAGCATTACAATTCCCCTTCACTGGATCTAAGAGGCCCAAACATGTTCCAGGATGACGCTCCAAAATCTTGCAGGAAAGGGGGGTACTATATTCGTAATGGGATATTCAACAAACACATATCGGTGTGATGGTTAGGGGTGCACATACTTTACACCATATAGTGTATATTTGAGGCATTCAAAATAGTAGTTGTTTAAATAATAGTGTTTTCAAAGACACATGTGACAAAATAATTGCAGCCTTATCAAGTATTTTTACAATGTTTTCAGGCTTCTGAAAGGTAGGTTTCTAGATATGTAGATATTTATTGTTTCTGCTTTTTATTCTATGATGATTCTTGGTTGAGTGAGTTTTTCATGCATAGTTACTGAGATTTTGCTCTGCGAAATATGTGAAACACCTTGTATGGTAATTTAATTCAGTCACATTCCCTTTACTTGCTTTTTCATTGGATATGTGCGTAACATTACCCTTTTTCATAAAAAAAAAAAAAATGGAACCTACGATGATTTCAGCATTCACGACCGGCTGTACAAAGCTTACCGCCACTGTCGAAATGAATTGATGACAATGAGCCTTTGTAAGCATCTGGAAGCAGTTATGGATTCTTTTTTCCCCTTGAGGGCTGAAAAAAGATTAGGAGAAACCCTAAGGAGTTCTCTCCCTCACACACACACACACACACACACACACACACACACACACAGAGCTCTGGTTAATCAGAGCTGAAGGTGTGATGACACGCCTGAAAAATTGGATCAGCAAAAGTCTAAAGAGAATCAAGAATCTGTTACGGCTCTGAACTTTATGTCTCAAGCAACACTGGCCTCGTTTGGAACAGAAAGCCAAGTATTTTCTTCCTGAACATCATGGGTTGATGGGTTGCCCATGGAAAACTCATATTTAAAAGGCAGCTCAGTGAGTAACGGTCATTATGAGTAAGCACTTACAAATACAGTAAGTGGAAAAGATGGAAAGCTGTCTACATTTATAAGAAGTTTTTTGTAACCCATTTGCACAGATGTAGCGAGAGATTCAAAGTCATTCAGTTTTAAGAGTGACCAGATTGTGTAATTTGAGAGAAGAAGCAGGAACCCAGCACAGAGAAGGGGGTAGCTATGAGCTGTGTCATATTGAAAATTGTTTATGATTGAGCCGGAGTGGAGTTTGATCTGTAGAGATGCACCAGTTGCATATGACTTGTTCACTTTCTTTTTTCACCGCTACAAGTTCAGTAACTCTACCCGCTTTTAACTTTAGCTATATAACATCAGTGACAATAAAACGAAATCCTCTCTGACAGCTTCCAGGTATAATATAATAAAAGGAAGAATAATGGAACAAAGTTAGCTTCTCTCTTCCTTTTGCACAAATCTGACCTGACAGACATAGTCTGATGTCTCAGATGAAAAGATAAAAAGGACTGAAGTGAAAAAAAAGTTAAGTAGTTTCTTCTCCTGGCTGTTGCAGGGCTGGGTTTTGGATGCATGGGGTGTGTTTTTAAGTAAGGGGCAGGAGGTGGATTCTCTGAGCATTTCATGGAGTACAGGGTGTCTCTTTCAGGTCTGGTTGGTCCGCCCCCTCCATGAGAATACCCTGCACAGACCTCCGGGTCCCTAAACGCAGGCAGTGCTGTGAATGGAGAACTAGACAAGGAGATTCAGAACATACCGGCAACATGAGAGTGCTGCATTTAGTCCTGTGCGCGCTACTGGCCCTGCTGTGTCTGCCTCAGGCAAGCCATGGAGGTAAGACAGTCCAAGTTCAGAAATAACCTTTAATCAAAGCCACACTAAGGCTCTGAGTGAAATCATACTTTTCAGTTTCTGTCTGCAAACTTTCCTTTCCTCCTAGTCATGGCTAGGACTTAAGATAAGCCTGCAGCTGCATGTACTGTTTATTTTTTTTATTTTTTCCTGCTTACTGTCAGATGAATTATGTGAAGTGTGAATGGACGACAGGCAGCACTTTGTGTCTATGTCCATGTACAGTATGTGTGATAGCGCTATATAAAGTGTTGTTATATATACAGTATAAGGAGATGCTTAGAGGCTTGGAAATAGGTAAGCATGAGAGGGATGTGAGACGGTGTGCGCTTATGTCTTGGAGGTGTGCAAATATTGCAGTTAAAGGTGAATTCAAGGTGTGAGAGTTGGCAGGAGGTGCCTATATATCCTAGTGAAAGGCTTATTCATCTGCACTGTGAAAACAGAAAAAAGCGGAAGAAATACAATGCCGCCATAGTACTATGTGTGATTCATCTCTCTCCCTCGCACTCTCGCCCATTAAGTATGTTATTTCCGACCAGGGGTTTAAGCATCAGCTTGGGCATGGGGGTTGAGGGTGGTGCATGGAGGGGTAGAGGGAGGGGGTGGGGGGCTACCGACATCCGGCAAGTTTCCTCAGGGTGGGAACTCCACCGTAGCCAAGAGTTGTGGCTTGCAGAAGGGCCGGCTGAATGAAGAGAGCCTTTGAGAGCTGCCTGAGGAACACAGATCTCTACTCACTCCACTCCGGCATGAACGGCTCTCAGATGTTTTCACATCATCAGAGTGACTCGAAAAGCTACGTTTCAATTCAACTGGGTATTGAAGTGAACTTTATCGAGTCGGGCTTCAGATCATTAGGTTGGCAGTGGATTGAAGGATTTAAGAGGAAATCTGTAGAGTAGCAGAGCGAATGGTTAGGCTTGGGTCAAATGTCAATTTCATTGCTCTGCAATTGTTCCAGGTGGAACTAAAATCGGTTTTGGGTTAAAAGATCTATTCAGTGTCTGTGTTCTGTGTGTGTGGTTCTGTTCATGAACCCTGAGCTGTCTCAGGAACAAATGAACACTTCATAAACCACCTGGAATGCCTCGGAATGACCTCACTTCCTCGAAAATGTTTATATCTCCTTACTGAGTCGCCACATGAGCACCGTCTAAAAGGCGTTTGAATGAGACACGGTGCTCCTGTATGGGCGGTAGTCTCAGCTCAGCCACGATGTGTGGAACTAGATCAAACGAAGACACCACGGGTGTGGCCATCAAATGCAGTACTTGGATCCCAGATGTGTGTGTGTGTGTGTGTGTGTGTGCACTAAATTGCTGTCTGATTTGTTAGAGTGTTATGTCATGAGTAAATGCTCACATTCGGTCTTACAAAAGCAGTCATAATGATCATAGACAGTAAATTATCTGGCACATGGGCACACACAACCTGAAGAGAAGTTTTGTTCAAATAAACAGATTTTTTTATTATTTAGATTTTATATAACAGTGAAATGTTATGTAACTCGGAGCAGCTCTTCTGTCTTCTCTCAGTTATTCCTTTGCTTTGTCACTGCAGAAACACTCGACACAAACAAAATTTCTGCAGGCAAGTTTTTGAGGCTATACAAGGAGTGTGTGAGGGGAGAAAGAGACAGCGGCAGAGACGGATTGGGTTCTTGGCAGGGTAAAAGTGTTGGGATAACTCGCTGTAAGCCAATAAACAAAATATCTTCAATTATTTAGGACATCACTACATTATAATTAGTAATTGTATAATTGTGACTTGACCAGATTAGCCTCTTGATCTAGCTTATTTATGTGCGCTAGACATTAAGAGTAAATATTTACAAATCCATTCATCTTTGCCGATCACAGACCATGCCGCAAGCGCCCTCATATTGCTTATGCATATATGGAAGATGTAGCCTTCTGTCCAATTTATAGGCATTCCAGATTGCAGATTGTACCCGATGCTTGTGGCGACTTTCTGGATATAGATGCAGTGTGGCATAAACAGCCTCTCCCAAAGTGGATGCTGAGCTGAATGTCACAACAGATCAGATTTCGTTCAAGTCAAAGTTCTCAAAAAAGCCAATGGACCCTACATATACAGGCTTTACATAAATATAGCTGTTATTTTGCCAGTGATCCACAACAAATCAATGCAGTATTGATTTTAGAAGTGGATTGAGACGTTACTGTTGTGTGAGTGAATATTGGTTACAAATTAACCTCAATGAGTTGAGCTTCATGACGGTGCATATTACTCACTCTTACTCACTGAGCAATGCACGCTTTATCCTGTTGCTATGGAGAACAGTGGTACTGCATCCTGTGATTCACCGTTATGGTTTTGCCTTTAGGTGTGGTTTTTTGAACAAATTGTCCCTTCATAAAACTGACAGCAGTCAAAGAGAAATAAATGTTACATTCTGTATGTTGGAATCCAAAAGCCTTGCATTTTTCCAATTTGTCGATTTGCTTTTTTTCGGATTCGGTCTGAGCGATAAATCTACATAAATTAATTAGTAACTAATAACTAATTGGATTGTGATTGCATTTGCATCCTTAATACTTGTGTTTATTGGTATAACAATACATTCCGGTCACAACTCGAAAAAACAATTTCAATGACTGAAAAGATTTCTGAAAAGATTCCTTTTTTATTTCTGAATCATAAACAGTGCAAAACAATGTGCTTTATTGTCTGTATAAGACTAAATATATCAAAATAGATGTTATGAACAGATGATGAACTGGTAAACAAAATGTACTAAATGTTTACCATATTAAAAAAAATAATAATAAAAATGCATAAATTTAGAAATTCTCCCAAAAAGCTGATTGCATAAACAACTCTATGACCTGGGGAAAAATGTATACATTGACCGAAATATAGTGAGCTCTATAGCAGTACCTGAGGCATCATTTCACCTGAATAGAGCTCCAAAGTCGGCTAAAATGCCCATCCGCTGTGGCCTCTTTCTCAGTGACTGTAAATTGCCGTTGGGTAACTATTTAGCCTACACTGCGTATTGGTAATTGTGATCCAGAGCTATTGGTCACTTCACAAGTACAGATGATACTCGGTAACGGTGCAGGCTCTCCACAAAAGAATGTGATCATGTGACCAGGATGGTCTCTATATATTTTAGTTCTGTATGTTGTGCAGAACAAGACCTTTGGTGTTCAAACTGTGCAATTGCACAAGATACATAATTAATAGAATGCTGGCTTCCATGAGGTGAATGGCACATTTCCATGTTGCATAGTCACATATTTTGTATCGTGATGCATTGTGTAACCTGGCACACCCTGTCTGAACCATTTGTTCTTAGAATTCGTGGTATTTTTATCCATTAGCTGAATCTGGGACTCAACACAAAATTTTAGGTATCAAAGGCAGTTATTGGGGTTTTGTTTTTGTTTTTTTTTGCATCAAGGCGAAAAACAGCAATTTATCCTATCACAAAATCAACCTCGAAGAACACCACTGTTAAACTGCTATGTTTTTCTCCCACAGAATCCATTTTAATGGCGCTCATTCAAGACAGACTTTTGGAGAATTTTCCTTCTGAGATAATGTAAAACACAGAACAGCAAGAGAGTGGAAAGGAAAGGATTCCTTACTGAATTGGGAATATTACAGAACCAGGTGTTTGAAACCTTGCATGTCTAGAGCTTTGTTAACGAAAGAATGATATGAGGAAGCATGCAGCATCAGAGAGAGAGAGAGAGAGAGAGAGAGAGAGAGAGAAAGGGTGGCAGATGCTGGGTGTGGCACTCAGAGACTGTGCTTGTACTACAGCTAAATACATCTGTCAGCTCATATTTTACAGCATGACACAGACCCAGTTTTCATACAACATGACTGTAAACAAGGTAATAACAGCTGCATTCGCTGCTGCTGCTCATCATACACACCAATCTAATCTCATGGAAAAATTCATAGTATTTTCGTAGGTACAACTTTTACACTCGGAAAAACTTTTCTTGCTAACACCATTCCTAAACATACCTTCCCAAATAAGTAGGCATGTGAGAAATCATAAAAGTTAGCCTTTGTTACTTAAGCAATATTGCACATGCAAGAGAGAGGTTATACTGAATATCTGCACGGCTGCGGTTTGGACATGTGGTCAGGGTGCTTCAGGAAATCAGCCATGTATATGCCAATCAGTATAACAACACAATTGCAAGTGCAGTATTGCGTTTGTTTCCATTGAAACTGGCTTCCCTTCCTCCTTTTCATCTTTTTATGACAAGCGTTCATATTTTAAGCCAGAAGTTATATTCATGAATAATGTCATCTGTCACATCCGCTGATGATGACCCTAACTCTACTATAGTTACAGTTTCGGTGGGACTGCTGCTAGAATTGGATTTTTAGGTAGCAATCACAGGCAAGCAGAGTGATATAAACAGTGAAGCATCCTACTGCAGTATATAAAATATGTTGTGTAAGCAGTCTTGGAAAGCTGCTCGACCAATCAAATTAGTGGACTGGAAATAACTGTTTATCATTTTTTTCCTTGTGGATAATGTTTTTTCACGTATAGCATAAGAACGACTGCTATAGACTGCTATGCTGTCAGATTTGTGTGCATTGCGTGCATGGATTTAAGCCTTAATATCAAACAAACAGAAATCCTAAATTAAAGTATTTTAATCTGATGGTGGGATTCTACACATTACACTCTAAAACCGAAGAACCCTTAAGCGGCTCCACTCTATCCCATTCCAATCAATTAATGTGTATCACTGGGAAAGGAACAGCTGCATTCGTCTTCACTCTGTAAACTTAGGGTCCATTGGTTTGTTTGAGAACTTTGACTTAAGTGTAATCTGATCTGTTGTGACAGCAATCTTAGCATCCATTTTGGGAAAGGCTGTTTATGCCACACTGCATCTATATCCAGAAAGTTGCCCTTAAGGGTGCTTTGCTCTTTCCTCTGGGAGCACCCTTAAAGCTTTTATGTAGCACTATACAAGAGTGTTTCTTTATCAGGAAGGAAAGCTAAGTGTAGAAGGATGGGCTGATAAATGCCATGCTTGTTGATAGCACATTCCTCTATTCTCTAATTGTGAAGATAAATGTTAATGGTGTATGACCAGAATGCACCACTGATGGCTGTCTGTGCTTTGCTGGATAATTAAATGTCAAGCTGTGTTATGGCTTTGTTTCCATCTAGCTGCAATTGAAATGAGATTAGGAAGGTACTTTGTTGGTGATGGTAAGTAACACAGCTGCTGATGCTGGTAGAATCCCATCAAGTGAACCAACATTCACTCAGCACCAGGAGATGGCTGTGAGGATAACAGCACATCATAGAAAGGTAAATTATTTCCTCCACTACTAATAAGGAAACTGGTCATCTCCTGGAATTCCCATTCTCTTGAGGATTTCTTGCAAAGTAACAGAATCATCACATGGAACAGCCCAAGGCGTAGTTATCTTAGTTACTTGAAATTGACTTCGACAGTGGTTACGGATCTTATGGAGTTTTTTGGGGTTTTTCTGACACCATATTGAATCTTCAGAAATGTAAATAAGTGGGCCAGGTTTGATCTAACAGCAACGGCTACACTACTGTTCTGGAGACTTATACGCAATATCTGTACTGTAAGAAGTTACCTCAGGATATGAAATGTTCTCATATCTCTCTCACACAAAAACCGCAGTGTAAAATTCCAGTTAGTTATGCTTCTTAGCCTAGTCTAAATGGTAATCTGAAACCAATGTCACATGACTTAAGTTTGAACTGGTTTGAAGGGCTTTCCGCTGGGAGCAATGCACAGCTCTTAGCATATTTAACTAGCAGCGTTTGTTCCGGCACGAATCTGCATGGAAGGATAAGGTGTTTTAGGAGGTTTGCAAATATCTTGTCACAGGTTGCTCCCCCAGAGACAGAATGGAGCTATGGAAAGGGATGGGCTTCTGACACCTTATATATTATCACATAGAGTGCTCTGGATAAATATAGTTGAAGCAGAAAAGAAAAACAACACTGGCTCACAGACTGTTGAGAGGAAACTGGGTGTAAAGGGTCCCTAGATAGAGTTGCGATGGGAGCCAGCGCACACAGTGACTCCTGTGTTCTCGGCCAGAGTCATGTCGTCATCGAGAATGTATGAGGGCTTAAAATAAACTAGAGGAAATGGCAGGCTGCACGCTCGACGTTGAGGACGACGAGTTGCTGAAATGCCTGTGCGTGTCTGATTCAGGCGTTGGTGACAAAGCAACCTCGCCTACAGGCAGACAGCTACTAGTGTTGCTTTTTATATATGTGGCAAGGACTGATAAGGCCTGAATCGGGCTGGTTTTAAATTTGGCTGCAAGTGCCAGAAGCACCATGCATAGCATCATGAAGATCCAGGGCTTCAGTAAACATCACAATGTGACCTCAGTGACTTTGACCGTGATATGGTTGGGATGCTGTGAGTATTTCAGAAAGTGCTGATTTCCTAGGATTTTCACACAGAATGGTGCGAAAAACAAAAAACACCCAGAGCGCGGCAGACACAGAGGCCTTGATGTGAGAGGACACAGGAGAATATCCAAACTGGTTCAACTTTACAAGTCTACAGTAACATAAATAACCACTCTTTATGAACGTGGTGAGCTGAAAAGCATCACAAAATGCCATGCCTCGAGGTGGATGGGCTACAAGAGCAGAAAACCACGTCGGGTTCCACTTCTGTAAATATCTGAGGCTAAAGAAAACGGGTTTAAAGAGAGTAGTTAGTTAAATTAGAAAAATGTAGCCTCGTCTCGTTGGTCTTCTTCAAATGTCCGTTATAACTAAACCAAAGGCATGTTAGCATAATAGCTCAGGTGGAAAAAAAAAGCATGATTATAAAGTGCATGGTTTATACTTGGGTTTTTTTTATGGTTCAACATAAGGTGGAAGTTTCTTTTTCAGAGTGTGGGCTTGATTAAATGTGTATTTCACCTCAATGTTATAGCCTACTTTATTATACAACTATGAATAGCCTACTTTATTATACAATCTGTTGAATTTATTGTTTGATACTCAGACATCAAATTGAGAGCCTCACATCAAATAATACAATATGATTCACTATATTTTTACACCCCATATATAGTGTAGTAAACCACAATCTGGTGTTAATATCCAATGAATCAATCCTACACCATGCACATGAGGGTTAATTAGCAGGCAGGTCAGCAGCAAGCAAGTCCAAGGATCTGCACAGACCTTTTATTTATGTGCACGTCTCAATTCAGTTGTAATGGATTCAGGACCAGATGTATGTACGTGAGGAGACATAACGTAAAACATCACTGTGAGGCCACAAAAAAAAATGTGCTCGTTAATGTTCGGGTTACTAATGCTGGAGCTGAACGTGCAAACTGTTCACTCTGAGTGAAACGAATTTGCGAGGTAAAAGTTTCAATGACAGTCAGCGACGGTAATATAATTACATTTTATAATTACCATTTTATTATGTACCAAATAAAACTTCATATGAATTAACAACGTCGCGTGTTTGAACTGATGGTATGGCTTTTAGTCCTGAATGTCATAAAACACATTACCTTTCACATGGTGTTAATTCTATTATTAATATTTCAGAAATGCAACACATTTGATACAGAACTGATTGGGTTCATTAAAAAAGGATAAGTTATTCTTTTTAATCCTTCTAAAGCTAATTTTAGATCATAATTGGCATACTATCTGTACAGACTTAGAAAAGTGTTCTTCTTTAATGGTTCTTTCGTGAACTCTTTGTATAGTTCCAAAGGAACCATTTCTGATAGTCAAATAGTTTTTGCGTTCTACACCGAAATTCTTGATTCCCCCCTATAAGGACACCCAAAGATTTCTTCACGATTCTAGATTTGACATTTTCTTTCTCCGAACAATGTAGTTACAGAATATTGTAATCTTTTAATCTACACTTCAGGACGTTAACATTGTCAAATGTCCATGGATTGAGTTTTAGACTGTTTGGAGACTTTTTGTGAACAGACACACACTTGTCATTTCACACATGAGACTGAGGATGGCTCAAGGCTCCAGCTATGAATAAGAGGGCTTTTCATTGGTATTCAAACAATATTTTGCCCTCAGCCTAAGCATCATAAGTAGGAGGCATATTCAAATGAATATCTTAGCATACAAGACAGAGAAAACGAAGGTGAATTGTAAAGAATGTGTTTGTTCGCTGGAGAGGAAAATGAGGCTATTAAGCAAGTCCATTTGAGCAATTCTGTGCTACATAACAAATTGTAAATATTATGCTTGGACATTAGTGATGTGCACAGCATACAGAACAGAATCAGTACGGCTCTTTTTCAGACAGCGCAAATGGGTCTGTTGTCATGTGAGATGTTTAAAATAGAAATAAATAAACCTGTTATAAAAAGTGTTATGAGGTTGTGTTGCTGTCATGGGCAGTGAGAGTCACTGTGCTGCAGACAGCCAACGCCCTTTACTGAGAGCCAGACCATCTGGCAGTGCAAGGGGATCCCGCTTCTGGAAACGGCTGTTACTCAATTACGTCTGCTACTGACTTTGGCAAAGTTCTCTCCTTTTTTGGTAGCCTTGGAACTGACATTTCTTTATGCCCTTTCCCTTGGGAAGTTTCCACATGTGTACTTTTCAAGCTGCACTAGTCAGCCAGGACAAAGCCTCCTTCTTGTAGTAGTCCACTGATAAATAACCTTGCTTTCTTTGCACGGTTTTCCTTTACTCCACCCTGCTGCACCGCCCCTTCTGTCTGAGGTGGGATCGCTCACTACATTGGAAAGAATCAAAAAAGAAACGATCTACCGTACAAGCCACCTCAATGTCTGGCAGTACATTAAATCCAGTACTCCTGTTTGATAGAAAGGATACATTTCTGCTTTCCTCTATCATAGGCTTCTGACTCTGATGACACTGTTAAGCAGGCATGTTTGCTCTGAGCCCAGGATTTTATGGCTTAATTTCCTCTAATGTTCACGTACTAAGGGGAAATTAGTGTGCATGGAGTGATGTTTAGGCTCTCAAGTACCACAAGGCCTTAAGAAGGGACAAAGTAATAGATGGACAGATAGACCACCACTGAGGCAAATAAGCAGACGGCAGGCTGTGATTTGACTCGGGCACACGCACACGTACACACATAATTTAAGCTGCCCTTTGGCTTTGCTTAATATGTGTCGGCCTGTGAAAGAGCTTTCTGCAGCTCCTCACACGTCTATACAGGATACAGGCAGGAAGGCTGATGGATGCGCATGAACAATCAACGACTGCCACTACCTCTGCCTCTAGAAGCCTAGCTAGCTTCTAAACAAGGCTATTGTCCAGTCTGCTCATGAAAGATCAAGCTAAGTTGTTTAGTTTCAGTGACATTCAGCATCATCGCCTGGGCATGGGTGCACTTTAATGGCACCACAACGTGAGAAGGTGTGCTGTTAGAGAGGTTTGTTGGGCTGACTGTAAAACTGCAGTAGTAGACCAGTAGAAAGGTGGTCCTGTCATTCTGTGGTTTAACACACACACACACACACACACACAATTTCTACGTGTCATTATCTTTGATCAATGGCACAATCTTTTCAATTCACCGACCCAGACCAAATGATTCTCTCCCATTATGACGAATCAGCCTGTGAGAAGTTACTGCAGCTGCCAGATGTTTAGCGGTTTGTAGAATTGCAGAGGAAAGGCTAACAAAATCCAGACAAGCGGAGATGAAATGGAGCCAAATGACATGAAACATGGAAACAGTTTCATAACTCACAAGCTTTATTGACACATTCACATAGCAGCTCAAAGCACTATTAGAATATAGCTTTTGTGCACTGATTTGGTTGAATTTGGACAACAGCATAATAATAGTTACCCCGATAGCTTGAAACATGTATGAGTTAACATGAGTTAGCTAACTAGAGAAGCGACTAGCAACTACAGAATCTCGGCTAGGATTACTTTTCATTATATACTGATATATGGCGATGTCGGATTTGGCGATCACTTCAGTGTAGCTCACTTGGTTGGTTTAAAATAATTGTTCAAAAATCCAGTCCTCGGAGCAAAATCTGTGGAGAGAAAACGCAGAACCCTTAACGCTTTTGCCTCCTTTTCTGTTGGTAGCAATAAAACGTGGCATAAAAGCAAGAGATGAAGAAAGGACAGTTTAGAAAAACAGCTAATAGAATTTTCAGACATAGAAAGGATCCTAATCATGATGATCACTTTAAACACTGCACCACATTTCCATTCAATTCAGATTGTCTATGTATTTAATATTTCTCTCAAATGCTACCACAAGTTTGAAAAATTCAAATGGAGTGTTTTCTTTTATGGAGAAATGTCACAAACTGAGGAGAATGAACTGATGAAATCCTGACCTCATGTTCATTGAGAAGAAAACTGATGATCTATGATAATCTCTCTGTTATGTGTCGGTCCTCCCCGGGAGACAGGTTAAGCTCAGATGAAATAAAAGGCAAAGCAACTTGTTTAATAAGCAGGCCGCGTGTGCTATAGGCTGCTGATCCGGTTTCTCCTAATGAATGCTAATAGATCTGCCTGAATGTATGTCCTTCTCCATCTCGTCCCCGCCACTGAAGCAGGCACACCTCAAAGCTTCCTATTAAGCGACCGTGAAATTAGAAATCACAAATTTGACGCAGGAAGTATTGCCGTTCCTCCAGCAGGCCCCCTGAATTTGACAGAATACATCGGAATATGCAGCACAAATTTTAATAATGTTAAAGAGCTTCGCAAATTGGTACCTCGTGCCATTTGTTGGTAAATTACGTTTAATAAATAAGATGTTTTCACCTCTTTGAGGTGAAGAAACATGCTGTATAAACAATGCTGCTAAAAGTCATATTAGCTGTGATGGAATATTGAGTATGTCTGTGCTTTGCATCGGATTAAAACAAGTCCACTTTTTTTCACTTTAGAAACCAGAATGAAAGGTTACAGAAATGAACAAAGGGTCCAGCAGGTGAAAGGGAACATGCGCGGTTGTCATATTGTAAGCGAGTTATATAAATTGTAATGCTAAATCTGCAAAATTAGTAAGGAATGCTGATTTCATTGCATTTATATTCACTTTGCACAAGCTCAATGTCACTCACTTGTGTCTGTTCACAATTATTGCTCAATATGTGCGTGTGCACTTTGGTGAACAGTTCTGTAAAATGTTTCTACTGCATTCAATATGAACGATTCGTTATTGCAGACAAAATCCTTGTTTGGGATTGTCATTTTTTTCTTCATGTCTTGTAGAACAATGTGCAGTGCTTTTGCCAGCGCTCCACACTGCCAGGGGTTCAGAAGACCACAGACTGACCACTGAGAAAGCACATGTAGCAATGTTTTATGAGACATTTAAATGAGACGATTTTATAAGAACTGTTAACAAGCACTTTTGTCATGTTCTCTCAGCTATTTTCGGGTGTTAGATGTTGAAAGACGTTTCCTCCCAGCACCAATAACAAGTTGATAAAAGAAGTAAGAAGTGAGATGGAAGCTCTTAACATCAACCCATATGAATATTCACAAGAAGCTGGTAATTATAGTAGCAGAGCAAAGATGATATATTAAAGGTGCAATATGTAGGATTTACAAGGAAATGGAATATTATATTCATAACTATATTTTCATTAGACTATAATTACCTGTAATTACGAATCATTGCGATTTTGTAAGCTTAGAATGAGGCCTTCATATATCTACGTACATAGGGAGCGGGTCCACCTCTGCAGAGTCGCCATGTTGCGCCGATACAGTAGCCCGGAATGGACAAACCTCTAGAGAGCGCCTTTACAAGTGGCTGCGTGAATCTGGAATGAAGCACTGAAAGGATGACAAAGAAGAAAAAAGGAAGAAGAGAGAAGAAGAATCAGTGTGCAGGCTAACAAGTCTGAGTACTCAAATCTGGAAAATTGCAGGATCATACTTATTATTTATCATGAGAACACGCAAGAGAGCATGAGTGAACCTGACAGCCACCGTACGCTCTAAAACATGCCTGAAAAGGGAGGGGTAAGGGAGGGGCATTCAGGGACATGGCCTGTGATACGGACAGTTAGTGACAGCGGACAACACCCAGATTGTTTATGGACTTACTTCAGTTCCTCCTCACCGTTCATATTATTCCCAGCGAACTCATTCATAAGCACTGAGTGAGAAGAGCACCAACAAGCAGAACCTGAGATTTCCAGCAGATCATATCCACCTCTGTTGTCTTGTCCAAACTGTTCCTGGAGGTATTTCTGTCTCTGTCTCATTTTGCTCATATTTATCCATCACATGCTAAATTCAAATAAATATCTTATCTGGAGATGTCAGTACCATGAGATATAAGTGGGCGTAAAGCCGGTCAACCTGCAGAGCAATCCCCGATGAGCAAGAACATTCATCTGAATAAATCTGTATTCTTGTCCACATAAGATTTAAAACGATATTTACTGATGTTCTATATGGGGATGACTGGCATCCATCTGCAGGCTGTGCATCCTCCAGATTTCTAATAAACATTGTCTTGTTAGCAGAGAAGACAAAAGCAATCTAAACGCCATGACAGATGCCTAGGAGTTGATGGGCGCATATTTCGTCCTTTTTTTATATTGCACATATTGTATATGTTTGCAAGCGCCTAGCCATGGGGATAATGTAAGAGCGAAGAGAATAGGAAAATGGAAATGGGGATTTGGAAATGAGTGGCTGTTACAGGAACGCCGGGGATCTCGGCTCCCTAGCTGAGCGCATGTTTAAACCATGAATCTAAGTGTCCCAGCGGGGTGTGAGCGTGATCCACAGCTGTGCAGAGCTAACGGAGGTTGAAATGTAGCAGGGTGCTCTGTTCACCTCATATCACGGCCTGATAAGGCACTTAACTATGTACACTTTAAAGCGGAATGAGCCATGTACTACGCTTGGGGTGGATTTTCAGGGAAGTAGCTTGAGCGGTAATTCAACCGTAATTTATAAGCTTTCCTTAAGAGAATCGGTTGTATGCATTTCTAGTTTACTTCTGTTGTTGAGTCAGTTTATTTATATCCACATCACAGTGAACTGTAGAGTCAGTGTTAAAGATTTAACAAGCGTCTGTATGTCGAGGAATCTAAAGCAAATCTTCAAATATCCGCTTAAAGGCAAGGAGCGCTATTTGTGTTTATGGTCCATGCTGGGAGCGGCCGTGTTGATTTGACGTCACTTACTGAACTCGGTGTTGAGGAGACCATAGACCTCTTCGGTGTTTGTAAGCAAAAAGAACCTGGCTGCAAAAAGATCCAAGTATCCTAGCAACCTTGGATTGGACTGGCATGCTGGCTAAAATGTTATTCACTTATTATCGTGGATTGGTGCTAAAAGAACAGGAGTGCTATTTGGCTAAACTAACATTTTCAAGTGGTGTAACTGGAGAAGATCATTAAGGCTTGGCTTCCTGTCAGTGGCTAAATGACGCAGCCTGCGGCGACTGGATCTTTTCTAACTTTACACAACGGTTTTCATTACAAATTTTATTATTGACAACAACTTCAGGGAGTCTTTTTGAATCTTTCTAGGTTTACGTGAATTCCAGAGTTTGGTGCGTCCCCTTTTAGCTTTAATGACAGTGTGCACTCGAGCTGGCGTGGTTTATGTAAAACCTGGTGATCCATTTTAGATCGGTGTTTCGGATTTAAATTTATATATGTTTTCCATCGAAGATGTCAATGCGCTGCCCAACCAGTTGCCGTTAACTCATTTGTAAGAATGAGCTAAAGAAAGTTTTGGCTAGCTTACTCGGGACCTAGCTGGCTAGCGTTAACTAGACAGTTTCTATTTTAATTAAATATTAATTCCGCACGCATGTTAGCTAACTAGCAGGGGGGTGCAGTGGTTAGAAGGTCCTGGGTTTGATCCCCAGGTCACCTGGGGTGAATTTCTGTGTGGAGTTTGCATGTTCTCTTCATGCTCGTGTGGGTTTCCTCGAGGTACTCTGGTTTCCTCCTACAGTCCAAAGACATGCAGATTAGGTTGATTGGCTACTCTAAATTTCCCATAAGTGTGAGCGTGAATGGTTGTTTAGGGTTGTTAGCCCTGCGATCGACTGGCGACCTGTCCGGGATGTACCCCATCTCTCGCCCGTAATCGGCTGCGACCGGCTCCAGTTTCCCACAGCAAAGCGGTATGGAATGTGAGTGAGCTAACTAGCAAGCTAAAGGTCCTTGTGCACCACAAGTCTGACACACAGGTCATTAAATACATGCGTTCTTATTAACATTGACCCACCAAGAGTGAAATTCAGTACTATGAAAAATACATTTTGATGCTTCTTGTTTGTTGAGAAATTTCTTACCTGAAAAATCAAATGAGGTTACCTGAGAAACATCACTCAAACCCTACATATGGTTACTGTAGCCTGACGTTCATTCCTGGTGCTGAATTGAACGGAGGGACATTTAGGTCCGCCCATGAAGGAAGGGGTATTTATATATTGAATTCAGTTTTTTTCATAAATCTAGAAAATATAGAAATCATCTTACCTCAGGCACGCTGCCAGGCGCTGTTCAGGATCAATGAGCTCTCTGTAGTTAATATGAAGTCTCCTCAGGTGAGGAACCGGATACCCAAGAGAGCCTCAAACTCCACCACAGTCATCCTAAAATATTGTGTGAACCTGCCGAGATTATGAAACTCTCCGTGCTTGTTGTCTCCATTCCAAAACTTTCTCTTTCATGAGAGCATGACAGTCGTGCACACGACTTTTTCCCATCACAATATCATGTCATATCTGGTATAAAATTAGTAGTTAGCTGCTTACCGGAGAGAACTTCTAAATCAGAGCTAATCAACCCACCTAACTGCCCATAACCACAATCATTTTCTGTTGGCTTGGAAAGGTGCGGTAAAAACGAATGTGTCCATGAGCACTTTTCCAACAGCACAATGTGACCTTTTAGAAAACAAATTCTGGCTTGCTCTTAAAAATCACTACAGTCTCCAGCTTTGTTTCTGCAGCCAGGAGGCGTGGCTGACGTCAGCTTGACGCGTCTCACTCAGGGGTCTGTGGCTCACAAAATAAAGAGTACTGTCATACTGTGACTTGAGATAAATGGTTCCATCAGGCTGTCATTTTTTTTTCCAAGCAGAGTGTTTATTTTCAGCAGTGTGAGAGAGCCAGGTAGCAGTGAGGTCCTAATGTTTCGCTAATGACTGGTTGCGAGAGTAAGAGAGAATTGGGAACGGTGGAGAAACAGTAGCTGGGTGGAAACAGTGGCGTAAGCAGCTACTGCTAAAGAGGGAGTTCCCTGAAGGCTTCAGGGAAGGTTTGGGAGCTGGGGGTGCTGCTGGAAAAGCATTTATTAGCCTCCCTGAAGACAGAACATAAGCAAGGGGCCTAAGCAGGGTCAGTCGAGCATCCCGTGCATTCAGCTGCAAAGAATTAAAGTGCCATTTTGATCAAATGCACGAGCGTTTCTGCTCACAGGTCGTTGTAAATGCTAGAGTTATGTGCGCACAAATATATGCATAGGACAGACAGGCACGTCTGCACAGTATAACAGATTCTGAAAGAGGCCACTGCCAAAATAAATAAGGCATGAGGAAACAGTTTTAGCGAACGGCAGCAGAGCGGAGGCTAAATCTCTTGTGATTTTTACTCATTTGCGAGAGCGCGTGGTTATACACTGTAGGGTTTTACACACTGTCAAAAATACTCTAGGGGAAAAGTTCAGCACAAAGCCACCATTGTCCAATATTAAGCTTCTCAGTGATTGTTCACAGATTGCTTATGCAACGCAGCTGCACACAGACGTGCCGTGTTTGGCGCAACTAGCAGAGTCACCATTATTGAAGAAGAAACCTAGCATGAAATGTAATATGACACACGCGATTCATGTTTGCTTGCCTTGGGTACGGAGGTCCAGACTTCTGCATTTCCTGCCATATCTCTCCTCTCTACTCCTCCCCGGGATATTGTCAGTGTCCTGAAAAAAAAATGGCCAGCAAGCATGTGGGCACATATTAGGGGTCACAGGGGTCAGAATCCAAACAGGGAAGTACACACGAGTAAACATGGATGAGTTTCCTGTTACAAGTCACGAAAACGCACACATATACATAATATATGGACATACAGCTCAAGTAAACACAGCTCAAGCAGGACCAACTGGATATTTTCGCTTCTGGACAAGATCCCCAGCACTCTGAAGCTGGAGCTCTACACGCACTCTTATGTCCACATCAATCCAGGATAAATAAATTTGTTTCTCCACCCTGTTTGCTAATAATTGCGGTGAATTCAGTGGTCAAACCCTGCCGATCCGTGAGGCGAAAGTCTACGCGCCTCCCAGCACCCCACAGAGCAGCTCTTTGTGCTGAAGAGTCAGAAAGCAGGCCTGCTCTCTTTCACACCGTACGACCCTTCCGCCTGCTCTTTTTCTTACAATGCTGATAGCCAAGTGAGATCACACACTTTTATGATGAATGCCACGAAGCTCTCGGTGTGCTGTAGTGGAGGTTGTACCGAGTCAGCATGGAGTTCAGCATAAACAACAAGGAAGCTGAATGTGAATAGTGGGGATACGGTACTGCAGTAGTGAGTGTAGCGCAAGGCCGAGCCCCAGTGTTCCCCCGATTCTTATTATATGAGGTACTGCAAAGTAAACATGAAACCCGGTGCTTTCCATGAGTCAATGTGAATTCGATTAAGGCTTGTGAGGTTCGGATTGTTTTACCCAGAAAGCAGGGGGAAGGGAAAGAGGTTGGGGAAAGGTTTTAGGTGATTTTCTCTCCAGATGGATGACTACATCCGTCACCTCTCCCCCTTCAATCTCCCCCATCTCCCACTGTTCCACAATCAGTCATGCAGTTTAATCCAGTGATGAATAAACAAACAAAAAACACCTCCGTATTTTTGTCACACGCCTGTCTCCTAAACCTTGTAGTAAGTGAAATATCAGGGAAAATATTTGGTGATTTAAATGAAAAATATCTTAAAGCATGTCGAGTAATCAATGACGCAGCTCAGACCGTGATGGTTCTCGGAGAATGAAAGCACCGAACGGTGAGTTTTTTTGGCTTTTTCAGGAAGGCCTTCCATGTAATATCGTCACACAGTTCTCTGCAAGAGAATGTAGGTTGCCATATGGATATGCGAGACAGATATTTTTTATTCCACTCATGCCTGGGCTCCTTTGAGGATCTTTGTGAATTGGAGCGCTAAGGGATGCTGAGCCGGTTTGCAGTTTGATTTGATGTTACTCGGCGCGGGCCGTGTGCAGACTTCAGGTTGGTTGTAAACCCGGAGCCACATGGAGTGAAGCAGAACAGAACGCTACGGCTCTATAAAACACCAGGGTAACATTCTTCTGTGTTCTCTTCTCAAAAAAAAAAAAAAATACTAAAATAAAATAAAATACATGCTACAGCTGCTTTAAATAATGTCAACAAACAAA
Organism: Notoglanidium macrostoma; assembly: GCA_030068235.1. Lineage (NCBI taxonomy): Eukaryota > Metazoa > Chordata > Actinopteri > Siluriformes > Auchenoglanididae > Notoglanidium > Notoglanidium macrostoma. The sequence continues at coordinate 19,058,003 of JAQQZR010000012.1, read as the reverse complement.
CAACTGGCTTCGGTCCCTAAACGTTCCTAATCATTGCTAATAAAGGGGCCTAGTCGATGGTGCACTTCATTATGAATGTTTTATGGGTGAGAATAGCCATGAATCAAGCAGTACCACCGCCCCTTCACTTAATTAGCTGATTATCTGTTTCATGTCTGAGTTCATTATGGTGTGATGTAACCATTTTGTCTTTGCCTGAAGCTAATTCCCATTAAACAAAGCACTCTAAGAATGTTCATTTTGGCAAGTATGTATAGACACACCATGATATCTTTTTCCTCATGATTTACCTTTGCATTTATGTGAAAGGATGTTAAAATACCAATTCCCCTCATAGCTTGTATAGATACACAGGAAATATTTCAAATCTTAGCAACAGTGTTCGTGTTATCATACACAGTGGCTCCGTCTAAGCGGTAGCGTCTTATGTGTCACATAATTACAAGCATCACATGACTACCAGAACAACAACTCAGCAAACCAATATAACCCCTATTTATAGACTCAGGTCCGTAATTTTGTAGCATTTACCCAAGCCAGTGGTTTGCTTAGAAAGTAAATGGTTAGTGACGGTTGCTATGGTGGGCCCTAATACGTAGAAATATTTTCTTCGTCTGCAATATTATAATTTCAGCATCATGTAATGTGTATGGAATTTTTTTTTTTTTTAAGCCTGGAACAGCTCAAAATGGCAGACTTCTTCTTATAGTCTTAACTGTGGTTGTTTCTCCTTCCAAGACATGTGAAAGCAGCAGAGAGAGTTGGAGTAAGGATGAAATAGAGGGGAAGATTCATTGAAAGTGTATACAGAAAGGCATGCAAAGTTCCCCATAAGATCTATGAATATAAACCGGGCCATTCATCATCGTTCATTGCCATCAGACCTGGCCAGAGCCAAAACACATATGCACAAATGCACATGCAGTATAAATAAGGCTGCATTCTCTACAAAGACCTTGCCTCTAATATAGAAAACTAGGCTATGCACAATTTAAACACGGCAGCAACATGTGAAGCGTGCATCTCTCACTTCAACATACAGATTTGAGAAAGCAAAAATGTAAACTCAGTGTAAAAAATGCTGAAGGAATGGGAAGTTAATTACATATTCCGTTCAATGTTCTAAACTTTGGCTAATTAGCCAGGTTTGCATGTAATCCTCCCCCTAAACCAGGTGTAAATTAGCTCCATACATGTTGCTTATATAGTTAGTTATATAGATACTCTTGCCAAGTATGTGGTTCCTGCTGAGCTGGGTTGCTTTCGCACTGCCAGCACAGTTTTTTTTTAATATATTCTCTTTTATGGAAAATGTGTCGTAATTCAAAACCCTTCTAGGACTTTGCAGACAGAACTTCATCTTGTAATAGTGCGTGTCAATTGCGCAACTTTTGTCACACTAATCTATCAATTCTGTTCAAAGCACATACACAGAACACATACATGAAGTTTCCTCACATCAAACCAAGACATTCAACACATTCAACTGGACTTTTGTGAAATGTCTATTTTCCTAAATGTAATAGATTTAGTCTGTAGTCATTTTAGTTAACCAAAAGGAAATATATGTATTTGTATATATGTTCCATGAAAGTAAAGCCGTATTAATATTATCCGTATAATATTGGCAAATGTCCAACTAAATGTTGTTCTAGCCTTTAAAACTGTATAGTTCCTCCAAATAATGTCTCAGTTATTATTTATAGTCAACTATAAAATATATCTGCTTGCACAATTGGCTGCCAACGTGGTCGCTTTTTCCATCCGGCGTGAAGTCAAGGCATGAGTGCGCACTGCTAAAACATGGCTTCACCTCATATTAACTTTATGTGTAAAATTTACCGTGGATGAAAAGTGCTCTCCTGGTGAGTCGTTTTATGTTTCTCTGTGTGTATTGCTCACAGATTGGGGAGTTCAGGAGTACAGAATTATTGTCCTTGCTTTATTTTATGTCCTACTAAAGGCAAAAACACATCGCCGATGAGAAAAGAGAGCTGCAGATTAGCAGCAATTCACATTTCATCTGAAATGACCAATTATGCTTCCGTGACAAAATTACATTGTGTGAACCTTTATAAGATATGTAGATAGGCCAGAGGTTATTTCGCTTCAGTACATGAAATACTGTGTTACTACTAAAGGCTGTACTCTTATAATACCAATTATTAAGTCCTCGAAAGTTAGATTGCGAGACATTAGCGAAGGATGGAGAGCATTTCATTCTATCTGATTATAATCTCTGATAAAATCAGCTTTTTTGGAACATATTCTCATGCATATGTGGGCCACCCAATGTCTATGCCTATGCAGAAAGTACATGTGGGGATTTCCAGGGGTCATGGTGGAGTGCCTTCTAGTCTGAAACTTGTGTAGGAGGTTGTGAAACGTGCATTAATCGCTTGGCTCAGGCCTTGGAAACGTTTGCCTGTGAGACCTAGTGCTGTTGCTCAGTTTAGTTCAAGAGTGAAAGCAATGGGAAACAATTCGTTTCCTGTGTGTGTAATATTGGTGGTGGGAGAAGAGAGTGCTTTTTTTTCTGAAGAGATTTGTGCTGAGCAGGTGGCTGAATTTGCACAGAGTCAGACATCACACAGCCAAAGCTTGGGAAAATCTGTAGCACTACTGGCAGCCAAACATCCTCACAGGGTTATGAGTCATCTAAGCCTTTTCCACAACCTTTCCAATTCTCTTTTTTTTTCTTGTGGCAGCTGTATAAGATTCAATCAGCGTACCAGTCATACATCCATGGTGTGTCATTGCAATTGTTTTATACATTAGCAGCTTAGAGAGTTTATAAAATAAAAAATAAAAAACAAAGGCTACACAATCCTGTTAAAATTTTTATTTAAAAAATGATACCTCGATAAATCATGTCAGCTCCTTTTTCAGCTTTAATGTGATCTAGCAATCAACAAAATGGTTGACAAGTTGAAAACAAACAAATACATATCTGATTAACTTCAAATAAAGATTAGCTGTTTCTGTAGGAATCTTTTTTTACATTTTCTTGGTTTCATCCAACTGTTGAAGCCGTGGTCCAAAGCATGTACAGGAGCCCACTGTGGAAATCTATCAATCAGGAAGGAGGGACAAAAGAAGTAGACGTACCGTGGACGGTCATCAGCAATAAGTAGAGAATGTTTATGCTGAAGTGACATTACAGATAACAGTAGATTCCTTCAAAATTGCTGAAAGAAGGCTTCCATGAGACCTACAGCAACATTAAAGGAGCTGCAGGAATTGCTGGCAAATACTGACTCCCTGCCATGTGGCAAAATGTGTTATGGTCTGAGGGGACCAAGGTTATTTTGTCAAAGATATATTTGGTGCATAAACAAGACAGCTTATCACCCAAGATCCCCATGGTGAAGCATGGTGGTGGCAGCATCATGTTATGCAGCTGCTTCTCTTTAGCTGGGGCTCGGGCTTTAGAGGGAATCATGGATAGCTACATGATAACACCAATTCTGGTAGAAAACCTGCAGGCCTGAAGCACAAATTCAAGTCAATAAAGGAAAAAGCTTCAAAAGCTGAAGTTCAGTGTTTTGGAATGTCACAGTCAGACCCCATATCTAAATCCTAGCGAAAACCTGTTAAATGACTTGAAGAGGGCTGTGCACAGGAGATTCCCTTGCAGTTTAATAGATCTGGGCATTTTGCAAGGAAAAGTGGAATAAAATATCTAAATAAAGAGGAGTTAAGTTGATAGAATCTTACCCAGAAAGATTGACTGTTGTATTACTAGCAAAAAGTGCTTTAACAAAGTATTAGTCAAGGAGTGTATAACCAGGTTTTAGAAGTTTTTTGTTTCTTTCTTCTTTAAAATATTTGTTTTTCACTTGAACTGTTTTGGTCGTTATAGCATATTAAAGGTGGAAACAACTGAATTCAACTGAATTACCTGAAAGCCTTAGTAGCCATGTGCATCACACATCATGCTACCCTTGTTCTGTTTTCAGTTTCATACTTCGGGGATAGCTACTGCCGGGTAGATGCTGCACAGGATCTGTTAAGTTTTCATCTGTCACTCCAATTTAAGACAAGCAAACGCAGTGGGCTGCTCCTCCTAGCTGCTGGAATCACAGACTACCTGTCTCTGGAGCTCGTCAATGGCAGGTTGCAGGTGAAAAACACAAATGCATTGTTAAGCAGCCGAACAATATTGTGGCATTAACATACATATAAATAGTATTTACTTTGAATTACAAATGTAATTCAATAAAATTTCTCTTTTGGAATTTTGTTTATTAAACATGTCATCTTCAGTACCAAATAGTCATATGCATATAGTATTCAGGTTTGGGTTGCATTATATTTGTTTAGACTAAGTCTCATAGGTTTTCTCCATCACATATGGATAACATCTCTTCTGGAGTTGGAGTGAGCTGAACATCTGAGTTTATGTCTGTCAGCACTTAAAGAAAATATTTAGACTCAAGGCCAAATAACACCAGACATATGTCTGAAGTTGTTGTCTCTTTTTTTAATGCTTCAAATTAGTCCCAATGCCTTAGGAAATAATAATAATGATAATAATAATAATAATAATAAAAAGTGTCATAATTATCATTATCATGACTGTATTTGTGCTTGCTTCCACAGGCAAGAATGAAAACAGGATCAAGGGAAGTAGTGCTGATCTCCTCCTCTGCTGTGCATCTTAACAATCTTGTAGATCATCATGTTTCTCTTAGGCTAGAAGAAAAGAAACTCATCATGGTTGTGGACACCCTAGATTCTTCGGATGTTGCCTTGCAAGGAGAGGAGGAGGACCTCAGTATCGATATGGGTGTGTTCCTTGGAGGCGTAAGAGACTTGGATGTTGAGTACTTCAGCACTGCTGTCCCATTCCTCCGTGGCTGTATGAGCGACATAAAGTTTGAGTCTCATCAGTTTAATATTTTGTCATCAGCTGCAACTGTCTGCCATGACACTAAAGAAGTCTGCAGCAGTGAGTTCGAAGCAAGTGATGGGGAGACCACCAGCTTTATCAGTCCAGACTCATTTGTATCCTTCCCAACCTGGACCAGAGCCAACACTGGTTCTCACAATATGGAATTACTGATGAAAACTACTATTGAAGATGCTCTGCTTCTCTTTCATCCAGGTCATGAGTCTGATTTCATTGCTTTGGGTATGGCTGGGGGGTACCTAAAAGGTGTGGCAGATCTGGGCAGTGGCATAGTAATTCTAAACAATGCAAAAGTAAAGCTGGATGATGATCAGTGGCACAGGATAAGAATGCAGGTTGATTCCAAAGCTTTTGAGATAACGGTGGATAGTGAGTACGCCTCAGCTCCTCTAGCTGGATCAGAAAAGTTGGACCTTGTAGGAAATCTGTACCTCGGAGGTATCCAGGGGAAAATGAAAGATGTATTCCGTGATGGATTCCTGAATCGTATGGAAGAGGATATAACATCTGAGTCTTTCATTGGTTGCTTAGGAGAAATCAAGGTGAACCAGAAAGATAGAACCCTAAAGGATGCCCTGATAACCAAAGATGTTCATGTTAAATGTGAAGGAGAAGATTATGACTATTCCAGCTATTATGATTTTGAAACAACCGCAACTACAGCCCCACCACGGATAAGATATGTGGGTGTAACACCAGAACAAAGACACTGTTTACCAACTGAGGATATGCCAGAAATCTTTCGAAATGTTTCAAAACTCCTGGATGTCACACCTTTGCTGGTTCCAGAGGGGGGAGAAGCTTTTATTGATATAAGCAACCTGAACCCAACGTTCAATCTAAATGCTGCAGGAATGCGTCAGTCTCAAATTATCTTCACGCTTCAGAGTGATCCCTGGTATGGGCTTGTAGACATGAACATCAATATTAGGCGCACTAAGAAGTTTACTCTCCTAGATGTGGTGAATAAGAAGATTAAGTATCTTCATGATGGCAATGAAAAGTACAGTGATCAAATCCAACTAGAAGTGGTGGCACATGGTATCAACCTCCCAGAGTGTTTGAAAGCTCCCTACCAATACATGCTCCCAGTGGACATTCTCCCTGTCAATGACATACCCCAGCTTAGTGGTGGAGACATTGCAATCACAGCAAATGGACGCACTCGCTTAAGCCCCAACCTTGTCAAAATAGCTGATTCTGATAAGCGGTGTGACAAGTTGATTGTTAGCGTTACTTCTGATCTAAACCCTCATGGTTACTTAGAGAATTCAGAGCATCCTGGTAGGAAACTGAGAGAGTTCACCTGCAGACAGCTTAAGGAAGGACTCATTTACTATGTCCACAGAGGAGGCCCAGTGGATGAACTCACCTTAGAAGTTTCAGATAGTAATCAGATCAGCCACTCAGCCACCTTTAGACTAGCAGTAACTCGGTCACAGATGAGCTTAGTGACAAACACTGGCCTACGCCTTGTTCAGGGCAGCAACTCCACCATAGGGATACAGAACCTGGCTGTGTCTGCCACTCCCAAAAATGGTGATATCATATTTAATGTTACACAACCTTTGAGATTTGGAGAACTGCAAGTTATTGCTCAAGACGGTGTGCCAAAAAGAGTGTCACATTTTTATCAGTCTGATCTGGAGCAGAATAGATTAATGTACACTGCTAAAACATTAGGTGATCTGGAGGACACAGAAACTGAGTATGTTCATTTTAGTGCTCAGCTTGGACAGTTCACTCTTCCAAACAATACATTCATAATTAAGATCATACCTGCTCAGGTAGTAATGGTAAATATAATGCCTCTTGAAATTGTATCAAGGGAGCCAAGAGTTATCAAACAATCTGAGTTAGAAGCTATGGTGAAAGGGAAGAATATTGACTCAACTTTTATCAGATACATCATTTGGAAGAGTCCGATACTGGGTGTCTTGACATTGAGCAATAGAGATCTGTCAGATAGAGATAGCTTCACCCAACAGAATATTGAGGCTGGACATATCAGTTACAGACCCACAATTCACAGGGCTTTTGATGCTGAGGACAATTTTCAGTTTAAGGTTTTTACAGAGGATCAATACTCTCAATTATACACTTTCCCAATCAGTGTCAAAGCTGACTCCAATATCCCAGTACTAACCAATAAGAGACTGCTGGTACTAGAAGGGAATGAAAGTACAATTAGTAAAGAACATCTCTGGGTGCAGACACCACAATCCACAGACTTTGTGTACAGGATTGTGCAGGACCCTATGCATGGACATCTCATTCGGGACTCCCCTCCCGGTGTGCCAAGGTTTGAGGGTGCAATTCGTGTCTTCAGTAATGAAGATATTCTCTTGAACAGGCTCATCTATAAACATGATAGCTCAGAAATCAGCCATGACCAATTCAGCTTTCTTGTCTTTGACGTAAATACAGGTAGCACTAATGTGCAGACTGAAGGACAGGAGGTGATCAAAGGAGCATTTAACATAGCAATTCAATCCAGAAATGATTATGTACCTCAGAGGGTCATTAATAAACCCTTCCATGTGGTAAGAAATGGCCAGCGGTTACTGACCACTGATGACATTCTGTTCAGGGATGACGACTCTGGCTTTAATGACACCCAACTGGTTTATGTTCGAGTGGGAATTCTCTCAGGTAGCATTGTGTCTTCTGTAGATGCTTCCCAACCCCTCTACCGTTTCACGCAGGCAGACCTGAGAGATGGGAATGTTCTGTTTGTCCATCATGGTGCTGACCGCGATCTGTTTCAGCTTCAAGTGTCTGATGGATTGCACAAAACCACAGCACTGCTAGAGGTGCAGGCAGGTGAACCATACCTGAATATAGTCAATAACACCATGGTTGTCATGGACTACGGCAGTACCAAGACTCTGGACACCAGTATTCTGGGCACAGATTCCAATATGGACATTAGGAGTGCTTCAGAAATCATATATGATATAAACACTTCTCCGAGTGATGGTAGGATTATAGTCAGTGGTGTTGAGGCTACTCGGTTCACTCAAGAAGACCTCAAGAAAGGTGTGGTCTCCTATGAGCACAGTGATCAGAGCCTCCGGTCCACAGACTCATTCACCTTCACTGCGCATGCGAAAGACATGTCTGAGAAAGGCACTTTCAGAATTAAGATCTTCAAGCAAGGATATCTGTCTGAACCTCAAGTTACCTCCAATAAAGTCATCATTGCATTTGAGGGTGAGCATTCTGTCATCGATCAGGATCATCTCAAGGTAAGGGGCTATTTGAGTACAGCTTGGTTCTTTTTTTTAATTACACCACATTAGTAAAATAAAAAAAATTGGAAATTCTTTTTCTTAATCTGTCATGTTACACCACTTTGTACCATAAAACCACAAGTGTTGAAGTCTAGAGCATCAATTTAATTGTAGTTTCAATAAACTGTGAAAGACATACTGTATGGAAATTCTTAAAAAGGTAAAATCTGTTTGAAAGAAGACGGTTGAATACGTTACCTATGTTACCTCAGTGCTTATTCGGACCCGAATGTAGTATATTAGCTATTATTCCTTTATCTTAATTCACACATCAAAGCAAGTTCAAGGTTTTAATCTCATGAGGTGATAAATGATGGTTAGTGCAGAATAAAGCTTGAGCTTATCATTTTTGTGAGCTCTAATTACATTTATATGAGATCAAATAATTGACAAATTTTAAAAATATAGTTTAAAGCATGATAATAAGATAATAAGGTAATAATAGATTGAACTTTCTCTTCGAATCAAATTACCTTGTCCTTAATGTTATTCAGGTTCTTGACATAGCACATTATAAGCTAGGAGTCATTCCAAAAGGGAGAGAATGAATTGCCTGTACATGTGTTCATGTTTAAGGATTTGGAAAGAATATATATTATTTGAAGAGATAATACAAATAGGTGATTGTTATATATTAGCGTAAGTATGTGTGAGAGTAGCAATTTAATATTTATGGGTCTTTAAGGTCTCCTATATAAATCCTACTATGTAGACTAACACAAATTTTCCTGCCTCCTTTCAGGTGGAGCAGGCCGACATCTCGCCTACTGAGATAGTGTTCAGCATTAAAGAACCTCCACGTATTGGCCATGTGGTCAAACTGACCAATAACACTGAGAGCACGGTGTCTCCTGTGCTGGACTATGTCCAGTCTTTTACACAAGAGGACATCAATATGGGCACAGTCTTGTATGTGTCAGCCTCACTACAGGGTCAAGACATGTTCACTCTAGATGTCAGTAATGGCTTCACCACAGTCAAGGACCTAGAGGTGCAGATGGACATCATGCCCCGGCTCATACCTGTCCAAGTGGCTAACCTCACGGTGAGGGAAGGAAATGCTGTGATTCTTTCTGAAGACATTCTCAACATCACACACCCTTTCTACCGGTCCAATCATATTGAATTCCTAATGGAGGAGACACCTCAACATGGAGAAATCAAATATATGGAGAGGGATGATAAGGATGGGCTTGTCTCTTTCACCTGGGATGATGTGAGTACATTGCATGTTCTTGGTCAAACTCATTAGGTTTGTTAGCACTGCTGGGTGCTGTTTTGTTCTGCTTGGAAAGGTTTCATACCGCTGATCGGAACACATAAATGCAGGAAAATTGAGGATGTTTTTGTATTAATTAAAAAGATGAGAAGTGAACTGGGTATTACTCGAGACAAATACCTTCTCTCTCCAGTTTAGCCGTAGCATTTAGGGAAGCCAGGCATAAAATAAAATAAAATAGCATTTTGTAAATCTTAATTATAAATCATTCACCGAATAATAGTCATTGAGCCCAGACTTTCATCATGCCAGTTGTTTGTACTGCAGAGCATTGGTGTTCTTTGTGTTCCAGTGACAAAAGGAATCAATGTCTCCTCTCTTTTCTTCCTTTCTGTTTCACACATCTCTCTGTTCACAGTGATCTTAGCACTCTTTGAATGCTCTCAGAATAGGCTTTGCTGAGCCTGCTAGCTGTGTGATGCTTACCGCAGTGGTCCAAAGGTCTGCTAGTGGAAAGAGTGAGAGTAAAATGACTGGTCTCTGGTGGAAAAGCACTAAGTGCTGAGCAGTGCCGAGCCTCAGGGAGGTGGTTAGACGCTGTTCCTAATGGTAAAGCGTGGGGCTTGGCCTCAGCTCCTTCTCTGTTTAAGAACCAGTGGAAACTCTGACGGAGATGTCCTGTTGCCCTAAGCCAAAATAAACTGGCCCATATAATCCTATAATAAAGCATCCACACACAGCTCTCACTGTGCAGTGCCAGTGTGTCAAAGACTCCACTGTGAGGAGGGACTGTGTATGTCCGGATCAGGAGAATCATAAACCTAGTTTGGATCCAATGTTTTGAATAAATGCACCAGAATAGAGAAATATTTGTAACCAAAGTGGATGTTATTTCTAGAATTTCTCATATTTTTTTATTCAGAAGGCTGATCAGAAGGTTTTCATGAAAGTATCCTAATTTCTGGAACTTTTCAACTAAATATGCTTTGTAGCATATTTGCAAGTGTGAGAACCTGAATTTCACACCACTAGACACCTGGGAAACTCACTTAAACACCCATCCATCCATTATCTATACCGCTTTATCCATCTGGGTCGCGGGGAAGCTGGAGCCAATCCCAGCATCTTCGGGCG
>JAQQZR010000012.1:19031316-19044822 GCA_030068235.1 Notoglanidium macrostoma | reverse complement strand
TTGAATTTAATAGCTTATGCGAAACATAAACGTGACTAAATACGTTATTGTCAGTAAACATATAAATGTCTATTTCTTAGAGTTCCTACGTGATGCAGTAAAACCAAAACTATATTTGTGCATACCCGGTAGGTACCTGTCACAATCAGCAACAAACTTTTCACGAAGAAAGACTTTTCAAAAAAATTGTTGTGCAGTGTTATTATTATTATTATTATTATTATTATTATTATTATTATTATATCCTCCACATACAGTACGTTTGAGCCACCAAAAGTGATTGTATTTTCTGCTTCTCTCTGTCATGTTCAGGTGCAGGAGAGAATAGTCTACTACCTTCATGACAGCACTGAGACCACAGAGGACAGTTTCACTTTCTCAGCAACTGCTTTTGAGATCATGCGCCGCAGCCTCCCCATCACCATCAGCATCACAGTGATCCCCGTCAATGACGAAGCACCGCAGCTGAAGCACAACACAGGCCTGGAGGTACAACATTAAATATCTCAGCTCCTCTTGTTCATGGTCCCTCATAACTCCAAAGCCTTTCTAGAATTACAGGGTGACTCAAAAACCTCAAAGGCTCAGAAACAGATACATGGTCGGAAAAAAATACCAACGGGAAAGTAAAGTGGGTTTTTTGGGGGGTTTTTTTACGTTGTCTGTGGTCTCACATCAACTTGGTAGCTCATATTTTTGGAAAACCATGCCTGTGGCAGGAATTTGGCTTTTAGGAGAGAGATAAAGCCAGCCAATCATCATTCTCCATTACTTTCCCACAGAATGTGAAATAATGATATGCCTTTTTCCATGCATACAGAGTGTATACTCCTGTGTTTTTCCCCCTGCTCGCTGCTCTCTTCTTCTCTCATGTGTTCACTTCTTCAATTTCTAGCTTGCTGTGCTGCACTGATTTAAAGCAGGAAACTGCAGTGTTGTCTGACCTACAGCAGATGATCAGACATGATGAATAACATAGTGGTGACATGGGCTCAGAGCCCCAGATCCTGCCCAGTCAGACTCCAGCTGGTATTCATTACAGAATTTCCCTCCAAACACACACTCAGCACCGTCTCAGTCTGCCTTATTCACTCAGCGAACGCTAAGCCTCAATCACACGCCCATCTCATTTATTTCACATGCACAAATACAACAGGATCTCTCTCTCTCTCTCATATACACACAAACACACACACACACACACACACACACACACACACACTGCATGTTCTCATTCCAACAGCCTGTGGAGTCTCTGCATTATCTAAAATCTAGGAAACCCAGCAGTTCAATCAGACACTGATTGCTAATTGCTCTAATGATGGCTTGTTGAGTCTGTTTCAAGTACGGTCCTTCTCCCACTGTGAGCTTAAATTAAATTTGCTGCACAGCTTCTGATCAATGCTATATGCGTTATACATTGTGTAGGAATACAAACTTCCAGCACAATTTGGATATACCTTTGGATGCAAATATATAGCTATGCTGCCACCAAGTGGTGGAGGATATGTACTCCAAGCAGGACATGGTGAGGTTCAATATGTAGCAATCCTAGTAACACATCCAGTCCAAGTTTAGAATTCGGATGTGAGGAAGTGCAAGGATAATATGACTAATGCTGAGAATTATTTAGCAGCTCAGTTTGTTTAACACACAGAAAATCCTGAAATTTGTTATTTTCCAAAATAATTAATGATGTATCTTGGTGAATTATTCTTTGGAACGTTCTAATATGAGCTTTTGTATATATATATTTTTTTTTTATGATCTCGGATTTCCTCAGCACATATTATTGCTAGCTAATGTTTTTTCAGGTTTAGGAAAAGCACATAAGCAACCTCAAATGTTTATTATTTAAAATGAATATCCGTGTATCATTTAAAGGGGTATCCAGGGTAATACAATGCAATTGCAGGTTAAATTTACACCATACGGCCAAAAGTATGTGGACATCTGGCCTTTCACGTGGCTCATTGGACATATCCCAACAACCACGCTTCAAAATCTAGTGGAAAGTGAAGATTATTATAACAGCTCTTATAAGGGGGAATAAATCTGGTATGGAATGTTCAACAAGGAATTTCAGCTTTTTTACTCTACAGAGTCTGTTTTTTATTCTGTGCTATCTTATTTATATTCATGTCATTTGGCAGACGCCCTTATCCAGAATGACTTACATATATCATTTATACAACTGAGCAGTTGTGGGTTAAGGGCCTTGCTCAAGGGCTCAAGGGTTTGAATTCACAACCATCTGATCAATCGTCCAACGTCTTAACCACTGAGCTTCAAAAAAAAAAGTGAAGTCAGACATATTGTTGGTTATCAAACAACCCTGCCTTTGGAAAGATACATCAGTTCTTTGTGAATCTAATCGTTTATGCTTTTTCATCTGGCAAAACCAGTAATTTGTCCAGACAGCACGATGGTCCACAGCTCCAGCTCCATCAATCCTGAGCTCAGGTTCCTGTCTGTTGGGAGTTTCTGTGCATATTCTCCCCATGTCTGTGTGGGTATATTCTGGGTTTCCTCCCTTCCCACCAGAAGGTGGATTGACTAAAATTTAATTGTGCTAGGTAGGAATGAGTGTGTGAAAGTTTTTGTCCTGCCATGGATTAGTGTCCCATCCATTGTGTATTCCTGCCTCACACTCAGTTTTCCCAGGATTGGCTTTGTATCCACCACATCCCTGACCAGGATGGGATCTGGGCATTAAACTGTTAATCTCTAATAAGGATGTGCACCACTTTAGATCCACCTCCTGGGCACGCCTCTGACAGACATTGGTGTAGATAGTGTCAATGGTGTAGACCTCACATGGTATGCTGAGGGCAGTCAAGATGACCATTTCGTAACAAAATCCGACAATGCACTTTATCCATTGTGTTTAAGTAAATAGGTGTTGTAATTGTAGCCATGTGTTGTATGGAAATAGCTCCCTTAAAAGTAATGGAATCGTAGCACTCGCTCGTCCAGGTCACTGCTTCATGAATTTGTCAGCCAGCCACTTTTTTTTCAACCTCTCTTGTTGTGTCTGGAAAGCAGTAGATGAAGGCAGCAGAGGGGAGAAAGTCTGAATAAATCGATATCAGCCTTTCAGTACACGCCTCTCTGTTCTCCCTACAGACTCTCGCTATTTAAGAATGTCTTTCAGGATCCCTGCTCTCTACTCAGGCTCTTTCAATTAATGTTCCATTCAGCTCTCCAGCCATTACAGGTCCATTAGAGCTCACTGAGGCCTGAGAGACCTAACCGCTTCTGCAACGCACTTTATCTTCAGATAACATGCCAAGCTGCTATGTTCCACAACAAACACTGAAACCCATTTTCAGGGAATCCACAGTTGGCTTGGTGGGTTTTTTTTTCCTGATCATGTTTTGTATTCTTCTCCCTCATCCCCTTTCCCTTTCTGTGCAGCTTCTTGTTGGTGAAGAAACGGAAATCACAAGCAAAGCATTGAGCACGGAAGATATGGACAGCCCGCCCGACAAGCTGGTATACAACATTGAGGCAACCAAGAATGGAATCATTGCCCTGAAAGAGTCACCTGATTACAATATTGAAAGATTCACACAAGCTCAGATCAACAACGGCGAGGTCATTTTCATCCATAAAGGTAGTCACTTTGCAAATGTGCTTACGCTTGCTTGGACAGAGATACGTGGATACAAATGTCTTCACAACATGGTCAAAATAAATTTATCCTATACAGCCAAACAAGAGCTTTTACAACACTAATAAGTGCTTCTTTTTAATCACAGTTGATGAAATGTAATTTGATATCCACTATTAGTGGTTATTAGTCATTTTCAGCAAAGATTATGGTCTAATTAATGCAGGAGATAAAATAAACACCATGGTGTTTAAAAAAAAAATGAACAGCCAATACCTAGCAGAAGAACACTTTCTAATATCAAAATAATGAGATTATTCTGTCACTATGTGACAAGTTAACCCTCTATAGCCTGAAACATGAAATAATAGACAGAAAATCGGATTATTTTGACAAAATATGAAAACGCGTTGAAAATACCTAGCACATATGTTTTTCTTTTTGTATTATTTTTGATACCTCAGATAGAGTCATTTATTAATCACATTATGTTTAGAGAAATAAAAATTAATGCACCCTTCCATTTAGATACTTTGAAGCAGGAACAACCCTTTTACTTTCATTCAGTGGCAGTCGAAAACACAGTTTCATTCCAGGACTATTCGATATTGATGTGAAGTTCGATTCGACTAAGCAAACCCTGTCCATTTAAGTGAATCGAAGATCTGATTTGAATAATGCAATGTTGTCCAGGGGAATATATCAAATCTTCAAACCTTTACAGCTTCAAACTACACCACCTAAAATTCTAGCGTGGGTATAAATGACTTGCATTCACATTTTCTACCTGCCATTTTCAAGGATTTAGAGAATAATAATACTATAATCTATACATAACTATTTATCTAACTGTAAATAATGTTGCCAAACATTACTTCCGCACAGCCTCTCTCTCTGCTCACCATCCTTCGGCATTTCTCTGACACGCAATTGGATTTGGTTATTGTTAATCAAAAGACTTCCCATTCAGAAAGCTCTCATCCTATTAGTTAAATGCAATGCGGCAGTCGCAATCATTTAGATACAATTCAGCAGTGAGTTAGGAGAAAGAAGGTTGCCCTAGAAGGTGTCCAGGAGAAGCAGCTAACTATTTAGGAAACAATGTTTAATCATTTTGTATCAGGTATCTTTTCTGCACTCCAGGTCAGTTTACAACACAGGAAAACTTTGTGCAAAGCTCATGGTCTTCAGCATGAGAGCGTATTGGGTGCACATGCAGCCCTGTGGGACATGCTTTTAACTCCTTAATCCTGCTCAGGGTGAAGGTGGTTTAAATTATTCATTTTGTTTATAATCTGAGAAATAGAAACAGCTACGTTCATCAGGTGCAAATAAAATTAACCACATGAGCAGATGGGATTGGTCAGGAGTGTTTGTGAGAGAGGGCGGGAGTGGGATTTAAAAAAAAAAAGAAAAAACAGTCCCACGCACACCGCTGCTGCAGCCTCAACTCCACATGGAGTCTGTTGCAGACAAGAACATCAGCTCTGGTCCCTCAGCAGTCTGTTCACATCTGGCCACTTCATCTCCCAGTGCCATGGTGTGTTTGTACTTGCTTACACTCTGCTACACAAACCGTACATTTGTGAGCTATCTATCTAGCTGCAGAGAACAAAATACACAAGACCAGCTGCTTATATGGACTCATATCTGGCAGACAGAAATCCAGCAGAACAGACACATTACTTGAGAACTAGCTGGCTAATTAGCTTCAATAGCTTCACATTAGCTACACATTAGCTAAGCTGGCTGTCATTTCAGTAGCTAGGTATAGGTAAACAAAAATATGTAACAAATTTTGCATGCTATCTCCAAATAGTTCAGGTTTTCTCGTATTTTCCCCCCTTTTTTTGGCTGGACCACTGGTGTTAGCCTATGCCCACTATGTGGCATGTGTTTTTGTTGTTTGTTTGTTTTATTTACTGTATGAGAGAAAGAGAAGCTGGTGAGGAAAGAAATGTTTAAACGCATGAATCAACTCATTGACAGGCATTTTATTCCATGACATTAGCTGTAACTACATTATATAAAAGTTTGAGGGCAGCTAACCATCACAACCATATGTGCTTGTTAAACATCCCATTCCAGATTTAGTTCACCCTTTGCTGTTAATAATCTCCACTCTTCTGGGAAGGCGTTCCACTAGATTTTGGAGCGTATCTATGGGGATTTGTGATCATTCAGCCACAAGAGCATTAGTGAGATCAGGCACTGACGTCGGGTGAGGAGGTCTGGGGTGCAGTCAGTGTTCCAGGTGGTTCAGTGAGGTTGAGGTCAGGGCTCTGTGAAGAAGTACTCCAACCTTGGCAAACCATGTCTTCTTAGAGTTTGCTTTGTGCACAGGGGCATTGTCATGCTGAAATAGGTTTGAGTTCCAGTGAAGGGAAACTGGAATGCTACAGCATACAAAGACACCCTATACAATTGTCTGCTTCCAATTTTGTGGTAAGAGTTTGGAGAAGAATTAAATATTGATGTGACGGTCAAGTGTCCACATACTTGTGGCCATATTGTGAATAAACAGATTAAAAGCACAATTTTTTAATAAATCAAAAATTATCATCTTTGGCAAATCGCTGTGGTATGAGTAAATAAAACACTTTGGGATGTGCTGTTAAAGGGAAATAATCCATGATGGTGTGGTGTGATTACAGTAGCCTTACTGTGTTTCATCCCCTACTTACATAGAGCTTCTAATAAGAAACTCAAATAGTTCTTCTTGAGTCAGGACATTACAGATATAATCATAAGAACATGAAAAATACACATCAAGACCCAAAGTAGTTATGTCAAGTACTCATGTTTATCTAACAACAGCTGGTTTTTTCTACCAGGAGCTGAATCCGGTGGTTTCAGTTTCACAGTGACAGATGGAGACCACACATCTCCTCTCCACCGCTTCGTCGTTGCTGTCCGGCAGCTGACAATCTCCATGGAAGTACAGGGCGAGCTATTGGTCTTTCCTGGTACGTTGCCTCTGGGTAATTCTATCTCTGTACCCAAACCCAAAACGGTATGACAGAGAGTTCCCCAGAGAGGAACATACACCCTGTCAAAGCTCTGGGCCTGTAGGCTATACTGTGGCAGAAGATGTGAAAACACTGACTGAGCATCCTATTCCCTTTCAATGGCTTGTAAGTGTTTTATACACACATGCCTTGAGGCAAATATGGATCTGCAGTGTTAGAAAGTAAGATTAATCTTGGTGTTTAAAGCAGGCAAAAGCCTTTTACTCTGGTATAGTAATGTCAAATATATGTGTCACTAATTCAAGAAGATTATGGCTTTGTTTTTTACCAAAATAAATGACATCTACACAGTTGATAGTGAGTGGTAGCTAGTAACAATACACAAGGACAGTGTTGTGTGGGCAATAAATGTAGCAGCAAGAAAAAGGGTCTCATTAATAAACTAACATCAGCACTAAATGACTTGTTGGTATGAATTCTATTTCTTTGTCTTCCAAAAGGTGTGCAAACATTTACACTGTACGCAAAATCTGTATTTTTACATTAATGAATGAATTCATGTATCTGTCTTGCTGTTGTTTCAGGCTCCAGGCAAGTCATCAATAGTGATATCCTGCGAGCAGTGACCAGTGAGGATGGAAATGAGATCAACTATTCTCTTGTGAGGCCACCACGTCTAGGACGACTCATTAAGCCCAACCAGAGTGGACAATTTGAGAAAATCAGCCAGTTTACACAAACCGAGGTGATTGTATCTTACATTTGTATGACTGTTTCAGTGTGTGTAAAATTAGCGATGTCTGGGATTCAGTGGTTTGCTAAAATGTTTAGTCACCAGAGTTCAGCTGAGGACATAATGATCTCAGAGGTTCAAAGAACAGCCCTTCAGTCCAGCTCAAAATACTCCTGCTATAATTCTGTTTATAAAAATACCATTTTCACCATATAATTGCTATCTTTACTGACATGCCAGGGTTTTATTTTTACTTCTTCACAATAAACAACATATTTATAATGTTAAGTATAAGTTATTAGCAATGACAACAGACTGATTAAATGACATCAAAACAGTTTACAGCATTGGTCACAAACCCTGTTCCTGGAACTTCCTTCCTGCAGGTTTCCAAAATCTCAACCCAAACTCGAACACACCTCTTTTAGTTGATGAAGAACATCTTACGCCAATGACTGGGTGGTCAGGTGGGCAAAATTATGGAGGGAGCAAAAAGCTTCATTGAGGTAGATCTCCAGGAACAGGGTTGGTGACCACTGGTTTATGGTATATAGTAGATGGTGGTCTACTGCAAAGTAATTGAGTCTTCTGAAGCAATATTTTAGGTTACATTGAAAGGTTTAGGCAGTACAGTGGTAAGAAGTCAGATATAATGTATATGTAAACCTTGAAGTCCTGAACTAGATTGAGTAGTAAACTAATGAAACAAGGTGGCAGCAGCATGGTGGTGCTCTGGGTAAAATTGCCACCTCACTGCTCCATTGTTCTACCAGTGTTCTCATGGGTTTCCTCCCACTTTCCAATACCAAATACATATCTCCTACGTATGAATATGACTGTGTACATGGTGCCCTGCAATAGAATGGCATCCCATTCAGGGAGTTTTCCTACTTCATGCCCAGTGTTCTGGGTTACTGAATCAATGATGAGTTCAGAAGTTTAGTTGTTTTGTTTCCTATCTTACCATATAACTTTTTTACATTTTGCCCCACTTTGCTCTGAGCTATTTAAAAATCAGCCTACTGTTAAAGTAAATTATGCTCTCAGTGAGGATTCGTCACCGATAATGCTAATTAATCTACTACTCTTGACCATGATTCAGTATATTTGTTCCATCAAGACAGAATTTACACTGTAAATTCTAATTTGTTAACCTTCCTAACCTTCCTAAAGCCCAACAGATTGCCTTAGTTTTTTTTAAGTGTACTAGGAATTTTATGTTGTAGTAACAAATGCTTATTTGCTACATACAATTCCTATTCCACTTTACTAATTAGAATTTACAGTCCAAGAAAACTTTATTGAGGTTATCCATTTGTTATCTATTTGTCAAGTTATTCCTTTCTTTCTTCAATGATTCATTAGCTGGATGCTGGTGCAGTGTATTATGAACATCAGATGCCATCAGAGTCCTTCTGGGCAGTAAAAGACGCTGTAGAACTTGAGCTCTCAGCACCACCAGCAGCAAAGCTCCAACATAGTCTCCCTGTTACAGTGTCATATTACGCCACCCATCGCAATGTGTCTTCACAGCTGTGGAAGAACAAAGGTACCACGCTACATCTGTACAATTCATTTCTAAACACTTTGCCCCCTGGTGTTCTGTATGTTGATGATGTTTTGCTTTGTACTTACACTTCAGGTATGTCACTGGTGCAGGGGCAATCTAAGGTGTTTAACATCTCCAGTCTGGATGCCTCCAATCTGCTAGGCAGTGTACCACAAGAAAAACGGGTAGGCCAGGACATAGTTTTTGAGGTACGGCAGTTCCCTAAATATGGCCGACTCACTCTTGAAGGTGATGATCTTTCCCGGGATGCACCCTATTTCCTGCAAAATGACATCACTGAAGGAAAACTGGAATACTACCATGATGACTCAGGAGTATCTTCAGACAGATTCTCTTGCCGTGTGTGGCTGAACCCCCATGGTCGCCCCCCTCAGGCTGTACCAGGTGCCGTGGTGCTGGAGGAGGTCTTCCTTATCTCAATCAGACGAAGGGACTCCAGCCCTCCAGAGCTAGTCAGTCTGGACCTGCTGCTGGAGGTCCAGCAAGGATCTACTACTGTACTGACCAAGCAGTACCTCAATACTATAGATCAAGACAGTACACCAGATGAGGTCAGATTTACCATCATAAAGAGCGCTACAAATGGACATATCATCTACAAGGATACAGGGGACAGGATCATGCAGTTCACCCAAGAAGAGGTGAACATGGGCCAGGTGGAATTTATGAGCGATGGTAGCTTGTCTGATGGTTTTATGGAGTTCACTGTTTCTGATGGGAAACACCAGTCAGGACCACACATGATGCACATTGGCATCCTGGCTAAGACACTTGTGCTCAGAAAGGTGCAGGAGATCCAAGTCAAGCAGGGAGATGATGAGACTCCTATCACAGAGGCCATGTTGAAAGCATCCACAGGTGGGCCAATAGAGGAAGAAGTTTTATATAAAATTACAAACGTTCCCAAGTATGCAGTAGTGATGGTGGACAGGCAACCTACCTCTGCCTTTACCCAAAAACAGATTAGAGAAGGGAGAGTGAGTGTTCGCTTCATCAAATCCACTTCTTCAAATGACAGTTTTTCCTTTGTAGCCCGCAGCAGAGCAGCTAACGTTTCCTCCAGCCTCAATATCACTGTAAAACCCTTAGTAAACGTGGCCAATGATCCCTTACTCCCGCGAGGCACAATAGTTCTCGTGGACAGAAAGCTGTTGGATGCCACCCCACTTGCCAACAAGACCAAAACTTCACCAACCTTCAGCTTGACCCAACAGCCAAAGGGAGCAAGGTTCATAAGAAGAGGAGGGTCTAAAGACGGACAGCCTGTGGAAGTTTTCACCCAGAGAGATCTTGATGAGGGACGGGTGGCTCTAGAGGTCCTGAATTCCACTGGGGCTGCAAAGGGCAAAGGTCAAGCTCAGGATGAGGCTCGGTTCCTTCTCAATGCACATGGGGTTCCTCCAGCAGAATGTACTCTTTCCTTCCAGACAGTGCCTTATGACCCAGCAGGAATCTATGGTGCTACAGTACTTATGGCCCCACCATCTGTGGCCAGTAAAGCACCTGGGAACTGGCCTTATAAAACCACCACACCCTCTAACGGCTCCCATAAGTCCCCTGTTTCTAGGAGGAACTCACTATGGGCCATTCTTATACCCATATTAGTTATCCTCCTTCTACTACTTGTAGCTGGTCTGCTAGCATACTACCTGGTGCGTCGCAACAAAACAGGAAAGCACAATGTCCAGAATGCTGCCACCAAGCCAAAAAATGGAGAGGTGGCTCAGGAAACCTTCAGAAAAACGGATCCAGCGAATAACATCCCCATGTCCAATATGGAGTCTAAAGACGCAGATCCTGAATTACTGCAGCACTGTCGGACAACAACCCCAGCCCTGAAAAAGAACCAGTACTGGGTATGAGAGGGGAAAATTAGGACTCTATTCCATCATGCTGTATTGACGTTTAGTGTATATTGACAGATTCGCACATAGGAATTAGATTTTTTTTTTTTTGGAGGACACTTTCTTGAATCATTCCTAACAGTATTATAAATATCTTTTGTTTATCATTTTGGTGAATAATTTAACTTTTGTCCTGTAGTTGTCATGCAATTAGTTCATGTAAACACTTCTCCCATTAATCTGCTTCGGTTTTACACTGATGAATGACCAAGTCTTAGGACAACTGGTTTATGCACCTTTTCATTGTTAGAAACAGATTCTAATAAAAGCTTACAGTTCTCATAGAAAGACCCAGTAATTTCAGATTGGGCCCAAACATGTTTACATGTTTGTATATTAGTTAGTCAGGTAAAACATTAGGTTATTTGCCAAAACATTGTACAGTGTAAATTACAGCAATGAAGATATTTTTTTTTAAGAGGTTTTTTAAGATTGTCAGTCAGTGGGAGAACAAGCAATTAATTAAGCTAGACTGAAATAAATTTTTAATATGTAAATTGATCTTTTGGACATGAACATTACTTACTATGTTTGAATATTTTATGCATTTTAAATAATTTGCAAGTTTGTTCATATTAATAATGATGCATGAAACATGCCCCCAATATACATATATATTTTTTTAATATAAATCAATTTGTTTTCATTACAATTAACTGAAATTTTGGTACTGTAAAAATGAATCCCCAGAATATATTCAAGTGGGTATAAAAGTTTGTAATAACATAAAATAGAGTATAAGAATTTTTTAATTGAATTAGGATTTTTTTTAAATGTACAATTATATTTTATTATATAATCCCTGAGTGCTTTGGTAATGTAGCTGAAACAACTGAGATTTTATACATACATCTACTGGACTGATTTAAGGCACTGAAAAGCAAATTCTGAATAATTATATAAGTATATATTACTAGAGCCAAAAGGAAGTAACTCAGCAGTGGCTGTGTTGACAACTACATCTCTATTCGCAGAAACGGCTTAAGTTGTGGTCATGATTCTTAACTGGTGACTTTATTTTCCATTAATGTCATCGAGCTCATTCGAAAAAAAGGAATTTTCAGAGAAGCTGTAATTATATATTTAGTCACAGGAAAATATGGGCTGATGAGCAATTCTCTTGTATTGTATTTCAAATGTGTGGAAAATATGTTTTTGTCATTTTAACATTTCCAGTCATATTATAAACCGAGGTCCTGAGGTATTCTCATCCATCTGATAATAGTGGCTTTGCCTATTTTGATTCTTTGCTTGGAGAGTTCCACTTCCTTTCTACATTTTCTAGTATGTATACCACTTCCATATATATATAGTATAAAGAGTTACCTACTATAAAAGATCTATGTTTTGCCCAATGGACTTGCTTCAGCCTAAAGCGCCTCAGTAACTTGGTAGTGAAATTGTCCATGGACTTCACATTCCCTAGCCGATGTAGATTTTTCTGTTTCATATCCTGTGATATATGTTGAATAATAATGAGATAATACACATATACGAATAACTAGATTTACCATTATCACATTTTAGGTCTTCCTTGTCAAATCAGGGTTGGAGAATGAAGTTCGATTTATTCCAAAAGCCCAATGCTTATTATTTTCAGTCATTTATTTGGTTTATTAGTGTCTTCCTACTTTGTACAGTTTAAATTGTCCTTGCAGACCTTTGGACAGAGAACACAATGCCATTGAGTTGCATTCATACTTTTTAAATTGACTCAATATTTAGGTTATATTTAGCAGTATTTAGGTTTTCTAGTCTATATCATTAAATCATGCAATATTTCTTTTCTCTGAGAGTTAAAATTAGTCATGATAGTCCAAGTACACTACATTATCTTTAAAAGATTATTACCAGTGTGTGCTGTAGCTAGGATTACGCAGATAATCCCAGAGCCCTGGGATAACTATTATCTTTTAAGAAAGATTAGAGGTCATTTAATTAGAGAATGAAATATAACTCAGGTTTTAGGTTTATAGAATTTTTACCATGATGACATTATATTCTGAAAGCTATCCACCAGCCCATATGTCTTTTTTTAATGTTTGTCTTCTTTGTAAATATTGGATTTTTTTTTTAGTCTGGCTAAACATGTTAACTTCTGTGGTGTCTCATGTAACTATTTTTTTAAACTCAAGTAGTTCTTCTTATTTATTTTTATCATCTAGGCTTTATATATGTTGTCAATATTGCTCAACAAATGAAATAAAATTAAAAAAAAAAAAGGATGACAGTGTATTTCAGATTTCATTGTAGTTATTACTATTTCCATTAGCAGCCTTATAAAGGAAATGATGTACTAATGTATAAGCAGATTATGATGCTTTGTTACAATGGTACAATTGTACGCGGTTGTGTGCTATGCACGTAGTGGACAGCAGAGGGCGCAAGGATACGTGTGAAATTTTTCAGACATGAAAGCAGTAGTCATTCGTCAGCTTTTAACAAGCCTCTGAGCTGTAGTCATTCTTTCCTACAGACGGCATTTTCTCTTGCTGCACATTTCAGCATTTTGACAGGTTTTTCTTCTGGAACTAACCCATACATGCCAACTGGCAACTCAAAGTACCAAAGTACCGCAGTCTCCCTTTTCTAAAAAAATAAATCACACTTAGACACAAAAATGTGCTTTCCAACAGTGACTAGATCCAAGCCTACATCCAACACCAGTCTAACTTACTCACTGCACATATTACAGTTTAAACAATTTTACAATTTTG
>JAQQZR010000012.1:19009999-19030852 GCA_030068235.1 Notoglanidium macrostoma | reverse complement strand
ATGAAACATATTTAGATTTTTTTTTACACTTTTTTGTTTACCACATAATTCAGTATATGCCGTACGTGTTGCTTCATGGTTTGGATGTATTCAGTAATGTTTTACAATGTAGAAAGCAAAAAAAATAGGTGTCCATATATATATATAAACACACACACACACACACACACACACACACTTTACTTCACTTTACTTAATGCACCTTACCTTACTTTTCCTGTTCCCCATTGACTGATGCACTTTTATCAGTATTACAGATGTATAGTATATTTTTCTCTTCTTTGTCTGGAAGAATAGCCGTGCTCATCCTTATAGGATACACTTGCAAACACATCTGGCTTTATCAGATGGCATTAAGTGATTGTTAATCTTCATATTGTGACGGATATTTGACATGTAACATGGCTGTTTTAAATATTATACATGAGTTTATTTTTACTTTAAGAAGTTGGAAGATGTACTGTAATGGATGCAGAATTTGCTAGAAGTGTGTTTTTGTCAGGTATTTAGTTTTAACAAATAAACTAATGTTATGTAAATAGTGTCAGTTTTTATGATGTACATAATCCATAATAGAAGCTATAGTTAGTTAACCTATACACTGACTTATTACTTTTTCTGTACCATTTTGTTCCTGTTTTTTACATTTACATAGTTTACATTGCTAATCAGACCAGAAAGCCCAGAGTGTTTGTGCAGGGATTTACTGTTTCGGACAGTTTCAGCATCTGAAATGAGCCGACGCGGTAAAGCTTTGAAGTTGGCCGACAGCAAGCAGACAAGAAACTGCATCTAGACTAGACGGGAGATTTATACACGATAAGTTTTGCTGTGTGCTTGTTGTGTGACCGATTCTTTTTACAGTGTGTTGAAATGCTAAAGTCATTGTTCATAAACTGGCAAAATAGTCAACAGTCAAGACAAATATGTAATTTCGTCTCTTAGCCTTTCTGCCATTAGACGACTCTAAAGCGTGCCAAAGGATTTGCTCTAAATATGGAAAAATACATGGATAACATAAAGACTGATAGTTGTCAACATCAGCCAGTGTTAAATGTGGCCTGTAGCACTAGAACATATGATTCTGAACTTCAGGACAGCTGGCAAGCATTGGAGAGTCTTTAGACTATGGGTTGTTGAGACTAGCTATAAACCATGGAGGGGACTCAGGGTGCATCGGGGTCAAACACTGGGCCTGTGTTCACTCAGAACAGAATAAAGCCTTATTCTTTCACTTACCACAGCAAACAGCAGATACTCCGCAGCCATTCCTAGGACTCGAAGATCACACAGATACAGCCAGCACTGTTATGCTTGAAGTGACAGCATCAGCTGCCCTGTGACCAGGAAGTTAGACAAATCATTGTGATTGTGCGGGTGTGTGTGGCCCTTGGCTACTGTGACACATTGTCCTGGGATTGCGCTGGGGGAAAAAAAATCCCCATTTTCACCAATCTGACCACTGACTCACTTGTTGATGATGTCTTTTACTCATACAGAGAAAACAAAGAGCAATTACTGATGATCTATGACTCTCAATAAACATACATCATTTAGTTTGAATTTGTGGTAGAACACAAAAATGTTGAAATAAACTGGTCTCTTTTTCTTTGGTCAGAACTAGCAGAGAGTTTCGAAAGGGGACGCTTTGTGTTTGGATAACTGGAGTTCATTTGGACCTCGCAGCAGTCTTTTACACATCCTGTATTTCCACTCCTGCAGATAGTCTGCCTGAAAGCCTAAAGTAGGTTAGCCTCTACTATGGTATTGACGTCTCTCTGTGAAAAGGGATAACCTGATTTTAAATTCACTTCCATTAGTAGTGTGAACACAGATTTCTAAGCAATGTGTATAGGTTATAGTAGACTGGGTCATCAGCAGGGCAACCCAGACCAGCATGACAACCCAATGAGATCTAGTGAGCTTGATGTTGTAACCATCTCTGACTGATTATGGCTGTTTTTTGAGCAATGCAACATGAAGAATAAGAATGTGAAGTTAAACCTGTTATTTTAGGACACCAGTTCTGGAGAGACTCTCAAGGCCATCGGCATACTTCAAGCAGAGACAACGTTCGGGTGGCTTCCACTAACAATAGGATGTAACTGCAGAGCAAACAGACGTCACGCAGAGGCTTCGCTCATCGTGTCCTGACCAAGCCTCTGATCAGTCATTGTGAGGCATGCCCAAGACCTTTAAAACACTTTGTCAAGGGATTACAAAGACACGTGAATGGTTTGAAACTAAATGCTTTCATGTACCACCTGCATCATATCTCTCTTTCCCTTCTTCTCTTTGTGAGTATGGAACAGAACAGACCATTCTTCCTCTTCCTTGCGTCATGAGTGCTGCATTCGACTAAATGTCATAACTCGTAAAAAAAAAAAAAAAACCTAACCTAAACCAGCCCCTCAACTCGGAATTCCTACTCTTGGGACGTTCTCCTCAACACTGAGTTCAGGAAATCAACTTAAATGCATTAACACTAATTATTTTATACTGCATATACAATATATACACATGTACAAGTTGTTAAATCTAAGACACTGCTGTTTTAAGGAAAGAATACACATCATTCGTCACAATTAGCTGGCTAGCTTGTTGCTAACAACAGAAACAATCATGTTTCTTCCTATTTTGTAGGTCGAAATATAACATGGCATCGATCCCCAAAAGTCCACTTCTGAGCTAAGTCAAATGCAGGGCTATTCATTTGTTTATGTATTGAAAACAACTGCTAATAGCGCCACCTGCAGTGCTGGAGCACTCGTACGAAACGAACCAATGTGAAACCATAGAGGGTTCAAGGTTGTAAAGTTGTGATGGTTTTGTCCTTGCGCAACCGTAGCAGATGTCATCTGCACACTAAGCAAGCTGAAGCCTTTATTCTGTCCTCATAAATACTGCCAGGTCACTGGATAGTGTAAACAATGAGTAGTTTTCCTCTATAAATCTGTGCTCCATATGTATTTTCATAACCCATTTTATGTATTTTCTCTCAGTATGTGTGTAGCTGTGAGTCAGCAGTCTAATATCTCTCCTGTTCCTCTCTCTCTCTCTCTCTCTCACACACACACTTTCTTTTTCTCATCCTTGAACACTTTGAAGCACAGATATGCCTAAAGACTAAGCAGAAGAGGTGCTATTGGCATATATACAGAAAAATAAATTCCCATTTTCTTTCTGTTTCTGTTTCTAACTCTCCTCAAACCAGCTCTTTTGCAACACACCCTCTTACTATGGGTGTATTATATCAAGCAAAGCTCAGTAGCAACAACAATAGAGACTAGTGGAAGCAGGATTTAGCCTCTACATACAGGGCAGATCACCTTGGTCTTATTGTGTTAACTTTATAGTGGTCAGAAAACTGGTTCCTAAAACAAATAGATTCAATTTTTATTTCACTCTCTGAGTTGTCAACATTTACAAACTTCATCTGTAATAGATCGTGTCTATCAGTTATATCATTTCTGAGATCTGTGTTTCTGGTTTGCCGATAGATGTCCAGACCCTGAAGTATAATCAGTCAAGTATGTTTTAGTGCATGTATTCATAAACATATGCCCTGTTTCTAAAATGCTAATTTTTGAGCATGCAGTTGTTGAAATCACTGAGATGATTGTAAACAGGAAGGACGCAGCTCTCAGCTAATAGTCTCCTGATTTTCAGATTGCACTCCCCTCCCTTTTTGTTAACCAACTCACGCAACTGTCTTTAAGCAGAAAGCATAACATGCTGCAATTTTCATCTCTTTTGTTTGTTTGCCCAAGAGCTCTTTGCTGATTCAAGTAGCGACTGTATCCTGTATATACTGGGTGTAAATACCGGCCAGCACAATTCGCAATACAGACTCGACCTGACAGGCGGACATAAGCTAAGAATCCACTGTGCTGTAAATTTGACCCTGGATATGATGGATGTTGGATCTGAATCTGAAGAGAGAGAGAGTGAGGGAGAGCGACAGAGAGAGAGCGTGGAGAAATAGTGATAGACTGCCTTTTCCCAAAACTGGAATGTTGTTTGTCGAGGTCAGAGAGAATGTGGGGAATGTGGACTTCGTGTTCTAAGGAAGTGGCTGTTGTCTCCTCTGGGATCTCAGTCTGGCTCAAGAGCAGTGGGCGGCAATAAGGGGAAGGATCAAGGGAGGAGCCAGAGGAGGAGCTACAGCTGATGTGTACTTTGGGGCATGTCGAGAGGAAAGCTACAGTATTTGGGAACAGTGTCCAAGCATGGAGCAACCATGTGGCCAAAAGTGAAAGTTTTTCCTTGATTGTCCACCATCTCTTCTAGGTTTATGTAAATTACAGTAATAAGAAAAAAAAAATTTGGATTTGTGTAAGAGGCTTGTCTTTTCTTATAATCCTGTGTTTGCTTTCCTTCACCGAATTTGAAATATAATACTTCTAGTCATTGATGTAACAGCAAATAAAATGGTGTAACAGCAGGTGGGCTCTGTAATTACACTCCATGACGGGAGCCATCTGGTACAGCTCAAACTTCTTTATCATGCTTGGCAAAGCCAAGAACTGATGTTATTCCTCATTCTAGCTGAGTGAATTACTCTTAATGGTCAATTTAGATTGAACTTCTTGAGCATCTCGGAATAATTTCGTATCTAGATGTGTTGCCCGTGATTGTTACCTGTGTATTCAAATGGATGATGCATTAGTTCAGCGATCATCATATGACCATTTGTCCCAGTCCATGGCTTTATCCTTTGTCTCTCCTTCTTCCCACTATCCTGACTCACCTTCTGACACATAGGATCTGGCCTTCACCCAACATCTCCACCGCATGCATCATTGTGAATCACAGCATTTTAGCACGCATGTGTCTTTAGCCAGGAGCAAACAAGGAAACTTAAAGGTGTGTCTCTTCTCTCAAGCTGTCCGATACTGCTGTCTGGCCTGAAATTCCAGTTTCAAGGCTCAAAAAAAAAACCCCACCAAGGAATCATTGTAGATAAAACCGAAAAATATGAGCTACATGTTGAAACAAGCAGTCATTAAGGGCCAGTCTTTTTTGCATAAGGGCCTCCTCAGTGCATTTCCTTTCTTGCTGCATGGAAATACATTTGCAAACATGACAGCACAAGAAAAGTAGTTGGAAATGATATTGTATATTATACATACATATGGTATAATGGTATATTATAGGCACAGCTTTTTGCTGTACTACCGCATCAATTTTAGTATATTAGAATGGGATTTTTGTCCTGCTCCTTATGAAACAACTCTCTACAAATTTACGATAAATAAATAATACATTTAAATTATTAAATTGACTGGTATTCACTAGTATTGTAGTACTTGAGATTGGTCTTGGTCTTGAGACCACTTTGTGAAAGTTTCAGTCTCATCACGGAATCGACCGCATTTGACTCGGTCTTGTCTCGGTCTCAGGATATCGCTAAATTGCCTGTGCATTGTCTGATTTATTTGTCAAATGTTAATTGGATGTGAAACTTCTTGCTTCGAATGCAACCAATAATCGAGTGTTGAATAATGTTGGTTGACTTCAGCTTTTAGAGTTTTTTGTATGTGGGTGTTTTTACGAGAATGTGTATCTGTTAGATCAATTTGAGAAGTGCCTATGGTTTGCATGTTCCAAGTGTGTCATCCAGCGTGGGACTCATGCTGGTCTGGTCATGGGCTTGACTCGGTCTCACCCTGCCTTGGTCATGGTCTTGACTTAGTCTCCTAAGTGTTTGTCTCTTCTCGGGACACTCTGGACTGGTCTCAACTGGTCTCGGTTTAGGTGGACTTGACTACAACACTAGTATTCCCTCCCTTACTTGTGGCAGTCCATATTAGAACTAGTATTTTATATCCTGGAGTGCTCACACTATGTTAAACAGGGTACACGTGTTAATTTCAAATCCACCTGTGGCTGTTTCTTCGCCTGCACAATAAATATCTCTGACAGCCCTGCTGTCATGTAGACCAAGGAACTGCCTGTGCAGCTTTGAGATGAGGTTGTTAGGAGGATAAAAGCTGGAGACATTTATAAAAAAGATGAAAAAAGCTTTGAACCTTCCTAGGAGCACTGTGAAATCCATTATAACAAAGTGGAAAAAATATGGCACAACCCAGACACTACCAAGACCAGCCTGTCCTTCCTAAGTAGCACACAGGCAAGTAGGGCAATTGTCAGAAAAGTGCCCAAGAAGCGAGCCAGAACACCGAAGGAGTTACAGAGCTCACTGGATGAAATAAGAGAACCTGTGAAGCCTTGAACAATATCATCAGCTCTTCACATAGCCGGCCTCTGTGGGAGAGTGTCCAAAAGGTAGCTGCTTCTGAGAAAGGCTAACATAAAATATATGTAGGGAGTTTGCTAGAAGGCATGCGACAAAATCTGCGAGTTTTTGGAAAAAGATGTTGAGCCATTAGGTCCAAAAGCAAAGTTGTATGTTTGGTGTAGACCTAATACAGCCCAACATCCAGGTAACATTAGTTCTACTATCAAGCACAGTGGTTGTAGCATCATGCTCTAAGGTTGCTTTTCAGCAGGCAGAATTGGAGGTCTTCTTGCCATCAAGGGCAACATGGAAGGAGATATATACAGGCAACTTCTTGAGGAGAACCTGTTCCAGTCAGCCAGAAATATGGCTAGGGTGAAAATTCACATCCAAACAGGACACTGAGCCAAAGCACAGAACAAAAACTACAAAGCAACGGATTGAAAACCGAAAGTATGTGTTTTGAAATGGTGTAACAGTCAAAGACCAGACTTAAGTCCAAATGAAAATATGTGGCATGACCTGAAAATTGCGGTCTATCAACATTCTCCAGAGTTACAGAAAATTTGCATTGAGGAATGGGAGAAAATGCCAAAAATAAAAATGTGCAAAGTTCACAGAGACCTGTCTGAGACACCGCCAAACTGTAACTGCTGCAAAAGGACAATGCACTAAGTATGGACTCTGCAAGGTTAATATGTATCAAATAAGCTGTGTTTAGATTTGTTATTAATTTTTTAAAATGATTCTGAGGACATCGAAATAATGTATTTAATTTGATTTCTGTAGACAGTCACTTCAAAAGGAACAGGAAAACCCATACTAATGTAAATTTAATGTTTAATCTAAAGTTAACTTAAATTTAATGTTGCAAAGCAGCAAAAAGAGAAATAATCACAGGGGGTGAATATTTTCTGGAGGCACTGTGTATGTATACTGTAAATAGCTTTTTCAAGGACTGGCAATGTTCATAACTGACCCTTGTGTCTGATCCAAATGTAAAAACAGGGGATATGCGGAAAAGGTTATTCAACTCTGTCTACACTGATAATTACCAGATGACGGTAGAAGTGTGAGTTCAGCATAGGTGGAGAGGAACATATTTCAGTCCCATTCCCACAGGGTTCGGTAACGCTCACTAAACCCACATTCCATCAGCAGAGCGCAGTGCTAGCTAACTGGCGCGGGACAAGATTTAATACTGACATTTGGCATAAATATAAAAAACCGTCACATTACCCCGGTCTGAAATGATCTTATCATGACATCACTGAATTTAAAATGCATCTTGGTCGTAATATTTGCACATGATACTATATCAAATGTACAATTATGTTGGTTACTGTACCCAACTTTATCAAGCACCACTTTGATTTGTTCATATTCTGATCCCACATAGACTATTCAGTAACCGAATGCTTAAAGTTAGCATTTCACTTGATGCTAGATAATGTTTTGTTGTTCTAAATAATTAAAGAGAAAAAGTTAGCATGCTGGAATGACGATTAGACATGCAGACTGCTCAAAAGTTAAGCTCTCCACCGAAGCACAAATACCAACAGTAAGAAGTAATGAAATGTTGACTCAAAACTGACAGAATATTCAGAATATTGCTAAGTCAGACAATTTGATATACTGAAATGTCATTACATTATGCAGAAAATTGAATCCAACTTTTATTACTACTAGGTTGCACTGTTGTAAAGCTTTGCTGCTCCAAATAGTTCCGAATACAGCAGCCAGTAAGACTGAAACCAGAAAGTTTCACCACTACCACTACTATATAGCAACACTTCTTTGGCTACCAGCAAGATTCCATATTGATTATAAAATATTATTAATGGCCTGTAAAGCACTGACTGGTCTCATGGCACACAGTACCTGAGGGAAATTTGGTTTATTGCGATCTGCCATGTCTGCCATTCAATCAAAAGATGCAGGATCTTTATCAGTACCTAGAATACTGAAGACTACAATAAGGGACGGGGGATATTCCTACAAGGCTCCCAGCTTCGTATGGAACAACACTACTGGAATACCATCCAATTAATTTTCAGGACACAGACACAGTCTCAGCCTTTCAATATCAATTGAGATCTATTTTAGTTAAATAATCGGTTTAATAAATAGCTTTTCTCTTGGTGCAGATCTTGGGTTTTGATGTGCATAGAGAGCTAACGGTAAAGCTATCTTCCTCATGTCATCTCATTGAGTGTTTTTGTGCGACTGTCAACTCTGGCTGCTTTGCAACATCTATAATTAAAAGCGCTTCAAATAAAATTGCATTACATTGAAAAACCTAATTAACATGCATCCAGTAAGGAGTCATTAAATTGCCAGAACGTTGCACTGACACTTTATAAACCAGCAAAACTTGGACGTGCCAGGCACAGAACTGTACTTGATTATAAAGGCTTCATTCTGTGATGTCTCAGCACACAGTTGGAATGCACTTGTGTTGGTTCATAAAACCAAATGTGCTAGCATCATCTGCCAATTCTCATAAATAACTATGCTTAAATAAAACAACTGGCCACTACACTTCATTATATTCCAGTCCTTCCCCTTTAGAGAGAGGAAAAAAGAGGAAAGCAAAGTGCTGAATCATGCACCAGCTATGTGAGGGATACTTAGACCCTTTTCTGTTTAACTAAAAAAGCTGATTTCCTATATCTCTCGGATGTTCCTGCTTTGAAGACCATGTGCAGCACTTTCGCTCTTAATGTGTTTTCCATGTGCCCTTCTATGCATGCTGAAAAAATGCAACCTGAGAGATCTGAGCCATATCACACCCATATCACAACACATCTGCACACTATATTTATACCACTATCAATTATTCTGCTATGGCAAACCACTTTCAGCAAAAGCCTTTAAGAGCGCTGTATATACAGCCACCATTGGTGGTGTGAGAATCTGTCGTTCTCAATGGGCAGTGTCTTCATTCGCGACCCATTCCAGAGGTTCCTGCGGAAACAGAAAATTCTCACTGATACAAACAGCTGTGTCGCCTCAGTCTCAACTTCTGATCTCATTTTCAAGGTATGAATATGAAGTCAGGGGGTTTGGTGTTGCAATTCTCTTTGACTATTTTACATAGCACTACAGTCAAATATGAACAAACATGAACAAAGAATCACTCGAGGATTTCTTTCTTCCTTTTTTTTTTTTATTAAGACTCATCACGACTGTAGTAGAAACAATGTTCCTTTTCTTTGCGAAGACAGAATTCACATGTACATTTCACCAAAAAAGAAAACTCACATATCCTTTTAGTGTCCAGATCATCCATGTGAAGTTTGTGGTCCCATATTGGTCTCTCTTACTTTCTTTTACTACGATCAACTAGTGGCACATTGCCATCATTCCATTTCATCTTCCTCTCTGCTTATTCTGCCATCTTGGCCGTTTCCTCATTTTCATGGCACATTTCCAGCATTTTCTGAGCCATATCACACCCAAATGTGGTCACAAACATACTGCCAGATGTGGAAAAATAGTCCTTATTTATTTGACTGGAACTACAAACTGTGGTACTTTGGTCTGATAGCAATTACACAGCTAGCAAATGAAGGAGGGTCACTTTCTTTCCCTCATTACTCAAAAATCAGCTCCATCCAAGAATGTGCTTCAATGGCCAAATGGACACAAAAACAGTCCTAACTCACTAACTACCTCCAATCCATGGCCTTCTTTTCCCAAACAGTTTCTTTTTTTTCCATGCAGGTGAAATGCCAGTAATAAAACAACTTAATAGATCATCCTGCTTTCCTTCAGCTACTGTACATTTCACTGTGCTGCAAAGCAAGCAAAATGATGGGGGGGGGGGGGGGGGTAAGGGATGGTTTGACACCTTGGAACCTATTATGCAAATTATGATATTGTAGTATGAGGTCATCTTATACATAAAGCTCCATGATGGACCAGAACGGACTCTACACCTTTGTAGTAAATGTATGTCGTGTATTTAGTGGCAGAAGCCTCTATTTTGCCAATAACGGATAATTTGCAGTAACCGAGTTATCTGGCTAATAAATAAAAGTTCAGAGATCCTGGTTTTAGCGCAGTCCGAGCTCAAGACAGAAATGTGTAAATGACCTGAACTGAAATTGTGACTCATGTCAGAATTCACAAATTAAGCTACAGTTAAAAACTAAACATAAAATTATTACATTTCAGGTAACCTCATCCCCTAACATGTATGAATGCATGATGCGTCTGCACCAAAACGATTCATCACGAGCTACTGTCTTACACAATCTATTACTCAGAAGCACACCACCCCTGAGCACACTAACGTTCTTCTATTAAAATCTAAGCACAAATTTTAAACCAATAACTAAAACAACAACATTTTTAACAAAAAAAAAAAAAAAAAAAAAAAAAGGCAAAACACCAAAACATACCACTACAAGTGGCAGTCATTTGAAATTACTTCCTATATAAGGGGTCATCTTGCCATTCTGCACAAACACAAACCCCTTGATTAATACAGTGTACGTTCGTCAGTCCCGCAGTGTAAAGGGGCATTCGTGGAAAAACATTCTTTCAGACATTTGGAGTGTTTTAAACGTTGGATGTATGAGCTAGTCACAGGCGAGACAACACGTTTCACTTTGTTGCCTGATAAAATTAAACATAAAAGCAAACTTGCAACCACTGATTTAGATTCGAGATAGATGCTGAAATATCATCAGGGTAATCTGACAGTCTGCAAGTATTAGATGAAAAAAAAATTTCAGACAACCTAATCTCAAATTCAACAGGAATAGGCTTTAGTTCGAAGGTCACATGACCAAACCGGAAAATGGGTTTCATTACATCCGCTTGTCGGAGATGGCAGTAACAGCAGCATGAATTGACAGCGATAGCTAATCAGTTAACCTAGCTAGTGCTCTTAATTGGTGGTGTTTTAATAGAGTTTAATATCTGAATGTTAGTGAGAACAGAAAATGTCTTCATCATGACTAATAAAGTACCAGAAGCGGGATAATACTAACAGTGATTTTTGCCGTGTGTCACGAAGCGTGAAGTCAGAGAACTCCACAGTAGGTTTCCATCACTTCCCAAAGGACGAAACCTTAAAACAACATGGATAAGTAACGTGAGACGTGAGAACTGGGTCATTAAGGGGACCTAAAGTTACTCTCGGGCTGTGTGGCTTCTCACTTTTCCTCATAGACCCGTGACAGGCTGCCCTGATGCTAACATCACCCATCAGCCTGTCTGTCTGATCCTGGGGAAAAATAAGTGACAACATTAGTATGGAGGTCTAATAGCTAACAATCAGAAATCTGCGGATTGACAAGTTCTCTCATCGGCTAAGATGAACTAGTTAGCTTGCTAGTGACGGCAGATACGTAATCTCATAGTCGCATATGTATGGGGAAGCGTATGGTTTAAACCCTTTATCCATTATTAGGGTGACCATTCGTCCTCTTCTTCCTGGACATGTCCTCTTTCTAAAAAAATGCATCTGGCCAAGATATTTAAATAGCCAAAAATGCGCGGGATTGGACTTTTGGACTTTTCGCCGTTAATTTTGCGAGTGGCCCCATGCCACTCCCTTTTTTAAAAGCCAAAATATGGCGGCCCTACCATTTTGGTAACATGAGTTTTAGAGGTCAACCTGCATATGCGACGTCTGTAAAAACATCCAGAGTATAACATATATAATAGAGAGGACCTGAACCGGAATGTGACCTGTTCTACAGAATACGGAAGTATGTTGCGGATAACCCCCATTATGATGATATATATATATTAATATATTTATTGATGAACGACAGCTACTGCTAAATCCATGGATTTATTCAAGTTGGCTTTTGCAAGTTCGTGTTACAGAAAGCACTTCAGCCTCCTCCACCTTGTGTGCGCTCCGGATCATCAGCTGAGCGGATTTTAACTTCGTTCTATTTGACAAGGAACTCTCATACAGTTGGTTCTGGCACCTGCTGAGCCTGCTAGCAGGGTTCGTAATGGCTGGCACGGAGATTCATCTCATGAAAAGCTCTTCAGCCCGAGTTTGGGCAGGGAGGAGGCGGTTAAGAGGGAAAAAATAGTGATGTAAGGACTTTACTTAGCAAATATAATTAAATTAACTGGAATACGTGAAACAA
Source organism: Notoglanidium macrostoma (assembly GCA_030068235.1). Lineage (NCBI taxonomy): Eukaryota > Metazoa > Chordata > Actinopteri > Siluriformes > Auchenoglanididae > Notoglanidium > Notoglanidium macrostoma. The sequence goes on along the minus strand of JAQQZR010000012.1, from coordinate 19,018,492 downwards.
TAAGATAAAATGATGTGTACGGATGTGTTTATCAAGGCAACTGTGCAAGTCCCTGGAATCGTGTGTTTTGGCCATGAAAGACAGCCAAGAAAGTGACATTTTAAGTGCATGAGTTTGTGTTTGGTCCTCGTGTGCATATATTCTACAGGTCTGACCATCTCCATAACCATCTCTGCAAGTCCAAGAATCTATTGGTCATTTCTCAGCTGTGGGTGTCTTTGTAAACCAGGAGATAAAGACAGAATAAGCAGCTCCTGTGCAGAAGCAGGATGAGCACTCGACGTGCACAAAGTTCCTGCGTTCTCGTGGCGTTTCCGTCATCATCTACAGGCTGTCGTACATGTGCAGGGTCCTCTCGAGCTGCTGCACCACGCGCTGGTAGAAGGTGATCTGCTGACGTAAGTAGGCCTGCATCATGTCTTTAAAGTCCACCTCCCTGCGCCGGTGGAAATGGTTCATCTCGGCCTGCAGGGCGAAGCCCACGGTCCGGCAGCGCTTCCGAATACCGTCCGCCTCGTCCTGATCCATCTTCCCCTCGTCGCTCATGCGCTGGGACTCTTTTACCTTCGCGAACGCACCTGAAGCGGAAGGAAGAAGAGTCACAGGGTCAAGGTAGGTCGAAGTGAAAACTAGAAAATAACGACACTCTTCATATATGGCAAAAGCAAAACTCTTCTCTCATTGATGCAGGATTAACCCAAGACTATATTTTTATATTTAATATTTTTACAATTTATCTGTAGGGAGAAAAAATAAGGACGACAATAAAGTCTCTGAAGTGATTCAGAGACACAGAACAACCTGGACTTGCTTTATCATATCGAGGAATATGTACACACCAGGTACTGTGAGTCGGAATGAGTTTACTCAGCGTGCCTTTATTTATTTTAAATTACGTCTGAGCATGTTACTCTTCCTGTTTTTCTCTCTCTCGCTCGCTCGCTCTCTTTCAGCTCTGTTAGCATATTTATATAGTTATTTATATTATCATAGCCTGAGACAGTAACGCAGAATCCTATGCCGTGGTCTTTAACAGCTGAAGTGTTAATCGCACTGCAGGCAGAATAAAGCCCATATCTAAATAAACACACCAACAGCTTCAAAGCTTAATTACGTTTGTTTACCGAGTTTATTACTCATTCTCCTATTGGTTTTGTGTCCGTGACCGCTAATGTGCCCTGGCGCCCTCAATTTTGTCACAGTTCATTGGCATGTAATTAACCCTCTAGCCATGTAATCATCTATTTATGGCACTTTGGATGAAGCTGCAGTTCGGAAAAGTACGGAAAACCGCCCACCTCCGCTGTGATTGGCTGCTAGAGATGTTCGAATGAATAAGGAGCAGCAGGAACTGATGGACCGCTTGCGTCAAACGCTCGTATCACAGGAAGTGTTTGCTAGAAGACGTTATTATTTACCCACATTTTATCAAAGAGTCATTGCTTTTAAAGGAACCACCTTCTAAACAGAGGGAGTATTTTACTGATCAAGTATTCGAGACAAAGTCTACGTCAACGTATTCTACTCGTTTTGGATTTGACGGGAGTCCAAAATGAAACGATGTAGTGTCTGTCTGCACAACTCAACCATTAAAGCAGTTTGGCAAGTTGGCTATTTGGCAGCATTTGTCCCGTGGAGCGATTTATACCGTTCATAAAGAAGTGTTTAGGGACTTGAATTTATTTAACACGTCAACTAGATTATACAATTAAGTTGCCCATTCAAGTTTAACTCGTATTCAAGGCAAAGCCTTGAGAAGACTCATACGAGCGTTCAGCTTTAATTAAGCTCATATCATGCTCAAAAGCCCCAACGTGTGTTTTAAATAAAGGCTTCCCATTAGGCAATGCAATTCTGTATAATCTTCATCAGATGTGGTCATAACAAGGAGCCGAAAGAAAAAAAAAAAAAAAGCCCGTCGTGAAGAATATGGTGGATCACTCCTACATTGTAAATCAATCCCCCAAGCCCTAGATCTCCTTCCATACGTACAGTTAGAATACCTTCCACTCTCCTTGGAAGGCTTGCTGCTAGATTTTTGGAGGGTGGGGATTTGTGATCATTCAGCCTCAAGAGTATTAGTGAGGTCAGGCTCTGATGTCAGGTGAGGAGGTCTGGGGTGCAGATGTCTTAGAACCAGTGAAGTGAAATTGTAATAGACCTTCTATACAACCGTGTACACATACGGCAGCCTACAGAAGATTAGGAGTGAAGATAAGCCCCAGAGTGAACGTGATGATGATGATGATAATGGTGGTGGGCGAGCTGTTGCGCAATACGCCACCATTCCGTGTCGACATGGAACAACGAGCCTCATTTCTCAACCTTATTGTGAAGTTTTGTGTAAATGTTATCATGGAAAAAACGTCCACCAGATGTACAAACATCTCAATAACACCAATTTCCACAAACATACTGCATGTCGGTAAACGCCAATCATCCATGAGTTACCGAGCACGTTCATGGAACAGCCGGTTCACAATTAGCGACGATGGTGAAAGAGCGACTCTTAAGGACGGCCCGTGCTACGACTTCCAGTAATGCAGCTCGTCCAATGCAGTGCATCATCTTCCACGGACGCATATTAACTCGTATCCTTTTATACAGCAACAACTGAATGGCTAGTCTTATATCTTAATTTATGGATTTGTTCTGGACTGCTTTTTTCCCATCATTGATAAGAAAACAACCGAGTTTCACAACATTCAAATTAAGTTCGTATCCAGTTTGAAAAATGAGGCTACTACTAATTCGTTCCATGATCTGAAAATGCTCAGAGCACAAATCACCAAGCTGGGAACAAAGGATAAGGAACAAAAACACTGCTTTCAGATTAGTTCACTAGTCACTGGCGTTTTTCCTTCCCTCAGCTAGTGGGGAAAAAATGACTTCCTACTGACATCTGGAAAAAATTTGGAATTAACTTGTTAGTTTCCTTTAGTCTGTATTAATGCATGTAACTAGCTAACTAGCTCACCATATGCGATTACCTTACGTCGGCTACCATGTTTTAGCCGTCAGTCAGGTTTCCAGGCAACAAAACACAAACGCAGGCAGCACATTGGAGTTTCTCCGTGCCCACTGAGCTACTTAATTCGTTTCTGATTTATCCACCACTTGTGTGAAACAGCATTCAATCCTAGTCGGATATTGTTTGGTTTGCTACTATGTGTACTATGATGCGCTGAGAAATGTTTTATTAAATATTATTACTACATCTGGCTTATTCAGTCGGCATGGAGTTTCCCATTCAGGAAATATTAAAACTATTTATCATGTAGCATGTTACTGAAACCTCGCTGGTGGAGTTTCACGATTCATGTCATGAGATAATAGTTCTTAGTATGTAATAAATCACGGTGTTTAGCTAGCGAAGTCATTCTCCGTGGCTAAGAGCGTCCTTATGTTTTGGATTTCTTGAAACCGTTTAAAATGGAATGCCAATAAAAGGACATCGCAACGGGCGGAAGATCCGAGCGCAAATTAGACAACAAAAGCCCCAAAGTGGAGAACTTTCTGGAAGTGCAGGGCGGAATATTTAATATTTGGATTTACGAGCAGGAACAGTGACGAGGCCAAGCCCTTTGGCAGGTATTTGGTATGCTGTTTGAAGCAGCTTTTGATATTTGGAAGCGAAATATGAAAAACATGAAAAATCTGGAAATTACGACAGCAACAGAGGCTATAAATGACTAACACAAACTTATTCAACGAGCAAACGATTTTAACCTGCTTAACGTCTTCATTGGTACTGAAACAAATCATTTAGATGTAAACGATTCACCTGACAAAAAAGGTTAAGAATCCCTTCGTTAGACTTTACAGATCTATACTGTAAGATCAACACAGAGGATTTACCGTAAGAACATTTTGGGTCGTCCCAGCCTGCTCTAATACGTCAACAACAGTGGTTTATATGTATTTCTCAGGGTTGTTGGCAGGTCAGAGGTTACGAGGTTAGGTTTCTGGGCTTTTGACAGGAAGGTTATGAGTTCAAATCTCAGGACTAACGTTGAGCAAACCATCAAATACTCAGCTAGAGTGTAAACTTCTTTACGTCCAGGTAAGAATACCTGGTGTTTACCATCCTGAGTGAGTAAGCCAACAGTAGCCATGTTCCCATTAACCTGCTTAACGTGCAATTGGAAACTGCGAACTAAAAATCTGAGCAATGGAAATGTGAATTTTGAAAGAAAAAAAAAAAAAAAAAGCCCACTCAAATATTCCAAAAAAGAGGTGGTTTTCCAGACGATCCGACAAAGGAATATTTCGCAAAACTGAAAAGGAAACACGTTTTTTTGCCCCCAAGTCACAGCATGACATGAAGATCAAATGGAATAGCTGCTTTTCTGAAAAAGAAGAGCGCCGTGTTCGAGCTATCGCGAGAGGAGAAAACCCCGCTTTAAATCACAGAACATCTCTCAATGGAAACACTGACCGTTCGCAATTGTGTTTTGTCAAGTTTTTTTGAAATATCGCTTCTATTTCATGCAAATTTGCAATGGAAACCCAGCTAGTGTGTCACAGGGTGTACGTGTGTGTGTGTGTGTGTGCGCGCGTGCGCGCGCGTGTGCGGTCTCTGACCTAAATGAATGGACATAGTAGGCAGGTTTCCATTCATTTGAAACTGTGAACTAAAAAAAAAAATGCATGAATTGCGAAAGAAAACTCTCAAATACTACAAAAACGTTTACATGCTCACACGAGGTGCTTTTTCCCCCCCAGACGACTCGACAAAACAACACAGCGCAAAATTGAAATGGAAACCCAGTTGTCCTATGAGTCACATGACGTGAAGAGGTGGAGGATGTGATTAAATCACCGTCCCAACCCCGATCGAGTCCTGGAGATCGTCGCCATGTTCAATCTCGGGAGGAGAAAACCCAGCTGTAATCACGTGACATCATTCGACGGAAACACAGACCATTCGCAACTGCATTTTGCTTCCTTTTTTTAAAAAAATAAAATAAAATCGTTCCTATTTTGCGCAAAACTGCAATGGAGACCCGCCTTGTGATATTTCTCTGTGCATCAGCAGAGAAGAAAAGGAAACCTCATATGACATGAGAGGAGCCAAAGAGAAACAGCACGTCCACACCGACACCGCAGCAGTATCTTATCTAACCAGACACACAGGACTTCTTGTTGCACTACACAACTGTACCTGATGGCAGATAGTGAAAGATAGCGAGACCGCACGACCTGAATAGAGAGTATCTGCCCTCAGGGCAGCCTCGAAATCAAAGCGAGATCTTTTAGTACAGGACAGACAAGGCTACAGTATATTCACTACATCCTGTGGTCATCCCACTGTACATGTGCGAGTGATCGGAGCTTCGGGACATTCGGGACCTGTTAGGGGAAGAGTCCATCCTGTCTCAGCCTCGGACACTCTACCCTGGACGGATGTTGAACACTCACTGCCACGACGGTTGCTGTTCATTTTGATCGTCACTTTTCAGCTTTTCTGAGCAAAGTGACTTTGTTGACAATTTTCTGGATTCTTACCAAGGCATCATCACTAGATCTCTAGAAACCAGTGGTGATCCAGTTTTATATACATTATATTTATGTATGAATGTATATATTGTTTATAAAGGTCGAGACAGGCAACCAGTTAGCTTTTAATGCTTAAACATGAATAATTCAACACCATGGGTGTAACCAGGCATTCTTTGGCGGGGTCGTTTTTCCGAAAAACTGAGAAAATACCAACATGTCCCTGTAATACAGTAGAAAATAGGTTAAATATGTCCTCATTTTTTGAACGCCGTCAATCTCTTGTTGTTAAGGAAAACAGGAGTGTGTGTGGTCAGTCAGTCAGTCAGTGGAGGTGAACAAACGCAGGAAGTAACGTCTAAAAAGTGGAGAAAGCAGGACATACAAGTTTATATTTTCCAGTAAGTAGGGTTACCTAAATAGGTAACTTTAGCTTAAGGCAGTAGGCAAAACGTTTCAGGGAACCACCCGGCTGTATTCATATAAACGTGCAAATTTTCATATAGAAATAAATATCAAAGGATTATAAAAAAATATATAAAAAAAAAAAAAAATGCTACAGCATCCTCCCGCGGCCTTCGCCATGGTTACGCCCTTGTTAAACATTACCACCTTTTACCAGCACCGTGAGACATAATGCGAGATTAAATGCATACTTCTCCATCCCAACATTGTTCTCGTCGACAAAAAAAAAAAAAAAAAACAGATCCGAGAGAATAAAAGAAATGAACATGAAAATCGGTGTCTGAGACCCACTTCCTGATCTGACGTCTGGGGATAACGTCTGGTCCTACGAGATGCCTGCGGCTAAATAATTTACATAAAAGCAGGTCATTGGAGAAGCCGCAGCAGAGGATCTGCTACGGCTCCCGAGCTTGCTCATGTTCAGACTTTCTGAACGGCGGGAAGCTGTTGTTCATACATGCAGTATAGAATACAGTATTTATTCAGACGCTCCACTGAAACGCGTTGCTGGGTCTGTGTCCGGTCCGAGAGCTGACGCTGTCTTGTCGAGCAGCTGGTGGACCAAAATGACACTTCATTACTAGCGCGGCCTTTCCCAATCTCTTCCGTCATAACAGAGGAACAGTTTTCAGTCTAAATGTACTGTTGTATTCTCAAAGGCTGACATCTGAGGTTAAATAATGGCAGCATAAACGAGGCAGCAGTGCCAAGCGCAGCAGAGTACTGGTCTCACACACCCCCGCCCTCCGGCTCTCCGCTATCTGATAGCACGAGTCACAATGTCACCTCTCGGCTGTGCCCTATTGTCCTTTAATCTAGTTGACGAATGGCACAATGCGAGCTCTGATCTGAGCCAAGCCCACAAAGCAAACATTATAATTCACGTCTTTAAGAACTCCCTGGGCAAAATCCAGCCAGGAATATAATGATCAGCTTTGAGCAAGTAGCAAGTAAATCCTACAACACGGATTACACCACACACATGGTAATTCCAGTCACCACACTTCCTGAGTTCAGACCTGGCTGGTTATGAAAGAACAAGTGACAGAGATTGAGATCTTTCGGTCGTCTCAAGCAGCTGGAGAAAACCTCTTTTATTGCTCTGTAACAGCGTGGCTGAGGCCACACCCATCCTCAACATTGCTGAGCTTAACCTCAACAACAATTCATCCTCTTATAAAGGCTGGATTAGGCTTAAAAACAAAGCACACATAGGAAGTGTAGCAACTGACTAAACAAACTAGCATTGTGTTTCAAATCGCACACTTGTGTACTATTCTACGCCGTTATTGACGGACTCGTTTCTATTATGCTTAGTGTTTGAACTTTAAAAACCTCTCCTGGAGCGTTGAACCCTTCCCAAAGGTCTGTTCTGCATACCAGTCTTCTGGATTTTCTTGAATAATGATTTCTGATTCCTCATTTCTTGAATGCTTTTGAACGTAAGCTCGAAGTTGACGATTGTGGACACGGCTCATGATGTTCTAACAGCGTGAAATGGCCTATAACATTTTACACTTTCGCTTGGAAACCAAAGTAACAGTGAGGTCTGGCTGTCAAGTGGCGCTTTTAATCTTTCAGTTGTACGTCAAGTATGCAGGCGAGCATGTAAACACCGCGGCTTGCGTTGCTGTGCTTCCGCTTGCACATGCAAATCCTAAAATGCTTCAAGTATAAACCAACCTTTAAAAGTGTACCAAACCTCCAACAAGGAACCACCGTGGTTCCACAGCAGAACGGGACTACCGCATATGTTCGATTTACTCACGGTCATGCCACGTATTGATTCTCCTCTTATTTCCAAACATTAAAAAAAAAACCTCTTCTCAAAACCTTTTCAATGTGTGCTCATAAATCATCCCAGGAGAGGAGGTAGCAATAAAAGCTATAGCTGTAACGTGTGCCAGTGAACAGACAGAGGAAATGCTATGAGGTGGATAACGTCTGTCATCAATGTGTATCCAAGTTTATTTGTTTTTTCAAAGAGTGGCCTGTTTCCTATTTGCTCCAGCTGAGAAGTTATTGGATCACTGACAGAGTGCATGCGTGTGCACGTCGTCCTTCTCTTTTTCTTCAGAGGAAAGTACAGTTAAAGACAATGGGGGATTGTCCGTGATCCGCTAACATTTTAAAGTTGTGCTCCAAATAGACTGGGAAAGCCACTTGCGTTGTTCATGTCTTTCCTTAATCGTATTCGATGACCGCACAGGTTTTCACCGAAACAGCGGAGTGTTGCTGTACGGCTAAATAAACTGCACGCCGTTCTGACGGAAATGTCCTGCTGTGCTAATCCTGGTGGACTGACACGCCTGGGACAGTGTGCGGTCAGTCACTAATAATTAGCCCCTAGGAAAGAGGGGGTGTTATTTTGTGAGCGAGATGGAGGACGAGAGAGAGAGACCGAGAGAGAGACAGAGAGACAGAGGGAGGGAGAGAGAAAGGAGAGAGACAGAGAGGGAGGGAGAGAGAGAGACACACAGAGAGAGAGAGAGAGAGAGAGAGAGAGAGAGAGACACAGAGAGAGAGAGA
>JAQQZR010000012.1:18971591-19009154 GCA_030068235.1 Notoglanidium macrostoma | reverse complement strand
AGAGACAGAAAGAGACTGAGAGAAAGAGACAGAGAGAGAGAGAGAGACAGAGAGAGAGAGAGAGAGAGAGAGAGAGAGAGAGAGAGGATATATGTGCATTCCTTTAAGCTTGGTATCTCGAGACACTATGGATAATGAACTGGCCTAAACGCTAAAATCCCTTTAAAAGTGATCTTTCTTGATCATTTCTAAATGAAGCAATATAAAAGATAAAGGTGTAAAATCGAGGTGTAACCGGTCTTACTGCAACACTCTGCACATCAGGGAAGATGTGAGCAACGTTAAATTGTCCGCAGTGTTTTATAATGTGTCTAACAGACCTGCTGTGCACTGTAGAGGAAACATTGCGAGGAATGTCAGGCTCTTTGGTGAGGGCTGGAAAAAAACTGGCGAAGCCTTAACGCAGATTTATCTGTGAGCAAATACTGCCATGCAGACTAAGAGACTAAGGGTTTGGGAAAAGTGGGACCGAGTCCAAGAGCTCCAGCTCACCACCAGGGCTGCGTGACAAGCTCTCATCGCAGGCTCGATATCGCAGGGGCCTGTACGGAAACTCCTGTAAAGCGAGGACGTCCCGAGTGCATTACAAGTTTACAGGTAGCCAGTAAGGAAATAAAAGTCTAAATATACAAATCTGGATCAGGATGCGGTGTTCTGCTGCATTTGGTTCTTCACAGCGTTAATTTAAGCCTTGAGGTTAGCGATCCACCAGCAATTTACCATATATATATAAAAAAAACACAGGATTTCTCATGCAGGTCAAGTAAACTGAGGAAAAAGTAAAAAAATATATATATATATTCACTTTCCCTTCTTTAAAGTGGAAGTATACACACAGGCGTTCTCATATCCTGTGTCCACGCCAGATCACAATTACGCAAGAGCAGGAAGTGAAGCACACTGTAGATGTGGAAGGGAAGTGAAGCGTGCACTGCGGAGATCCTGCTCATGGAGATTTGCGTCGCTCCTGACAGACATGTGACAGAAGGCACACGTTGTTGCCATGTATACTCAACACTCTCTCTCTGACACACACACACACACGAAGACACACACACACAGGTCTCATAACGCTGCTATTTTTTCTGTCTGTCCAAAAATAAATAAATAAATAAACAGCACGGTTGCCTCTCACTTTTCACCACTGTCTCTTTGCTTTTTCTCCTAACGGAGGTTCACAGATGGAAAGTGATTTTGCGGGTCTCTCTGTGCTATCCCGTGCCTTGATACTCAACCTCTCGTTTCCTTTTTCCTGCATGAGGCCCTTCAAAACTCAGCAGTGTGTGTGTCTGGTCCACATCAAAGCCCCAGTTCTCTTCTTCAACGCTGGAAAAGCAAGGCGAATCATATTAGCACGCTGAAGACATAAAAGCAGGAGGAAAAATGATGGTGAGCAGACTACACCAGGGTTTCACTGCAACTCCGAAGAAGAAAACGCTTTTCCTTACCGATGTACATTTTTATTTGGTATGGACCAAGCAGTGTGAAACAGTCGGATGATGGGGAAAAAAACACTCTAATGTTAAATGGATGGAGTTGAATAAGATTTGAATGATTTTTGCACTCATGTACTCAAAGCTCCGCCTCCAAAACGTATCCTGGTGCAACGAGAGTTAGCATGCTACCTGGAGATACCGCTAGCAACGGTCGTCATGACATCACGTGTCATATTTCAACTGCTTGTTAGCCAAGAAACACGCATAATGAGTTATGAAGATGTGATGGGGCGCTGGGGGCGTGGCTATAAAATGACCGACACTTCTGGTCAGCCAATCCAAATGTAAACAAATGCTGCGTTCGAGGTGAAGCTCCTACAACCGGTAAAACCCACTGAAAACACCACTTCAGGTTGCACCAGTGATGTCAGAGCAACATGGCCGATTCATATAACTAATGTTAGAAGGCTGGCTTGTTGCCAAAATGTTCCATGAATGCTTAAAGTTCACTGTAGCAGAGCAGGACGAGTAGCCACTCAGGCCTGTAACTTTTATGTAGCTTTTTATGAGCGTTACATGCTTTATGAGCTGACAAAACGCGCACTTTTTAAAGGCATCCATGTTTTTGTTTTGTTTTGTTTGTTCCATTTTGCATGTAGGACGTCCCAAGGTGGGAAATGACGTCATTACAACTCGCAAATTACCACGAACGCAGCGCAGCATTCTGGAGCAGAGGGCAGGGTTCCAAACTGTGGGGGTTCTTAAGCCATGTAATACACTATTATTACTACTATATGAAGTACTGTAGCTTTATTCAGCATGCGCACGCACAGAGGAACCGAGCGGGTTAAAAAGTCTCCTTGAAGACAGGACAAATCCCATTGGATAAGCACTTGCTGACTATTTGAGTGCATACAGCTCATCATACGTTAAAAAGAAGGCTTGCACTTAAAAAGAAGCATATTTATATTTCCCCTTGTACATTATTACACTCAGTCCACTGATTAGCTCTCTTTAATTGCTCCCTACATTGTCGCAGTGTCTGCATGGGAGCCTAACAGGCGCTCGGGTTTCCTAATTCCGGCGCGGTGTGACACCAGAGATGAAGCAAGGGCTCAGCCATTGTCCCTCACGCCTCCTCGGACGGAAACCGAACACCAGCAGGTGCATTTCCGAGCTGCTAAGCAGACACCAGCAAACGGCGTCCAAGCGGTTTCCAAGCAACAGAAAAATGGAAGGCTTGCCGTCTGATGGTGACGGCGTCACGCAAGATTCTGCCCATGTTTCAGGAACGACCCGCTATTGATCTCGTTGATCAGTGCAGTATGGACACCATTTAATCGAGATCAACCAAGCAGAAGGAAATAATGGATGATGTAAAAGTAACCATGTGTAGTAAAGTGAAGCGTGGATGTTTCTGTTTTATATTTCAGAGTACACCTCATTCCTTCCCTGCCCTTTTTTTCCCCTTGCCGGCCTCACATGCGCCCTCGAGGCTCTGCTCTGGGATTCGGAGAATTCACGTGCATCTGAAAATCTGCCCGAGACAGTAATGGTTGAAAAGCAGCTGATAACTCAATAGCAACAATTTAGGTTGCCATTAGTACCCTGGATTTTTTTAAATCGGTGACAGCAAGATGATTACTGCAGCCTGCCCGGTGTGTGACTCCAGGCGTTCGCGGCTTCTCACGGTGCCAACGCACAGAATTCCGGTCTTTGTACAATCGACTAAGAATTTCCTGAGGCAGCATTCCCATCTTTTACTACGCTCCTGAGAATGATTAAGCCCTCCTTGAAGCACACATGAAAGTGGGCCAAAGGGTGATCAGAGGGGCCTTCCTGTACACCACATACTCTTACACATAAAAGTCAAGTAGCAAAATAAATCAAGGCCAGGATTATGGATCTCTGTTCATGGAATGGAATTGGAAATGAAGAATTTTTAACAGCCTTCCATCACGGTGCGCTTAAATGCGTGTGTGTGCTTTCTTTAAACAAGTTGAGACTGATCGACGCAGCATTTATAAAAAAAAAAACAACAGCCACCACATATTTCTAACCTCTGTCAGTCTCTACGACAGTCCCTCAGACCTTGTTAAGCAGAAGTGCATGACTGCTGCTTGTTAAAAGTTTGCTGTGCAAGCACAAACTTGCCGAAAATCTGGCAAACACAGTGCGCCTTTTTTTTTTTTTTTTTTTACAGTATATTGGAGAAGACGTTTAAAAAACAGCTGTTGAGAGAGAGAGAGAGAGAGAGAGAGAGAGAGAGAGAGAGAGAGTGACAAAGAGAGAGACAGAGACATAGAGAGACAGAGACAGAGAGAGAGAGAGAGAGACATAGAGAGACAGAGAGAGAGAGAGAGAGAGAGAGAGAGAGACAGAGAGAGAGAGAGAGAGAGAGACATAGAGAGACAGAGAGAGAGAGAGAGAGACAGAGAGAGAGAGAGAGACAGAGAGAGAGAGAGACAGAGAGACATAGAGAGACAGAGAGAGAGAGAGACAGACAGAGAGAGAGAGAGAGACAGAGAGAGAGAGAGAGAGAGACAGAGACAGAGAGAGAGAGAGAGACAGAGACAGAGAGAGAGACAGAGAGAGAGAGACAGAGACAGAGACAGAGACAGAGAGAGACAGAGACAGAGACAGAGACAGAGAGAGACAGAGAGAGAGGTATAGGTCAAGATATTCCGTAACTGAAAGTGTCTGAAAATGAAAAGTTCAGTGCTGTGGTTTAAATCAAGTCGCTGGTTTAGAAAGACAGATGTTGCTCATGGCAACCTGTTTAAGCTTCTCAAACTTTAAAGAAGCTCTCAAAGATAAGTTCGTGCTTTTTAATGCAAAAATGTGAATTAAAAAATGATTTGACCCCGAACCGATATACAGCAGTTCTCTGTGTTTGGAAAATTATGGAATATTTTTTGGGACAGTTCTGTATCTCTTACTAAACTCTACATCCTCCTGTTAGCGGTCCTCTACAACAACCTCTTACTTTTCGGAAAACTCGGCCCACGTTAGAGTCAGCTTGATTGCGTCCCTGAATGACTTACGTTTCGCTAAATAATTTTTTTCATTATATTCCAAATGGCAGCGCCATCCCTTGGCAACGATAGCATAAAAGTAACTTTCACGTTACCTTTCTGTAAATGAATGATATCTGGAAAGTTGGACAGCAAGCCCTGGTACAGGGAAAGTTTATCCAGCATGTGGAATAGGTCATTTTTGGGCTGCTCTGCAAACATCTCCCCGATGTTCTCGTACGTCCGACCAGTGTGTGAGATGGCGTTGTTCAGGGCGTCGCAGCTGTACGGGGGGTCCAGCATGAACGCCTGGCTGATGGACTGGAAACCATTACCCAGGCGCTGAAACTCCTTCCGAAAGCCGCCGAGATGCTTGCGGACGAGTTCGGACGTGACGTGCGTGAGCTGCATGACGCTGTCGTCCATTTTCTTGGCGAAGGCCTTGAAGGTATCGATGCGCTCCTCGACGTCTTGCAGGTCCTGATGCTCTTTAGGGATGTGGAGCGTGAGCATGAAGTGAGCTCCCACCATCTCGTCCTTCTCGGCGCGACGCTTTCCCAGTTTCCACTGCTTGTCATCGACACACATGAGGAAGTGTTCGAAGCCCTCGTACTGAGACAGAACCGGGTGACTGGTCATGTGATTCATCCATAGGATGAGCCGCCGCTTTCTCTTTTCGATGAAGTCTTCCTCGAAGCGTCCGGTGGCTTGCTTCTCCGGGAGATGGGGTACGGAAATGACAGTAAATTTGTGCAACAGGCGATTGTACAGCCAGTCAAAGTGCTTATAACGCCGATACACAGGCCTGCCAATGTGGGTGGGGGTGACCCTGTAGGAAATGTAACTCTTAATGCCCTTGAACTTGGTCTGCTTGGTGGGATCTTCAATGGAGCAGCTGAAAGGCTGAGGACTCTCTTTCCACTGAGGTCCCCGCAGGCCCATTTCGATGGTGTAGGACTCGGCTATCTTTGCCATCATAGGCACGTCGCCGAGCACAAACGCCTCGACGCCCGAGCGCACGAAACTGGAAAAGCGGTTGAGGTTGCGTCCCACCATGCTGCCTTTCCTGGAACTGGAGATGCTGTCCTGGCGCTCCACGTGGGGCCTGGACCGGTATTGCACGTTAGGGTTGGAGTATGAGCTCTGCTGCGCGTGCCCATTGGCACCCACCGGTCGACGAGGGTCTTCGTCCTCGACCACCGTAGAGTTGTCATCCCAGTCGTCCCAGTCGTCGTCGTCGTCGTCGTAATAAGTGGCGTTCGTACTGGGAGTGAAGAAGGGCTCTTTGCCAGGGGAGCCTGCAGGGCTCAGAGAGTAGTCAGTCAGGTTTGAGTTGGAACGTGGCCGAATGATCTCCACGTACGAGGCGGGGAAGAGGCCTTTCTCCCCGCGGCTGTTCTCCCCCTGTAACCAGCCGTCTACAGAGTTCTCGTCGAAAATAACCAGCTCCTCGTTCTCCTGGATGCTGATCTCCTCTTTGTTCTCACTTTGGAAGGTGTAAAGTGCTACAGCTTTCAGTGACATCGTAAGCTCGCTCGTAGTGCCAGAAAGTGAAGAGAAAACGTAACAGATCCTTTTTAGCCTATGCGGTGACGCTTCAAGGCATCTCCCATGCGGCGGACTCTAATAAACACACAGCCACAAAGTCGCATCTGATCACTGGCTGCAGGTTCCAGCGCTCCACTCCATAATGTCTGATCAGTTCATGGCTGAAAACATGTCAAAGGACAGAAACGAAGCTCAGTGTCACAAGATCAAGCTCAAAACTCAAACAAACAGCTTAGGATCGAACACAAAAGGGATTCGACCCTTATCCATGAGCTGCGATCATGCCTACACTCTTTCCACAGCCTTTAGTAGGTGGTACGAAAACAGTTAAAACCTTTGTAAAGTTTTGAGCAGGCTAAGAAGGAAATTTTCCAGGTACTTTTTTTTTGAAAAAAGGCAAAAAGTCGGAATTTGTCTGTTTTGGTCCAGAAGGCAAATGTAAACACCGGCTAACTCACAAAGTACAAGTCTCGGTGTGGGAGTGCAGTGCTGGTGTCCTGTAGTGTGCGCCGTCTGCTCATGTTGAGCCAAAACACAAGGCAGAAGAAAAGCAAAACATTGCCGTAACACAATAAAAGTGTCCTGCAAACCCCAAAAGTAGGAAAACCGGTGAGGATGTAAAGGATCGCGTCGTTATGCCTTCTGCACTGGGCATTCCGTCACCACTCCATCTGCAGCACAATAACAAGCGCTCAGCAGGCAAAACCGAGGCAATACTTCAGTACACAAAGGACGGTCAACTTTTCACGTGCGGTAAAAACGTAATCCCGAATCTTTCCATGACGTGACACAGAGACAATGAATCGAGGAAAGTTTTTTTGTGGCTTATTTAGCTCCTCGTTATTAAGCAAGGGATGGGATTCTTTCTTTTTTTTTTTTTTTCCTTTTTTTTCCTTTTTTTTTTTTTTAACTCTCTGTCGCCGTCATGTGGATAATCCTGTAGGACTGAGATTTAAACAGGAGGGGGAGGGATAAAAGAAATAATAATACTCATTAACACAGCGCAACGTGTTTGTTTCGTCCGTCTTTTATTTATTTGTTTAGTTTTTGTTTTCCAACAACACTTGTCCAAATGAATGAACACACGCCTGAACTCCGTGAAGTCGTTTGGTCGACCAACAAAAAAGATGGCGGCGCATCATGACGTAGGCTCAATTCCAAAATGGCGTCTCGTTTACCATATAGTGCACTAGGTACGCCGTAGAAGCTAGGGTTTCACGCTTAGTGTAGTGCACGAACACAAGGGAGGACTGTGCTATTTGGGATCTGCCTTTACCTTCTGATAGAAACGTGACCGGAGTTGGAGCTGTATCTGAGGCATCTCTGAACGTCCACGACAGGTTTGATTCCTGTGGCCTGTAAATGTGATAGTTAGCATGTTCGTGTGTTAGCTTAGCTGTATTGCTAAAGCATGTTAGCTCTTCAGGAAGCTGTGTTCTGTATGTTATGTTTTTAGCGGCCTGGGTGATGTTAGCTAAACTGCTGGTTAAGTCACATGCTAAGACTAGTGCACTAGGGTTAGGGCCAGGGCAGGGAGTGCACTATGTTCAGCCATTAGGAGTGTAGATTATTAGCACTCCTGCTTTTTCATACAATTATCCATTACCAATTTGTCTCAATGTCTGTTTTGGAGCTTATCCATTTTATACATTTCAGGAAAAAAAATGGTTTCTGAGCTGGTGATCATCAGTAGGTTGTGAGTTCGATTCCCAGGAACGCCGAAGTGCCACTGTTCAGCCTGTTTAAGCCCTCACTGCTTAGATTCCAAATTCCAAAACTTATGCTAAATGAAAAGTTTGACGGCTTATTCTGCAAAGGTGTCCTTGTGTCTGCAGGTTTGCCTCCCAAATGAAGCAGAAGTCCAAAAGTTGATAGACACCCGACCATGTGTGACAAAATGTTGGCGCAAACTTTGGAAACACAACAATAGTATAGGATGTCTTTGGATGCTGTAGCATCACTGTTTCCCTTCACTGGAGCTAAGAAGCTGTTCCAGCATCACAACGTCCCTGTGCACAAAGTGAGGCCCATGAAGACATGAGCCCTGACCTCACCTCAACTGAACACCGACTGCACCCCAGACCTCCTCACCTAACATCAGTACCTGACCTCACGAACGCTCTTATAGCTGAATGAACACGAATCCCCACAGCCATCTAGGGGAAAGCCTGTACAGAAGTCCATATGAATACTTTTTAACAAATCGGTTTTGCTCTTGAAATGAATGGTTCGGGTTTGAATGAACTCCAGGCGCATCGGAGGACGTTTGTTAAAGTCTGCCTGGAAGAATGTGTTCTCGGTTCTTACGACTGTCTCGTACTGCCTTTTATTTGTAGGTCTGTAATGGACGCCTTGACTGAAGCGCTGTCTTCCGGCTTCTGCGTGACCAGAGAAGCGAACAGCACGTCAGCCCCGCATCCCCGCCTGGCTCAGTACAAGAGCAAATACAGTGCTCTAGACCAGGATGAGCGGCGGAGGAAGTTCCTGCAGGCGCAGAAGGAGTAAGTACCCTGCATGTTAACCTGGTGTTCACGCTAAGTCAAGTATTCATCTCGGGATTTCAGAAAAAAACCGTGCGTCTGAGGTTGCAAATATACACTTAAGAAGACTAATGTAACCCTTGACTTTAAATCTTATAACCAGCACGGATTACTGCGCTTTTATACGGTGCATCCGGAGAGTATTCCCAGCGCATGACTTTTCCAACATTTTATGTTACGGCCTTATTCCAAAATGGATTAAATACATTATTTCCCTCAGAATTCTACACACAACACCCCATAATGACAACGTAATTAGCATTATTTCATGATATTTTTGCTTGTATTCGACTAAGCCAAACATCTGCAGGCCAGCTGTTTATTTTATCAGAATACATCTTCAGAGAATTATCAGAAAAACATGCGTTCTTTTTTTCTTTCAATTTCCTTCGTGCTGGTCGTTGTGTGAAGCGAACGCATGCTAGACTAATATGAATTCTGACGTATTTGCAAACAATACGTAATGTGCAGAATGCGAATCAGCTGATCAGAGATGTTGTTCCTAAACAATAATATAATCCGCCTTTTTTTTTTTTTCGTTTGTAGGAAAAGGCTGAACTACGTGAATCACGCCCGCCGTTTGGCAGACGGCGACTGGACGGGGACGGACAGTGACGAAGACGAGGAGGAGAAACAGAAAAGTCAGCAGCAGGATGAAACGGAAGATGAAGGGATGGAGGTCGAGCAACGCAAAAAGTTGCCAAAGCACTACGCCAACCAGGTGATGACGTCGTCGACATGTAGACTGTCTGCTCGGTCAAATAGTGTACAGTAGGCTTGTGCGATCACTGTTTTAGAATATCGCAGTAAAGCATTTAATCATTTAGAAGCAATCGCCTAAAAAAGACAGGAAAACAAGCATGGCTACCATTTCAGGGTTAAGGACAGGAGGTGAGGTGGTAAAAAAAAATATATATATATATATATATATATATATTCTTTTTCAGCCATTCTGACCAATTTAAGGTTTAAATTTTGATTATTAAAAAAACCCAAAACCCAGTAGACTAATTTTGAATATATACTTGTCTACTTTTAGCAAAGTCGAACACATGCTGATAGACTTTAGTGCACATTAATGAACGTTCTCGGATTACCGTGGCAACGCAACAGCGCCCGAGGTTGGAAAAGGGGGCGGGGCTTCCAGGCTCTCTCGTACCCTCTACACATTTTCTCAGCCTCTTTTCCACCAGCGTGCGTAGACTCTCGGCCAGAGCGATCTTTTGGACACCTCGTACAATCGGCAATAAACAACACAGGATATCATGGCAGCTTGATCTCATGCAGGGACGATAATCTCGACGACGGAATTCTATAACTCAAGCTTAGTGTCCCGCTAAAAGTGGATAAAGTTTATCCATCTGTTTCTGAACGTGATGTAAATATTCTCGATTAACTTGTACGACTAACTTTGCCTCTGATTTCTAATTCTACTACAGCTCACATCGTAGGTAAAATGAAGTATTGTTTAAACTTTGTCTCTGTACAGCTGATGCTGTCGGAGTGGCTGGTGGACGTCCCCGAGGATCTTAGCGCTGATTGGCTGCTGGTGGTCTGTCCTGTGGGGAAGCGCTCGCTCATTGTCGCCTCTAAGGTTTGTACTAAACACTGATGTGAACATGTATAGTTAAAAAAAAACCTGATGTATAAAAATGTCATGATTTGCTTTTTCATTTTCCGCACAAACTGCCGAAAAGAAGTGTTTGTTTTTCCATAAAGGCAGAGAACCCTAGTGGCGTGATTAACTGAACTTGTCCTGGAACATCAGAAGGCTGTCGCTAGGGCTGGGAAAGCCAAAATTCCAACTGCTGAGAAATTTTTAGTTCTGCTTATCAGTTTCTTGATGAGCCTTAAAAAAAAATTATATTGTCAAACAAACAAAGGCTAAATATGTGAAAGCTGTCCAAAAGCATACGGCGTGAGAACAGGATCCGAGAGGATTGCGGCGGCCCCGAGTGGATTTCAAAGTAAAAGCCCTGTCTCTCACCACAGCGCGAAAGCTCGCTAGCCGTACCTCTACACGGGATTTCATGTTTACATTTTCATATTAAAAAGCCTCTTCAAGGCAATAATGCAGTCAACATGCTTTAATTAAAGATGTAAACAGTCATCAGTTATGTTTTGTTATTTAAACATTTGTTCCCTTTCTTTTTTTTTTCTTTAAGCAATTTGGAATCGAAACGAACTGGAATCGGAATCGGAAGTCATCAAATTCAAACGATACCCAGCTCTCGCCATCACCGTGTGTGGATACGTCCTTTTAGCATTTAAAAAGGCTTAGAAGGAAATGAATACATTTAGAAGCAGATAGCTATTGTTTTAAATAGATGGGAGTAGCAGCAGTGGCTTAGGAGTAAAACCTGACTGAATTCGCTGTTCTTATATAACGCAGTCAAAGACAGGGTGGGGGGATTTTCCAGCAACAGCACATTTATTGTTACCTTTAATGTTGCTGAACATCTGAAGACAAGGTGTCGCTTTAGCTGTAGCACCTATAAACCATTATTCTCTCACCAGCCCACTTTTTGCTAAACATAAAACAGCTCCTTACAGTTAGCTTCACCGTATTAACATTTAAACACACTTTTTCACGAGGTTACGGGAAGCGTCTGCCGTACAAAGCCCTGTGTTTGTTGTTGCCGTAGAAACGATAACGTATTCGATTGAGCACTTTCATTTAAACCGTTAAACTGAACCGTGGTATAAAAGGTAATGCGGTTCTTTTGCATTTACGGTCTCATTTGCATGAAACGGCGCTGCCTCGTTGTATCCCATTTGCATCTGTAACGGTCAGTACGGTTATATCCATACTAATATTCCGCTAAAATTCGGAATTTTGTGTCTGGTCATGTAAACAACATTTTCCAAATTTGGCCTTGTTCCGTTTAGCATTTTCCGATCAGGGCTTGTGGGATATGCTGTTGATATTCGGGATTTTGGGAGCATTCTTCGGACACGTACACAGCACGTTCGGAATATGCGGCGAGATGCGTTGATGTACGGGAATATTAATGGAATATATTTTGTGCATGTAAGTGTGGTGAACATTATTAAAGGTCTTGTGACCTGACGGTCAATTCCCTTCGCTCCTTCCTCTTCGCTCGTCCTTGTGACTCGCAGGTTATTTACTGTTCCAAAGTCGAGACTAACAACCGAAGGCGATGGAGCTTTATTTTTCTAATGTTCCTTTGCCGTTTTCTGGAATGTCTCTTATTATATTATATTTTATTATGATGATGCAAATCCCTTTGTGCCACCTGGCTTGAAAAACCGAGGACCTGCTGTATTTCATTCTCATCGGTCTGGTACTTATCATCTCGTCATGTACTCCTTCACACCTACCTGCATGTTTTTGGGAGGTGGGAGGAAACCAGAGATCCCCGAGGAAACCCACGAATCAAATCACGTGAAATGGTTTTTATTTTTGAAGTATTTGTTTGTTTGTTTGTTTTACTGAACAGGGCTCCACGTCATCATACACTAAAAGTGGGTACTGCGTGAATCGTTTCCCTTCTTTGCTACCAGGAGGGAACAGACACAACTCGGCCGTGGGGAAAGGTTTGTAATGCAGTTCTGAACCTCACACCTTTTAAAACCAGCTAGAACGCCAACTGGCTTGTGGTAATTAGGTTTGATTTATGAATTGCTACAGATTACACCATCCTAGACTGCATTTACAGTGACGTGGACAGGACGTACTACATCCTGGACGTGATGTGCTGGAGGGGGCATCCCGTCTACGACTGCTCCGTGAGTCCGTTCATTCTCACAGTCTAATCGCTTCTCACATCCCCATGCTCGCAAACGGCTCCTCACCTGTCGAATTGTTTAGACAACACGCAAACTAAGCGGAAGTGAAAATGTCGATACGTTTTTAATGACAGACCGAGTTCCGGTTCTTCTGGTTGCAGTCGAAGGTCGAAGAGGTAGAAGGACTGTCGGAGATCTGCAAACGAAACCCCGTAAGTTCATCACGAGTACTAGAGACGGATGATCAGTAGATTATTGATATCTGATGTACTGCTTATTTTGTTGCAGTTCCGTTTTGTGAGTCTGAGCAGCATCAGCTGTACAACAGAGTCCATTCAGAAGGCCCTGGCACACGACTACAGCTTCAGCGTAAGAGCTTTGGAATGTTGCATTCATACATGTAATTGTACTGTTTGGAAAAACAGCTTGTTTCTCTGGCGGCGTTTCCGTAGCGGATTACACGGAAAGTCTAAAGGGGGAAAAATGAATAAACGGGCAACGATTCGGAGAAAGAGGAAGTGCAGTAAACTGCGATGGAAACAAATGCTAATGAGGCAAATACATAATAATCATGTGCCACAAGACATGCTACTTTTTTTAAAGATATATTTTATCGTGCATAAAGCACTGTATAAACTCACTAAACAGCGTGACAAAACATTTGATTATTTTTCCCGTTGTTCAGAAACAAGACTGAATAATCATTCAAGCACAGAGTGCACTGACTCCTTATGAAATACATGATTTGATAATTATACAGATAAGTAGTTTAAAATGCTTTGTGCATCATTTTCACCATTTCTGTTCGTCCAGAGCACATGCAGCTCCGGCTCAGTTGTACACTTCCTGCAGTCGGGTTCCCTTACAACTGCTTACAACCTCACTGTGCTACGTTATTTTTGGGGAAAAAAATGAAAAATGCACTTCATTACCAAAAATGCTACATTTATTTTTCTACTCTTTACCACCGTAAATATTCCTTTTGTTTCGTTTACTTAATATCCAACAATAATTATTCACAAACATGTGTAATGGTTGGAGTAAAATATAGTAGCTTATTAACGAAAATATTCCTTTTATTAAAAATGAAAATGTTAATAACAAACGTTTGATAAAACAAAAAAATCATTCTTGAACATGAACCAGCTAGCTCCATTTGCTTCTCTTTTCTTCAGCTTTCGGCAGTCTGTGAAAGAGAACTCGGAGTTGTTATTGAACCTGTTGACAAAAACCAATCGCACAAAAGCTCTTTCCCATTTCAGATCTACAGAACTGTTTCCACCCATTCAGATCATCATAAATTTGATGCGCAACATGCCAACGATCACTATGGTTATTTACTGTGCTTACATCATAGTTACTGTGCTTACATAATTTTGTCTGTGCTTGCATCATATTCACTACCTGTGTTATATTTACATATATTATATACAGTACATAATATTCATTATTGCCTATTCACTACACTTGCATAATATTCACTTTGTTTATGTAATATTTACTGAACGCTTACGTAACGTTCACTACACTTAAATAAAATTCTTTATGCGATTATGTAACATTCGCTACACGTATGTAACCTTCCCTACGCACTTGACTCCCGTCTCCAGGTGGACGGGCTCCTGTTCTACCACCGTGAGACTCACTACACCCCGGGCAGCACGCCGCTGGTGGGATGGCTCAGACCCTACATGGTGCCAGACATCCTGGGTCTCGAGGTGCCACAGTGCCCCCTCACGGCCAAGCCGGACTACGCTACACACCAGATGCAGCAGATCCTGGAGCACAAGAAGCCGTCCAGTCAGGTTCGGCCCGCGGACGAGAACGGGAGGTACGAGCTAGAGCATCTGTCCACGCCAGAGACGCAAACAGGAAGCAGCAACCAGAAGGAACGCATGGAGAGCTGATGGCTAGCTACTGCTTTGGTATCACGCCAAGTAATTCTCAATGTCGATGGACACGACTTATTCAGTGTGTCTTCCGAAAACCCTGCCGATTTTAGATTTTAGATTTTAGATTAGACGGCTTTTTTTACTTTGCGCACTTCTTTACTTTGCGCACGTGACATGACTTTGGCATTAAGCAGTTAAACATCCCATACTGTTCCGAAGAACATTTTCAGAGAGGTTTACATTTTGTTCCTTTGATCATTAGTTAAAACTGTTCACATTGATTTTAACAGTATGATGTGATGCATTATTAGCAGCTTATCACTGGAGCTCCAGGATGACACGGCGACATTCCGAAGAAATTCCTTCTGGATTCATCAGACGCACGCGAGTGGAATCCAGGAAACACCTT
Organism: Notoglanidium macrostoma; assembly: GCA_030068235.1. Taxonomy (NCBI): domain Eukaryota; kingdom Metazoa; phylum Chordata; class Actinopteri; order Siluriformes; family Auchenoglanididae; genus Notoglanidium; species Notoglanidium macrostoma. The sequence continues at coordinate 18,994,565 of JAQQZR010000012.1, read as the reverse complement.
TCTGTGTGCACGTGATATAATATTCTGTATGAATGCCGTAGAATATTGCATTTTGAAATTTTAAATCGCTTCGAGGACTTTTAACGCTGTATTAATAAATGTATTTTTAAAGATGGACGTTTTGGATCACTCTCGAACCCTCTTCCCTTTTTTGTTTGTTTTTGGGGTTTTTTTATTTTCATTTTTTTTTTTTTTGCTTTAACTGCATGTGCAGGTCTGCCTAGGAAGCCCGAATGAATAAAATTGCTATGGCGACATGTATATGTGTGCAAAACCATTCATATTCTGTGAACTGTTACAAATGAAATGAAACTCGAATCTCTGACATTCCTAAATGTCAACAAACCGTTTAATTAGGTCAGCCCTGTTGATCCTGCGATAAAATTGCCACTGTATGGAAAGGAAAGAAAGCCAAGCTAGACCGCATGTACACGTTTGGTTTGTCTGTCATTCTAGGAATAATTAGAATGCAGTGGTAACATACATTATTCAGATCAACATACTTTATCCTTTAAGATCTGAGCTTAGTCAGGACATTAATCATTTCAGTGCTGTTTTATTTATTATATCATTATCATATGTTCTCGTTTTATTTTCACATTGTTTACTATAAAAAAAGTAGGCCTTTGCACTCTGGTGGCCCCCGAGTTCCTGGAAAGCAACCCGTGACTAATACCAAAACCCCTCTTTTAAAAACCACACGTCTCTTACTTCATCTCGACCTGGTTTCACGTTGCTGTCGTTTCTAAATGTGCCACTACACTTACATTTTCCGTTTGCTGATGGGGCAGTTGTTCAGGTATTTCGCAGAAAGGGGTGTTATTTTTTCCCCCACGATTTAAACTGTCCATCATCACGTCACTCGTTTCTTAAGAATGTAATAGCTGGTCTTTCTGAGCCTGTACTGAAAGGCAAAGCATTTCCCTTGCAAAATCCTCTCCTAGAATGAGATATCGAATGATAATACTGCACTCTACTCTGCTGTAGTGTACTAAGAAGACATTAATGCGTTACGTTACACAGACATCTGATCACGGTGTAACTGAAGTAGCCCTACACGGTTGCAGCATTATATTAATCGTCAAAATGATCAGTTTTAATGTTTGTATCTCTCTTTAATGTAATTCAAATATCACGGATGTCTGCGCTTGGCCTTTATATCTATAAAGCATACAGCTTTTGGATCGCAATACTTATCCCACATTCACCTTGATGTACTGTCCATGTAGCAATAATTTATAAAAAATGATATATTACATACTAGAATATATCATTATTGTGTACTATTAGTAATGATCTTCCTTTTTCTTTTCCTTGTCATGAAGCATGCAAACCTTTGCGTTCAGCTGTAAGTCTTCTTTTTCCCTTCGGTTCTAATTTGAAGGATCGTCCTTACATTTCTTAGTAGGCGTTTATATATGGCCATTAGAAATGTGTGAACATGTGTGATGTTAGAGATTAGGACTACTGTAATGAACAGATTTGCCTTTCCTGGAAGAGCAGAAAGAAAGAAAGAAAGAAAGGGCGAAGTTAGAGGTAGTGTGAGTTTAAGCAAAGCTGCTTGTTGCTCACCTGCTAATAAATAAATAAAAAGGAAATAGTGTGTTTAATGATGATGAATATGCCTTAAGGATGATGAATCATCAGGCCAGGAGAACAGAGACAGAGAAATAAAGTTAAATAACTTGTATCTTGAAAACATTTCTATGATTAATATTTGTATGTATAGAGCCTAAACACTGATGTCAGGTTTTATTGTTTTAATTATTTATTACTCACTACAATGCCTTGTGTCAGTTAAACGTTCGTCTTATGTCATCGAAGCACTGCTGATTTTTGGTCTTTTTTTTGGACAGGTCCACCTTAAAACATTGTTTTAAGAATTGTTGCAGTTTTATGACTCGCAGGTAGATGGCGATATTTACTGATTTGTAGTAGCAGGCACTTTGTACCTTGATGCACAAAATGGTAGTTTGTCAACTTTATACTTATTTCTAATGAAATTAAAAGCTAATTATGAAAATCGCAAAATATTATTTATGAGTAATGTACAGGAGCAGTTCTGAATTCTGTCCAGATTTTTAATCTGACGAGAAAATCTAAAAACAACACAAAATAGAAAACCAGAATTTAATGCATGAATTCTAAAATTTTAAAATTGCATGTCGTAATGCGTACTGTAGTTTTTTAATTAGTGGTGATATTAATGTTTTAAATAATTTGTTGTCAGGGACAGTCCTATATGAAATAAGCAGTAAGGACAATCAGCTCTCTTCAGTATTCTCGTATTCTGTGTATAGAGTTAAATTAAAAGTTAATTCATCAATTAATAGAGGTATGAATTAGATAGAGGTATACTAACTAAATACTGTTGAAGTTTTTCTTATAATTGCTGTTTTTCATGCTGTTATATTGTGGTTTATTAGACTTTACAACAATCTAGGGACATTTTCACAGGGTTTAGAAGACAGTACCGTCCCTACACGGTGACTTTTACAGAACAGAGACTAAACATGCCACAGTGGTGTTGTGTTTTCTCAGAAAAGCTTAGCAAAGAATGAATTGCTTTGCTAATCCAGGAAATAGCACCATCTAACAGCAACATGTTGTCACTTGAATAGTTTCTTAAGGTGGACTGGAAATTTCCAAGAAGACGCCAGCTTCGGCATTATTTCCACCACTGAGTAATAGGCTTGACGATATGACCACAATATCATATCACGATAAGGCATTACTATGGTACACAGTGCGTATCACGATACCAGGGTTTGCTAGCAAACTTCAGGTGAGACTGTGTTTTTTAAATTTTTAATTCTGTACTAGCTACAAAAATAAATGAACACTGAAAAGGAGAAAAAAATGTAAAAATCTGTACTTGAACATCAAACCAGGTGCTTTTAATTTGTGTTTTTTTTTACTTTTGGAAATCATAAACATGTTATTGCAGTATCTTAGGAAAGTGCGTTGTAATGCATAGTTCATCACTATCTCAATACAATATCGTCATATATGCCAGTTTGCAGATCAGTTTCAGAACATACATTAGGTGCTGATTGTCTAATCCGTGCACCTGAAAGCGAAACAGTACCAGGTTTCACCGACAAAACGTTTGCACTCACAGAACTGTCACTCATGCAATGTTTTTTGGGGTTTTTTTCCACCATTCTGTGTAAACTCTAGAGACTGTTGTGCATGAAAATCCGAGATCAGCAGTTTCTGAAATACTCAGATTGCTGCCAACCTCAATGCCACGGTAAAAGTGACAGAGATCAGACTTTTTCCACATTCTGTTGTTTGATGTGAACATGGACTGAAGCTCTTGACCTATATCTGCACGATTTCACGCATTGTGCTGCTGCCACATGATTGGCCAATTAGATAACTGCACAAATGAGCAGGGGTACCGGTGTACCTAATAAAGTGGACAGTGAGTGTATATTAACTGTATTTGGAATAGCATTAATGACCCCAGCAAATAACTGGGTAATAACTTAGTAACTGAAGTGTTTTACTGATTTGAAAACTCTGAGTAGAAATATATGTGCATTAAACCCCAGAGAAACAATACAGCCTTATTAAACAAATTTTGGAACATAGATTTATTTTAAGGTTATTATATTGAATATTTCAACTAAAATTATGCTTATAGATGAGGACTGAAAGCATTTGTTAATGGAAATTTGATTGTTTAATGTATCACATAATTACATATTAAATATGGGGTAGACAAATCAATTAGGGATCCTTTGAATTAATTGGGGTTTAATTTATTTTTCAAGTGAAGGAAGTTTACTTGATAATGTTCATAATAATAGACTATTTAATTGGGGTGTGAGGGCTGGGGATTCTTGATTTCAGGCATTTAGGAACAAAGAGTCGACTCTAAATATGAATGACTCGATTCAACACAGTATATGCTACCAGGCCTTTTTTTTCGCTCAGATTTATTTTCTCAGCTGTTAATTGATCCGGTCTATTTCTCTAGACAAAGTTTACCATGGTTTCATCTGTACAGGCACAGGTTATGCTAGTCCTGCAAATTATGATGTATTTATTCATTACACCTTAAACAAAGGTTGACACAAGGTATATAGTGTATAGAATTCCTCTGTGATACTTTAATAAACTATTTCTCAATTACAGTTAGCAAATAACTAGTCCTGTGTTCCATAACAGGAGCAGTATGTGTTCAAATCGACGAATCGACTCCCATCAATTGGAATCAGAATCGAGAAAACTACTGTGTGTGGAATCGACTCCTCGAATCGACTCTCATCGCTTGGGATCAAAGCCGGAGTCGACTCCAAAATGTTTTACTCGTACGCACTGTTTTAAACATTAAGCCTTTTTTGAGAGGTTGTGATAAAAGCTTACATTTGTATTGAAGTTTCGTGAGATGTAACGTCGTTTACGCATGCGCGGTAATTAGCGCATGCGCAGTACAGACCGTGCCGCGACAGTCCAAGGTTGTTATTTTTTATGAATGAGAGTGGGCGGAGCTAGTCTTTGGCAAACAATCTGCTCTTGTAGCCAACAGGGGGCGCGTTTATGTGTATGTATATATTTTTTCCCCCCCATACTGAAGCTAAAAGGCTGAAAACGACGAGGAGGAATCCAGATGTTGTTGGGAACTTTTTTTTTTTAAATTTATTTAGTTTAATGTAACACAGAGGGTGTTTCCGGTTTCCGTGTTTACGCGTCCCGGAGCTAAAGACGCAGGGGCACGAGGCAGTGCTAATCTGACATTAGGTTAGCAAAGACGAGTGGCTAGTTCACTTGGGATTTAAGGTGTCGCCAGAAAAACAGTGCCTGATTGTATAGTAAAAGCCGCGCTTGGGTTGACGTTAAGGCTTTCCGTGTGTGTTTGTGTGTTAGTGAGTGAGCGCGCGCGCGCGCGTGTGCGTGTTCGCGTGCGCGCGCGCAGGCATGGCACAGAGGCTCGCGTCTCCAGTCCAGCGTCATGCAAGTTGGACAAAATGCCAAGTTTGCTTTTAGCACTAGAGCTACAGCACTCACTGGGTTTTAAATCCACCCTCTTTTAAACGAGCTGCAGTCCTCGTCTGATGCTCGCTAAAGACATAACCATCTAGTAATCCGCCTTTTCTGTTGCAATTCCTCGACGACCTAATTAAATACAGGAAGAAAAATACAGGAAGGTGTGTTTTTAATTGCTGGAAAGGACTTGAAGGATGGCTGCCACTTTATCAGCAGAGGAAGAGCAGGTAAGTGCTCATGAAAAAACAAAACAAAACATTATAACATTATACAAGCTGATTGGATCTGCATCTAGCAGGATGTCAGTATCCCTGAGTCAGGGCCTGTCGCAGAAAAATGACAAAATAGACACCAATAATAATAATGATGATGATGATGATGATGCAGGAAGTGGTCTTGTATCTGTGATCACAAACATGCAGTTTATGAATTTCATCTCAAACTCTTCTACATGAATGAGTCTAACTTTCAGTATGAATGTTATGTTGTAATGTTATGAGCATAAAATGGGAAATGTTTGGGTTTTTTCTTTTTTCTTTGTTCCTTTCTTTCTTTCTTTTTTTTTCTTTTTTTTTTTTTTAACATATATAATCTGAAGATTTCCGCGAAATTGGATGCAAACCAGAATTTTTAAACTTTTAAAACTTGGCTGTGTTACATTCAGACCTCCACTTAAGTCAGATTTTGCTTTACATTTGTGATATGAAGAGTTGGAAAGTTGGACCAAAATAAGTTTGGATCCTCTTTCTCTCTTAGAAATATTCTTCTCTCTATTATCAGTTATAATAAAGCAGCAAGAAGCGCCCTACCTAGTGCACTCGAGTAGGGAGTAGGGTGCTGATTGGGATTCAGCCTCAAAAGTAAACTGTTTAGTTCACAGAAGTCGTTTTGTGTACAATTTAAAGACTGTTTTCCACCTTGTATTAAAGTGAAAATAGAAAGACTGTATGAAGTCTGTGATAAACGTGGAAGCCATTTTCTTGTCACATTATCAGCAAACAGGCAGTATTGTAGCCTACTACCCAGGGCCTTCAACAGGAAACAGCCTTATATAAGCTCCCTGTTATTTATTTACAATGTTCTACAAGTTAAAATTAGCAGCTTTTTACACAGAACACTGACTTGGTGAAGCTTTGGGTATTTCAGGTTAGGCTAATTTCACTGTAGTCTAGTCTTATTGACCTAAATGCCTAAACAATGTAGGGTTATTTCCACACACAATACTATCCTATGTTGTGCATCTTCATCTTCCAACCTGTAGCTTTTCCTAATAATGATGATGTTTTTTTGTTTTTTTTTTAACAAAGCCAGCCTTATGGCCTTATCTCTTAGACTCCTCTCTTGGTAAGGGGGAAAAAAACATCCTCCCTTAGTTTTCTGTGCCAGAAACTCTTCACACAAGAGACCTGCAGTTTCAGGAGAGGTGGAAGGTACTGAGAAGTGTGTGTGTGTGTGTGTGTGTGTGTTGTAATTACGTTTCAGGGTGGACATGTCCAGCGTCCAGCAGAGCGACCTGCTCTATCAATCCAGCTGTTAAAAGCATTTCCCTTGACTAAGAGTTCAACTGTGGAATGTACCATCTCCTAGTTCAGAAGGCGAATGAGTGAGTGAGTAAGTGTGTGTGTGTGTGTGTGTGTGTGTGTGTGTGTGTGTGTGTGTGTGTGTGAGAGAGAGAAAGAGAGTGAGCAAGAAAGCGATAGGGAAATGAAAGACAGAGACATGGGCAGAGCTGCTGACGCACGTCTCTTCCTGTTCACTATCGACTGATGCCAAAATAGACACGGCTGACGACAGGCTTGTGCTTGAGCGCGAGTGTGTGAGAGACCCTACGTGTGTACATGTTTGATCATGTGCTGGACGTCGACAATTTTCAGATCGATCACACAGATGAGACGGCACAGCAGTACGGCGGTGGCAAGCCGTGGCCCCAGATCTGAAATAATGATGCCCCCAAGAAAGATTTAACATATTTGCAGATGTGAACGATGTTGCTTACATACTAAGGAATCTTGCAGGATGAAATCTGTATGTCTAGAATATTAAGTTGCAGTAAAACATGTTCTTAAACCTTTAAAAAAAAAAAAAAAAAAGGCCGACAACAAAAAGCATGACCTCGATGTAGAGTTTTTAACGTTTTCTTTCCCATGGTGTTTCATCACAAAATGATGCCACCGTGTTTAATATACGTTCTCTGCATTTTCACGTGTAAGGATTTTAAAATGATAATCGCGAGCTGGATATATGATGTCCTTTTAAGGATATAAGGCATATGGATGTTGTCGCCTCCAGAGATCTGGTCCCTGGGGATTGATGCTTATTTTGTAGTCAGCACCAGCTGGATGAGCTCCTAGACTGAGGGAAGTTAAGTAAAGTTGAGTTAGATACGGAGATAAAGTTTACGCGTGCGTGTGAGACCTTGGGTAAACTAGGCGTACTTATCTACTACGCATCAAGTCACTGAAGACTGAAGTGCTCTGAACACGTGACTTACAGTTAGATTTGTTTTTGACTTGTAATGCAGATTTCAGGTGGGAAAGTTCCTAAATTCTGAAAAATGCTGCCCTCACCGATGACGCTCCTTTTGACTTTCGAGTCTCGCTGACTCAATAAGATTTCCACGTACAACCACAGAAATCTCTCGTTTCCAGAGTGCGAGTTAAACGAAAACTCATCCTGTTGACCTGCAGTGACACTAACAAGAAACAGGCCGTTAGGCTGGAAACCTCGTTTCAGAATTTGCTTTCAAGGGTTTTTTAAAGAACTCTAAAAGGGTCCAAAGTGATGATTATTATCTAATTTTGCATTTTCATTCTATAAGGACATTTTACACGGAGAGAATAGCTACATAATGTTGAGCTGCACTGGGTCTTGGCTTGGCCCATGTTTTGCTTTTCAGTGAGGGGAAGTTTTAAGCTGTACACTGTCAGTCACAGCGTAATGTTCGGGGCTTTTTCTTTTTTTTAAATATATAAATTGAGTCCCTGTTGTAATAAGCTCCACTCTTCTAGGAAGGCTTTCCACTAGATGTTGGCGCTTGGCTGTGGGGATTTGTGTTCATTCAGCTAGAAGAGCATTAGCGAGGTCAGGCACTGGTGTTGGGTGAGGAGGTCTGGGGTGCAGTCGGGGTTCCGGTTCATCCCAAAGGTGTTCAGTGGGGTTGAGGTCAGGGTTCTGTGCACTCAGCCTTGGCAGACCATGTCTTCTAGGAGCTGCGTTGTGTACAGGAGCATTGTCATGCTGGAGCAGGTTTAGGCCTCTTGGTTCCAGTGAAGGGAAAATGTAATGTTATTGCATACAAAGACCTTTTTAGACGATTATGCGCTTACAACTTTGTGGCAACAGATTGAGGAAGGAAAACACACAGGTGTGGTTGTCAGGTGTCCACATACATTTTGCCATATAGTGTGGAATGACTGTGTTGTTTCAGAGTCATGCTTGCAACCAGTAGTATCGCAAGTCCACAAAAATGGCCACCACGTCAGTAAGGGCAATAGCAGGGCTGTCGAGTACTGAACAAATTAAGGAGTTGCGTGCTGGCCAGAGGTTCATTAGCGCCGCAATGTCTACTCACCTGCCTGGGAAAACTAATGAAGAAGGGAGATGATGGATCTGTTGAGTAACGGCTGGGGCCTTGGGAAAGAGGAGAAAAGCTTGCAGTGAAAATCAAACACCCAACCAGTTTAATAAGGGCAGAAGGTGTGTTGGGATGTGGCCACATGGGATGCCTTTAAGAGGCATTATATGAACCCTGTGAAACTGGTAGACCTGATTCTCAGTGGGGTGAATGCAATGTCTGATCTTGTGACCACCACCCGTATCGAGTCAAGACCAAGACCTTAATGGGTTTGAGTCTGAGTCAAGACCAAGACATAGGGATTTTGGGGCAGTTGAGTCAGAGTCAAGACCGAGTCTTTGGGGAACTTTCTGAATGGCAGATTTGGGCTTGTTGGCTATGGAGCAGTTTGGCACAGTCTTCTCCAGCTCCTAACATGAACCACCTACCCTTTTCATATGGATGTGGTCTCGAGGTCTACCTCCAAAATTATAAGTCCAATTTTGCCATGCCGTTGTAGTCCGAGACCAGTTCAAGATAGAGTAGAACTGCTTTCAATCCCGAGATGAGGCAGAGCAAGCGAAAAGGTGGTCTTAAGAATGGTCCAAGACCGGACTCGTGTACTACAACGTACCTCGGTCAGAGCTACATCAAACGTTCAATAGGATTTATAATTCAAAGGCCCTGATTGATGTTGCTGATGAGTGTTGTCCTATAATTGCTGGTCCTTGAACCTGTAACCACTGAAGCATGGCATCGCGAAAGGATCAAATCGGGTCAGCGGCCAGGTGTTGGTTGATTTGTGGTACAGCTGTATACCACCTAGTCAGTCAGTGGAGTTATGCTCAGGGTCTTCAAGGAATGCAGGATAGCACTATTTTCTAAATCAGTCAACCACAGGGTGCTCAAAGAGGTGGGGAGCTGGAGACCGATCACTGTAGGTTCATTGATTTTAAGGCTATTTTCCAACATTATGATTGAGAGATCCATCATCCTAGACATCCTATCTACCCTTGGGTGATCTGAAATCCTAAAGGTTCTGCAAGGCCTAATCAAACCCTGGGGGGAGAGAAGGTAATCCAACTTGCTGACTCACAACAGTGTATTTCTTTTACACGTACCATAGGTTCCTGCGGGACAAATGTGAGTTGAACAAGAAGTCACTCTGTCGACCAGTTTAATGTGTTATTAATTAGACTTTTTGTTTGTTTGCAAGATCACACAAGGCCATGATTTCCCAAAGTACCAAAGCATGTCATAATCTTTATCAAAGTAAGAACTGGTTAAGGAGTTCATTTGCATTATGCAAATTTGATTCCGTGATCTCAGAATTGCAAGGAAGAAAACTGCAATAATGGTTTAAGAAATGATGTTTCACAAGTGCTGGGTCGAGTTCTGCTTGTGTTCATGTCACACTGAGCAACACGCCTTAATAAAGCACTATTTATTGTAGAAATGAACCGAGATCTTCCAACCGCTTATGTATATCTCGATCATACCTCATTTGTATCTCTTCATCTTGCATTTAGTAGAGAGAGAGAGAGAGAGAGATGGTGTTTCAGGAAGTGGCTGAACATTTTAATGTGTATTAGCAGTAGACCTTTTTGCTTTTTTCCTCTACCCACATGGATATCTGAGCCTTTGCAGTAAGCTAATCTCAGCCCACTCGCCTCATTCCCCACACACACACACCGAGAACACACTGATCCATTTAGGCCTCCGTCAGTAATAGAAGTGACCGTTTATACCCTGATGATGTGCTACAGATGTGGTACGGATTACTAACACACCCACGAGCTCTTCATGTATCAGGAGTGGTCAGTTTCTTGTTCTCGATTGTTTGATTGAACATGTGGACATTTTGATGAAAAACTTATTTCAGTTCCTTATTAATGCTCGAGTGTGTGTGTGTGTGTGTGTGTGTGTTCGGGCCCACCTTCCAGGCCACTGAAAGAGCTGACTGCTGATACTGCTGCATCTCCTGTTTTATAATCACAGCACAGAGCACTGGCTCCTCAGAGACACCAACAAAAGCCTTCTTTCAGATCAATCCTACTGATGATGCTCTCGACTAGCCCGTCAGCTTACTCGCATGAGTTTATCCTGGTTGCTCATCTATTGGGACAGATATGTGTGTGTATGTATATGATCAGCCCTTCACCAAATTCCCTCATTTAAAAGTTCAAATACTAGTTCCCAAAGGTTGCTGTTTGACTGATGTTCCATTGATTCGCTCGCCTTTCTAGATGTTGCACAGTCATGGGGCAGCGTGTTCACTGCCCCACTAGGCTTCCATGGAGTTGTTCTGCTGTAATTGACTGACCATGAAAGTGGAAAGCTTGGTGTGTTTTGATCTATAAAGTGGGGGGGAATGTAAGCTGCCTCTGTGCCCGCAACGAGCTAACCTCCTAAAGCTGGCCTCACGCTAGAGAATAACTGGGCCGATTTTGGATCCGATTCGCCCCTCGTTCCCTATTCAAGGCTGGTTAGAACCGATTATTTACCCAGATAATCCTGTAGTGTGAGGTGTGCACAGGCACGATCTTAAAGTCGCCGAATGGATCGGAGTCTTCCCGATTTCGAATCTTAAATGTCAAACATGATTGAAATAATTAGCAGAAACCTGAAACGGCCAATGAGAGCGAGCTGACCAGGAAGCGATCCCAACGCATCGGATATGTAGAAGAGCATCTCCATGGCAGTGGGATGTACGAGAATGTATACTTTCTAATGATCACAGGTTTCACTCTCCCCTTCGCCTGTGTACACATAATGTTAGTTTCATCCAACGTTACTTCATCCAGGTTTTTTTTTTTTTTGTTTTGTTTTTTTTTCCTCGGATTTTGTTTTTCGATGCGAAACATTGCACGCTAGTTTATGGTCCGCCTTCATGTTTGTTTTGCTTCAAAGTCACATTTGATCACAAGAGTTTCTGAGCGATCCCAAGTCCCCGGAAACACCAATCGGTTGCTTGTAATATATATCATGAAGTCCGCAGTCCTGTGTCTTGACTGAATCATCTGGTGTGTCCGTTCTAACGATTAAAATATTAAAAATCAGTTCACCTTGTTTGGTATGTGGTCTGTAAAGATTTGAAAATCCTCTCGTGTGTCAAAACAGTCAACTGTCCAGCCAGTGATACAGATTTAACAAGCACAGTTTGAGAAAAATGAATTGTCTTTGGATTCTCTATGGAGGACCAACCCTGTGTAGTGATCAGTAACAAATTATAACCAACTCTAGATTAATGTTAAAAAAAATTTTAATTAAGTTTTTTTTACAGAAAAGATATGTAGGTTAATAGTTTTGGGAAATGAAGACATCTGTGCATAAACAGTCACGACTCTAGCCAATATTCAGGCTTTTATATATATATTTATATATATATATAAAAACTTGTGTATTAACCTAGTTATTTGCTTCCGTCCTCTTGAGCTTTCCATTTAATTCATTTGTCCTTCTCCATAAGCTAAACTTTGTCCGATTCCATTTCCACCCAATAAACCCGGTGATCTGCCTCAGGGTGTATTTCCTGATAAACTCTAATCCGTTCCATCATATCCCGTTAGAATGAGCGGCCCTGAGCATGACTAATGCAGCGCTGCGGAAGATCCTGACGTCTTCCAGCTCCATAGCTACCCCTTTGACTGTGTTTTTCGTTCGATGGTGGAAAAAGAGATGACTATAGGATCATTTTCATTGTAGATACGCAAAGCTTCCCAAACATTAGTCATCCTGACCAAGCCTGTTATCTGACTGTCCTCTGACGTTCCAAGATTTAATCGTAGGAGAGCTGAATGTCGTGTGTTGCTCATGTGTTTCCAGGCCACCAAGCAGTTCCTGGAGGAGATCAATAAGTGGACGAGTCAGCACGGAGTCTCTCCCCTGACCTGGGACGTGGCCGTCAAGTTCCTCATGGCGCGAAAGTTTGACGTCCTTCGGGCCATAGAACTCTTCCACAGCTACAGGGTAGGTTGACTCGGGTCAAACTCCGCTTGTAAAAGTACCCAAATTCTAAACATCTCTTAAAATTTACATTTGTATGATGCTAAACATGATTTTACAAGTATAAACAGTTTATACAACGTCACAGCTGAATTCTCATATCTGGTCAGAAAGCGTGCTCTCGTTTGTGCAACGGCACGGCTCGGGCACTAGTTCCAGCTGTACCATGAACGATAGGTTAAAATTAATGCCCTCGTTCTAATACGTTATTGTTTCTATAGTAACAGCTCATACATGCATCCGTATACTCATACTGCCGTACTATGAAGTACGCAAAAAGCAGTACCGGCAGGGTGCCTGAATACTCCGCAGGCTTGTAATAGTACTCGAGCTACCGCTACCACATCTTTTCATTTATTACAGCCCTCTATATGTTAAGCTATGTTACATGTGCGTCGGAAACAATTCATCTGCTTATCTAAGGAATGCTACCTGTTTCCAGCCACTATACCGTATCACCCATGTATTCAGTACGTCCTACAGATCAATTTACCGTCCCACCTAATTTTATTCATTCATTTATTCTCTCGTCATTCATTGGTGTTATTTCCAAGGCACCTTTCTGCCATGATATGGCCCCAGATGCTAAAATGGCAATAAATTTAACCAGCCAATAACACAGCTCCACCCCTCAGACGTTGTAGACCACTTTGCCAGTTTTGTCCACTCGCCCATACAAACTCTAGCCGAAGTCACGCGACGAGAGGTCATGTGATTACAGCGCGAGCGTGCGCTATTACAAACCGTAATGTGGTTACTGAAATTAGGAACGGTGGCATGTTACATTACTGCGTTACAGAGAAATGTAATGTAATTACAGTATTAATCGTATTAATTACTACCCCCAACACTGGTTACAGTATCTGAAAATGACTGCTATTTCACTATGTTAATTCAAGACGGAATCAACAGCAGTCCTAACGCACTTATACCGACTTCCTATTTATCATTTATGTATTCTACCTAAAGTATATATGAGCACTGACTCCCGATCGCACGATCCGTTGTCACTCAGAAGTGCTGCGGTTCCTTTTGAGTCTGGGTTTCCCTTAAGCTTTCTTCCTCATGACTTCTCGTGGAGTTTTTCCTTGCCATCATCGCCACTGGTTATTATTATTTCTGAGAATTGTTAACAGTGCTATATTAAAAAAAAAAAAAAAAAACGAATTCTGAATGGTGTATTTAATGTGACCGTTTAAGGAGCGTTCGAACAATCCTGCTCATAGTATCGAGACTCGGGTGACGACTGTGCAGTGTGCGGTGAAACTAAATCATCCTATGTTGTCTCTGGCATGTTCTCACATGCACTTTATGCTGCCTTCTGTGTTGTCTTATGTGCAGCACCTTGGTCCTGGGGAAACGTTGTCTCGTTTCACTCTGTGCTGTATCATCTGTATGGTTGAAATGACAATAAAGCCACTTGAACCTGATCGCGGTTTAACTCCGCGTACGTAGGAAATGCTACGAGCAGACGCTGATTATCCTTGTAGGCAGTGCGAAATGAATTACTCAATTCTGGTAAGCACTTAAAAAGGAAGTGTGCGGCTGTGTTAAATTGAAACTAGATGGAGTCATGAAAAAGTAAATATTAAGAGGTTGATGAGAACGTTTATAAAAAATGGAAACCTCGTGTAGTCGTTCCTGGTCGTGTAGGCGAAAGCCCGTGTGACCGCGCAGAAAGACGTTAACCCCATAAGGTGCGGAGCATCACTGAAGCAAAGGCAAGATTGGTTCCTTCCAAACCTTTTCAGATCGAGTGAGATTCGAGTGAATCTAAAGGATTTCGAATCTGATAATTGAATCTGAATCTGTTTGAGCTGGACTCTAATCTAATGCCTAATGGGGGGAAACAGTCCTGAGTGTTACTGTTCGAATTGATCTGCTCATCCAGCCTGTTATACTAACCCCTTATGATTTATTCATAATGAAATGACAGAGCTGTTTATTTTGTTTCCGTGTAGCTCTGCCGAATTGGAGGGTTGTGATGCAGAGGAAGAAAGTGCGAGTAAATCATAATGCATTCAGCTTTAGCCGGGTTCGCTAAGGAGGACAGGACGGAAAGTCCATGAAGCTTTTCGGCGCTGTTTTACGAGCCGTCGCTATACTTTAATAGCTGTCGGCTGTCAGTATTGTTATTTATTCAGGCTTCAGTGACGCCCGGGCCCGGGTGAGCCTTTGTCCTGGCCGTCCTCTCGCACAGGAGAACATCGTTATAACGATGATTCTTTCCTTTTATTGTAATCCACACGATCGTCACAATGTCCAAACAAGAAACTGGCCACATCTTAACTTCTTGTTTCCCGTTTTCAGTGAACAGACTGAAAAATGTGATTTCATTTGGCACTCCTTTCTCCATTCTCACTTCCAGTTTGCTGCGCACATGACATTTTACTCGCTATTCAGGCATTTCTCAGCTTTGGGAAAGACAACCTAGGCTTTTTAAAACCTGCTTCTGTTATAGCTAGCTAACAACTGCTAGGAAGTCACGTACACCGCGACCCGTTTAGACCTCTCGGGAGGTTTTTGTAGGCGAGTGCAAAATAAAAATTCCAACCAGATTTACAAACCGTTCAGTGACGGCGTTCCGCCGTCGTACTCCTGTAGATAAATGCCAATCGCCTGTACGTTACCTGGTGCGTTCATGGCACAGCTGCACCAGTTTAGTTAGTGACGCACACAAACGTTCATGAAAAGCGAAGCTCACCGAGAGAGGCGAAAGAGCGCCTCCTAAGGACGACGTGTGCTAACGCTGCATTCGACTACACCTCTCAACTGAGAGGCCTCCCGCTGCCGACGGTGGGAAGGCGGGGTTTGACATCCAACCCAGTCCACATCCAGGCATGTAAGGACAATTCTAGGCTACACCCTGTCCGCAACACACCCTAACCGTAACCCAGCCTCCGTATACGGAAAGCGCGACATCTGTCCCCGCCCACATCCAGTTCCGCTGGCTGCAGCAAGACGTACCTGTCACAACTCTGTACTTTAAACCACCTACTATGAGACCAATCGCTCAACTCGGGAATTCCTAATCTTGGAAACTTGGAGTCGTCTCCTCAGTCCCAGAGTTCTGGAAGTGATGTCAAATCACGGCATGAACAGTAACCACAGCAGCACTTCGCAATTTGCATGCAGGCATATTTGCTTGTTAAATCTGTAGCACTGACTAAACCCTTTGCTGTTTTGAGAGAGAGCATATACACCGCATAAGTGCTTTTCCCCTCACTTTGTAGCGTAAATGTAAGTCAAAGTAAGCAGGATAAAGGCCCGTGTCCAAAAGTAGTGTGTTGTTGGTTTTTATTTATTTATTTATTTATTTATTTAAATTTCCTCTGCAAATCCTGCGAAGTTCAGTGTCGACCGTGCTCCGCATCCTCGACTCACAAACCCCCTCGGACTACAGCTTTTTTTTCCTCGCTGTGCTCCGGGGTTGGAACACTGCCAAGCTTGTGTTCAATATCACTTGCTTCTCACCGACCAATCAAAATCAAGAAGGGGCGGGACTTACGATTGCGACATCGTCAACTGAAGAGAAACTGGGCCTCGACTCGGTTATTAATGATCGAACACTGAATATTTGAAATCAACACGATTTCTTTCATCGTCTTAGCTGATCTTTCTAAAGTTAAGAGAGACTTGACGTTCACAACAATGCGGAAGTGCTAGAAGATTTGTAACCCAGCGTTTACAGCACAGGCTCTAAATCTTCCAGTAATGCAGCTCGGCCACTGCAGCGCATCATCCACCATACACACACACACACGGTCCAATCTTCCTCCTGTTATCCAGCACCTTTTCTTTTGGTCCTAATTGAATAGCTGTTATTTTTTATGGATGGATTGCTTTCGGTCAAGTCAGTAACACGAAGCAGCCGGGCTTCTCTATGCTTTTCTAAATTCAAACATCCAATTAAAATATATAAACTATAGCAGAAATTGACCAAGTAATCCGTGTATAGGATTACCCGGCATTATTTGCGCCGTATATTTTTTTAAATGTAATTTCCTTTTTTACGTGTATTTAGGCAAACTCTCATAGGACACGATCTGGATTTTCCCTGAATGCCTGAATTTCTTTGGTCCTGCAAACGATTTACAAATGCATTTGTTTGGATCCAGCTTGATAAATGAGCGGGATTGGTTGACTTTATCTGGCTAAACGTAATCACATGAATTACTGACTTACTGGCAATCCATGCAAATCTAACTTAAGCTAAATGTCTTATTGAGCATTTTGATTACGATAAATGCATACATGGATATGTGTACACTCTAAATACAAATGATAAACTTTCTGTATCTTCCAAGCAGATGAATTTGTCCCTCATGGACTTCATTTGTGTGATATCTAGTAGAAAATGTGTTGGTGTTTTTAAAAGCTGTGGGTGATCACATACTGAGCAGATTGCAGCAGGTTGCGTGGGCTGGAGGCCTCCGCTGGAAAGAGAAATCAAGTCAAAGACTCGTTGTGTCATACTGGTTTTTTCTTTAATCCTTCTGTGGGCTTCATTTCTAGAACTTTTGTGTTTATGCGTTTTTGCTTTCAAATGAGTCATTTCGAAGTACTAGCTCCGATTACCTCGGTGTTGTAAAGAATTAACTTGAGTGTTAAAGACTGGGTTTTCCCTTTTGATAAAAAAAAAAAAAGGTGCGTGTTCTCGGCGACCACGAAAGATTTCTGCTCGACAGGATTCCTAATATGACAGGAAAAAGTGTATCGTTTAAGACTACACTAAATCCTAATGAGTATAAAACAAAATATATCAGCACCATGATTCAGCACATACTAATAGCTTGTCTGAATCGAGTTTAAAAAAAACAAAGGAGACGTGAACGCTAATTTAGCGGTCATACTATTTCTTGGGGCAGGAGACACGTCTGAGGGAGGGCATCGTCAAGCTACAGCCCCAGGAAGAGCCGCTGCGCTCCGAGCTCCTCAGCGGCAAGTTCACCATCTTGGTGAGTATCGCTTCAGTCAACATGCACAATATCTGCCATTACACATGCACGCTTTTACGTTGTTTTGCTGAATCTGCAATTTTGTGATGAGCATTTTATTTCCACCAAGCTAGAGAAAAACCCTCCAACCCTACAAGGTGCTTTATTAGAAAGAGTATAAATCATCGCTGTTTACAGATAAAAACTTGTGTTCTAGGGCTAAATCTGTGTTAACATTGATTTTATTATGCATTCTGTAATGATTTGTTATTGTGTATTATGGAAATATCAAGATTTTGGACTAAAATTGTTCTCTGCAGCCCTTGTCATGGAAGTATTTTCACTTAACTTGGAAGGTTCGTATGCCTTCACCAATGAGTGCTGTAGGCGCCATGTTATCAGGGTCGCCCGGGATTCTCCTTAGCACGATCTCTCAAGAACAAATAGTTGAACGTTGGTAGGATTTATATGGAAGTATCATCATAACCAGCAGATGAACCAGTCACCTCTGTTATCAGTGTGGTTTCTTTGTCTGTTTGTCTGACTTTAAACTGGATTGTGTAAAACCTGTTGATGCAATCTTTGTAAAATTTGGTGGAAGGGTGTAGCATGGACCAAGGAAGAATCCAGTAAATTTTGGACTAGATCCACGGATTTAGTTTTGCTGACGTCGCAAGACACCGCGCTTGTCCGTGGCGGAAGTCTGCGCTCAACAACGCCGTGCGGCTAAAAATCCAGTAGATGGCAGTAAAGTTCAGTAGTGACAAAACACATCCAGTGTAGAAATACGACGACTCCGTTGGACGTGTAAAGCGGTTGCGGATTTGCAAAGCGTAGAGGAGTCGAATGTTGTCCCTACTAGTTAGAATTTTTTTTCTTTGACGTTTTAAATCTTAAAGCTTGAAAGGAGTAAAATAATTTTGAAATAGGTGTAATAATCTCATATTTGTTTAAAAGCATTCTAATTGAGGGAAATATTAGTGGAATTTTCCTTCCTAAAGATATAATGTTTCTGTTTTTGCAGTGTGCCGTCAACAGCCGTAGTTTTCACAACAAAGATCTGTATTGAACAAACTAAACAAAAGTACCGACCCTGACTCTTGACCGTAGCAGTAGCGGCAGAAACCGTTCACGGCTCCTTAATCGGACTGCGCTCGCAGCGGAAGTCATCTCTCAACCCCTTTACTCGCTGAGCCGTCCTGTCAATTAGAGGAGAGATTAGATTTCAATGGGGGAGATCTTCATGTCTAAGAGGATCGTTTATACATTAACTATGAAGGGTTTTATAATAATAATAATAATAATGCCATGATTAGGATCTTATAACAAAACTAGCAGTCATTCAGGGCGACCTTGTAATCGAGACTGTACTGTTTGGAAACCCCTTCATTTACTGATATCGAATCGATTCCTGTAGCTCTTAAGTGGATCGTTTGAATGGCAAACCACAAACGCAATTACTCATTGCCAGCAGGATGTAATGCTCAGGTTGAGCTGAAGTAGGAAGCTTCACTGTTGCCTGTGAGTCATGAGGATGCTTGTCAGGTCGATCAGCATGTTCACAGGAAGTACCGGAACTGTCTGTCTGTTGTTAGGGTGTGTCGGTGAGGAAAGTGAGGCCCTGTTCAGGCTAGGTATTAACATCGATCACAGGCTGTTCACATGGTCGATTCATGTCTTGACTGCATCTTATGGTCCATCGAATTAAACCATCGAATGCTCAGATTGAGTGATTAGTTTATAGTCATATATACTGGATAAATACCTTTTTCCTGCTTTCGCCAATAACGAAATAAGAGCTTTGTTTGCATGCTTTCCGATCGTGCGCTTGACTAGCTCGAACAGTCTATATTTAAAGTCACTGCAAAATGCATTATAATGCTTGTTGTCGTCCATTTTTGTCTTAATGAAGTAGTGTTAAAGATCTGAAGAGTGCCATTTGACACACATATCCTACACGGTGCTTTAGAAAAGTCAGGAACCAGTCAGAGTTAAACCACGTACGTTTCATTTTGTATTTGTTGTTTTTGCTTATATTAATTTGCATGTATGTAACACATGATCTACATGTTCATTCTTATGCTCTGCAAATTTTCTCGGACACTGTATCATGTTTGTGCTCAATATATTCGGATCGACATATTTGAGAACGTGTTTCTGTTCTCGAGCACCTTATAGTACCGTACCGGGGTTGTGTTGAGACTAGAGCCGGAGCACGATAAATCAGCGTCCCGATATTATTGGCTCGTGTGAGCTAATCGTGATGAATTGTATAGTTTGCAGTTGGCAACACGTGGTTTGGAACACCACATATAACAACAATCAGCTGACCCAAGTAGAGTCGAGTGTAATAAATGTTCAAGTTTCCAGAGTAATAGTTATGTATATAGTCCTAATTAAATATAGGCGTAATGAAGTTATTCTGTTGTGTACATCGTTCAAAATGTTTTTATTTTAATGTTCATTTGGGCCTGACTGACTATTTTTGTACTATTCACAATATTTTAATACATTTTTATGTGAATGTAGACACGCGTGTCTGTTTCTCAAGGGGTGGGTATTGTGTGTTTTTTGTTTTTTTTTTTTAAACTCCTTCTCCACATCAATGCCGGAAATCCCTTATCGTTGAGATGGTAGTTCCAGGAGCCGGCATATGAGAGGAAACTTTGCATGTCTGGTGTGCATTTTTGCGACTGTAATAAATATGTAAAAATGTAAAAAGAGTATTCTTTTTTTTTTTTTTTTTTTTTTTACACAAGTGGTCTAAATGATCGGCTCACGAGACATTCACACCTGTACTCGGTGAGCTAATCACATGAGATGTATCTTAATAGCAAATCTGAACAGAGCCTGAGTATGAGATGATTGACAGTCTCTGGTTTGTGCAGTACTGGGATGTGGAGAATGATCATCAGGATTGCAGCATTTATCCAGTGAGCTCGCTCTGTCTCTCTCTCTCGGTCTCTCTCTCGGTCTCTCTCTCGGTCTCTCTCTCTTGCGCTCTCTATGTCTCTGTCTCTCTCACTCTGTCTCTCTCTCTCTCTGTGTGTGTCTCTCTCTCTGTCTCTGTGTCTCGCTCTCCTTCCTCCTTTCTCCTGAATTGATCGATCAGAGTGCTCTGTTCCTTTCTTCCTGTCCTACATCCTGCCAGCAATATTTATAGCCCTTTATCCCCACTGTCTGAGTCCTTACTTTAGCTGTCTATGTCAGTGTTTCCCAAATGTGGACAAATGACAGTAGATCTATAGCCAAATGGGTTTTTTTATTGTCTGTTTGTCAGCATAGAATTGGTTTCCAGTCATTGTGGAAAGGATGAGCTCAAAATGACTGTTTATAATAGATATACTGTAGAGGTGTATTGTAGTGTGCATTGTTGGACATGGATGGAGCTGATGGGTAAAAGAAGCAGGGACATGAATGTGTTCAGCATTATTTTCAGGATTAGTACAGCGTGTTCAATCTGAACAATGTACGAGTACATAACAGTAAGTCTCTGCTGAGTCTTTTATTGTCTTCGTCTAGTCTGCCTCCCTGTGGACGTCTCAAGAACATCGCTTCTGTTACATGATGTCATTTTCTATGATGTCACTTATTATTCCGTTGCAGGAACAAGGCTTAAGTTAAATACCGAGTTCTAGTGGGATCATTAACCAAATGGTTTTTTGGTTCTGTGTAATCTAGATATCCATTAGCCCTCTCAGAAATCTCACGCATTGAGATTCATTTGCATATCTCCTTGCTATTGCATGCAGAGTTTATGAATGTTTGAAAACTGAAACTCGTACCGTCTACCTCTTTAGGGAGTAAGGGACCCCTCGGGTGCCTCCATTGCTCTGTACACAGCTAAGCTGCACCACCCGAATAAAACGGGCAACCACGTGGTGCTCCAGGCTCTGTTCTACCTGCTGGACAGAGCGGTCGAGAGGTCAGTGTGAACCGTTTTATATTCCTATACAGCCAAGGAAGAAAAAAAGAGAGTTTGTATTTAGATTGTAGGAGTTATATTATTATACATTTAGGAATATACACTAAAGATGGCTTGGTATATTCACCTGTATTAATGCCAGCTGCAGCTTAAAGCATATAGACGCAAGAGCTCCCGGTTGTAAGTGTTCAGTCTCTTGTTGCAGTTTCGAGACGCAGAGGAACGGCCTCGTCTTCATCTACGACATGGCCGGATCCAACTACACCAACTTCGAGCTGGACCTGAGTAAGAAGATCCTCAACCTGCTCAAGGTTACTACAATTTTTCATAAACTTCTGGACAAAAACAGCAGGACTGATTTATGGGTGACTACGAAATGTAGTATTTAGTGTTTATTTCTAAGAAAAATGGCATTAATGAACTCCAGCAAATTCTGCCAGCTTCTACGCTTATTTAGCAAAAGATTAAAAGCCTCATCACTTTATTCATATTCATTTGTTCATCGCCATGGTAGGTTCAGGAGAAAACACTAATGCAAATTGCGTAATTAAATAAAAGTGAGGCTAAATTGAATACTTGGTATTGGATTATGTAATATTAAAGAACCAGCAGATTATTATATTTTGTGTTTCACATCCACGCTCCATGAAACCTATGGATTATAGATGGTGTTACCTGAGGTTGTAGTGTCTCTATCTGTCTCCGTGTGCAGGGCGCGTTTCCTGCTCGGCTGAAGAAGGTGTTCATAGTCGGCGCGCCCGTCTGGTTCCGAGTGCCCTACAACCTGTTGAGCCTACTGCTCAAGGAGAAGCTCCGAGAACGGGTACGTACGCGTCCAGCCTCCGAACACGCAGCATACACGGAGGTGGACAAATCATACGTTTATTAGCTAGAGAAAGAGAACGCACTTATGTCTCATCTCATGCTTGCCAAAATGATCAATTAACCAACAGCAGCATCTCCGTGTGATATCTCGGGTGATGAAGCATATCATACTTACATCCACAACAAAATGGTAGAAGGTGCACGGCTAACATTTCGGCTGTAAGTGTGGTGTCCCGACACATGTAAAGATGTCATTTGTATCTGTTGTATTTAAACTTTGCTCAGTGTTTCCCCAATCTGTTCATAATACAGATCTTGGAAATACTGCAGCATCATTTGACCACCTTAGACACACATTTGACTACTATAGGACATGCATAACTACCATAGATATGTGTGCCTATAGTAGTCAAATATTTGATTACTATAGATATACGTGACTTCTGTGCACACATTTGACTACTATAGACATATTTGATTTCTATAGATATACATAACTACCCTAGACATATTTGTTCACTGTAGACACACATTTGACTACTTTAGAAATATGTTTACAGATGCACATTTGACTACTATAGGTACATTTGACCACTTTAGACCATCTGTGCTGAAAGAAGATAATATAACCATAATATCCATCCATCCATCCATTACCTATAGCGCTTTATCCGTCTGGGTGGCGGGGAAGCTGGAGCCAATCCCAGCATCTTGGGGTGAGAGGCGGGGTACAC
>JAQQZR010000012.1:18940325-18963117 GCA_030068235.1 Notoglanidium macrostoma | reverse complement strand
AGTAGCCAGTTGACCTAATCTGCATGTCTTTGGACTGTGGGAGGAAACCGGAGCACCCGGAGGAAACCCACGCATGCCCGGGGAGAACATGCAAACTCCACACGGAAAGGCATGTTTATAAATGTTATATAAATATAAAGTTCTTATTTCAATTTAACATTCACTTGATTTTGGATGTATAAACCTTTTTACCTTAAATCTGAAGGTCACCGCACTGCACTCTGAGCTCTAATACACTATTAGATTGACAAACTTATTATTTTAGCTATGTTCATATATGGCCAAAGGTTTGTGTACACCTGACCATCACACATGCATGTGCTAAAAACTGATTCATAAGTAAGTGTTTTATCCTGGTCAGTATCACAGTGGATCTGAAGCCAATGCTGGGAGCACCGGATACTATGTGAGAATACATCTTGGATGAGGTTGCCAGTCCAGGGCACCATGCGCACGTGTGCGCACACACACACACACACACACACACACACACACACACACACACACACACACACACACACACTACACAGTAGACAGTTCACACAGTTATTTGCAATAAAAGGAAAAATTTTTGTGTCATAAATCCAACTTTTTGGAAGTGAGATGAAACCAGAGTACCTGGGAGAAACCAAAGGAATTGAAAAAAAAAATCAGATCCTGAAAAAAACAATTAAAGAACCTGGAGGCAACTTTAGGACCTTAATGAAAACCGGAGGACCTGGAAAAAAAAACAGAACCTGGAGGATACCAGCTGGCCAAAAGAAACCAAAGGTCCTGGAGGAAACCTTGGTACCTGGAGGAAACCAGAGGTCCTGGAGGAAACCTTGGAACCTGGAAGAAACCAGAGGTCCTGGAGGAAACCTTGGTGCCTGGAAGAAACCAGAGGTCCTGGAGGAAACCTTGGTACCTGGAAGAAACCAGAGGTCCTGGAGGAAACCTTGGTGCCTGGAGGAAACCAGAGGACCTGAAAGAAATCAGAAGATGGAGGAAACCCAAAGACCTAGAGGAAACCTTTACAGACTCAGTTGCATGTTTATGCTGATCACTACACCATATTTACCATTTCAGCCAGGCGTGTGGTGGCGGCCCTGTGTACGGGAATACATTTCCACCCTCAGTGTTACTGTCCTGTCTGCTTTTGGCGGCTCATATTCGAGTCGTGATTACGTCAACGTCCTGGTAGACCAATCAGAAGCCAGATGGGCGTGCCCAACGATTTTGTTACAAACACGAATCCGGAGTAAGAGGCTTCTTTTTCCTAGGTACGTAACAGCTGGGGAAGAAAAACAGAATGTATACTATTATTTACGGTTTATAACGCGTATAACGTCTATAACTGATCCGGAAGCTTTGACACGACGTGTCTCCGATCGAATTGTGCTCGCTAATGACAAATTAAGCAGCTAAGACAGCAAGGTGGCTAGTCAAGCCTGCCAAACACACGCGCGCGCTCAGATTGAGAGAAAACGGCGCTTTTGTTTGTTTTGCTCCTGTGGTGAAGGTGTTCTTGGTGTGTCCTGGAAATCTCCTCCGCCTTTTATTTTAAACTCGGTGCAGTCGGGGAGATAGTTAACGGAGGGATCAAGAAGAAGAAGGAGGGAGAGGAGGAGGAGGAGGAGGAGGGAGTTTTGTTGTGGCGAGTCGGTTAGACGTTTTCCTCTTTAAAATATGCGGAGTAAACAAAGAAGCTCTCACTTTAGTTTGTGTCGTCCATTTTAGTTTCAGATTTTGGAAAAGCAAAAGCAAAAACACACAAACATGTCGCGGTGTGGATGTGGGACTCCGTTTCGGAGTCTATTGTTCAGTGGGACGGAGCAGTGAACCTGTGTGTGTGTGTGTGTGTGTGTGTGTGTGGCGTATTAAAGGGGACATGACCAGACTTTTTAGACAAACGTACACAAATCTGCCGTCTACAGCGACGCTCTCGTTTGTGTGTGTGTGCGCGCGCGTGTGCACTTATTATTGTTTCCTGATACGATTTTCCTTTTTTTCTTTTTTTTTCTGCTGTAACGGTAATCGGTCCTCGCTGTGAAACGTCGCGTTTTCGGTCATTTGTGTTCATTAAGACCGTTTCGCTCGAGATAAAAGTAATGCTAGTCGACCTTGTTTATGTTTTAACCGACTGAATATTCAAAATGTCGTCGTCCTTTAGCTCAATAGCTAAGCGCGAGGCTGTGTTCGTTCTTGGTCAGTCAGAGTCAGAACAACCGAGGAGGAATCCCGGGCAAGTGTTTAACTCCGCCTCTCGTGGGTGGGCAACGGTTTAATTTAGCCGTTCCGCCTTTTAGGGGGGCGGGCTGTTTTAAAAAAGTGTCGCGTGTTGTGATTGGTCAAGGCCTAAACAGTGGGCGGGGCTTTGGCGGTTCACCTATATGCGAGACGTAGGAAATGGTTAAAACATAGTTGAAGAGAGTCACGTGTGAGAATAACTTCAGGAAGTTACATTCTTACGAATTGTAAACAGAAAAGAACCCTTCGACTTAGTTTAGGTGCATGGCTGATCATCCTACACAGTTTTGTGAAGTTTGTGTGTGCTAAAACGTCACCGTAGGAAGCCTAGCAACCATACAAGCGGCCAACACGTACACGCGCACATTGCTCCAAATAAACTAAAACCTTTCTTCCCGAGAATTAGAAACACCATAATTTGTCATTTTATATACTTGTAGTCTTTGCGATTTCTTATAGGAATGATATCTTGGTTTTAAACTATGTGAGTGCGTGTGGGGTAAGTCTGAATGGCGGGCATGGGATGAACCCTTGTAGACAGCTATTCACGTGAGTGACGTTCAAACTGTCCAATGAGAGCGATGTGTGTTGCGCCTCCCACAATCCGGAGCCAATCGCGTCTTCTGTGGGCGGGTGTTAAGGAAAAGGTCACGCCTCTCGACAAAGAGCCCAACTGGGTTGTTTTCTGAAGAGATTTTTTTTCGGTTCATTTTTTTTTTTGTATTGCGCATTATTGTTATTTTTTAATATTTAACTCGAGGTAGCGTTTTATTGGGAGCATGCTTTCGAAACCGGTAGTATACCAACACACACATGCAGCGGTGTTTTAGTATCGAAATAGTTTTAATAAGTTGATTCCGATTTTTGTTTGAAAGTCGTACTGTGAAGCTCAGCAACTCGACTAGCTTAGCAACTGCCAAGGAGGTGAGTGTGAACTGTTCGCTCTGGGGTTTCAAGGGAATCGGGACATTTTACAAACACCCTTTCTTCGAGGATTTTCACTGAAGATTAATTCGCAGTGTGTGTATGCGTGTTTGTGTGCGCGACCGCGTGCGCGCGCGCGCGAGCGAGCGAGCTAGTGTGTTGAAGCGTTTAAGCCGCTAGCTCCATGTGGCTAAGGCGCCTACACTGGAATCTGCACCATAACGCAGTAGCAAAGTTCGCGTTCAGGACACATGGTCAATCGTGGAGGTTATGTATAAAACCCCCCCAAAAAAAAAAAAAAAAAAAAAAAAAAAACCTAGTGTGTGCATGCGTGGAAATCCGCGAGCGAGCGCGCGTGTAGGTTGGAGTTGTTAGCTAGCTTGCTAAGCTCCTGTAATGTAGCCTGTTCATGGTTTGAAGGTTTGTTAGTGTGTGTTTGGTTGGAACAGTGTGACAGGCCTTCAGGCGCAGGGGCGAAGGGGCGGATAACACACAAAAACAAAGCATAACACACTCAGTTACTCGGGTGAATTAGGAATTACGTCAGACTTGGTTTTCTTTTGGTTGTGCTGCTTGTACACATGCTATATATCCGGCATGCAAACCAGCTCGAAGTAATGCTACAAGTTTGTCCAAACGAGACCTGTGTGTGTGTGAGAGAGAGAGAGAGAGAGAGAGAGAGAGGGGCGGTGGCCTCTCTCTCTCTCTCTCTCTCTCTCCCCGTGTGTATGTGTGTGTGTGGCACAATGGCGTAATGCTCAGCTCTGCAGCATGCCTCCTGTGTATCCACAAGGCGAGGGCACGCATCTCCAGCCTGAGATTTGTCCTGCTCACACACTCCTACACCTTACATAATCTTGCTCATGATGTGATGAGGTGTTTGAGAGAGCCAGGGATGCCCTGCACAAGGTGATCAAACTACAATGAGGACACACACACACACACACACACACACACACACACACAGCTTTCCCTGTGAAAGTCATAGTAAAACTACCCACTACAATCATTATACAGAGCGTATACGAATATGAAGTGCACCGTACTGGTCAATGGGTAAAAGTTTGGAGCTTCTCTATGATTTTATGAAGTTT
Source organism: Notoglanidium macrostoma (assembly GCA_030068235.1). NCBI lineage: Eukaryota > Metazoa > Chordata > Actinopteri > Siluriformes > Auchenoglanididae > Notoglanidium > Notoglanidium macrostoma. The sequence goes on along the minus strand of JAQQZR010000012.1, from coordinate 18,958,870 downwards.
GTCCTGCAGCGACCATGCACAAAAGGTAAATAGGTCAAGGCTGGGCAAATCAGAAATTCATTAGGTGGTTGTTTTCTGGAGGAGTAAAAGCCGCAGTGTGCTTCCTAGTCCTGAGCTTTGGTTAGTTGTTGATCATGTAGCGCATCAGGTTTGCGTTCTTTTGGCGGAAAAAGTTGGTGTTCTGATCACACGTCATGTGTGAAGGATATTATTTTCTCTCACATCGTAAGCAGGATAGAGATCAAGCCTTTGCAGCGCAACCTTTTTTGTTTAATGATATCGGTGTTTCCGCAAACCTGCGCGTTACCGATTCTGAAAAGATCGCTTGTCAACTTGATGTTGAAGAAGGTCGCAGCCCAGGCGACGTGTGTAGCACAGCAGGTGGTGGGATTCAGAAGAACAGCAGCATCGAGGCGCACCATATCAGCTTGAAGCATATACACGCCGAAAAGTTGTTTTTGTGCTGAAGTCAGTAAGGGGTAGGGTTATTTTTATTTTCTCTTTCTGGTTGTTGTTCCAGATAACTGTGACCCCGTTCACACCTGTAAATAAAACGCTTGGTATGTGGTTTGATGTGCTGACCGTGAACAGGGTCCAGTGAGTCACTACAAATGTGATGTGGTCGTACGTGTCCCAGACCACATCCGAATGTGGTTTGAATGATCTGATTGTAAGTGGACAGCGCTAAGTGCAGATGTGAACGCGGTCCAACGTATCTCAGAAACGCATCGTGATCCTATCGCTCAAAGCACAGTTGTAGGAGGTCTGGGACATGTTATCTCTTAATATGTGTGGTGTGACCGCAAAAGCGTCTCGGACATTAACACGGGACCGCCTAATTGAAGGTGCCGTTGTCCTAGCTGGAATGCGACCGCTGCGAGGCGGTTTGGAAATCGTGCTGAACTGTAGAGCTCTCCACCTTTATGCCAATGGATAAAGGCGATGCTATAACAGCGGCTTCGCTCATCGTCTCGTCTTCGGCTCATTTATACGTTTTGCTTAGATCGAGTGAGGGGAAAAGTGTGAAACCGGTACATGAGAGAGGATTCATGGGATATTTCGGCCTGAAAACAAATGCAGCGGAACACTGATGTAATAAAAGTACGTGACGCGAACGAAATCCTATCACGAGTGGTGACGCATTCATAATGCCAGGTTTAATCCATCCGCGTATGGTCACGTCGCTCCAAACCGATGTTAATAAACACGAACCCGGACATAAAATCTGCTCGTCCTGGGTGTCTGCGCTACTAATCTGTCCGTTTCTGTAAACCATAAAGCAGAGAAGAGTTCCGCCGTGACGTTCTCCAGACCTGAGCTGAAGGCAGCGTATGACGTCTGGCGGAGTTTGAACGTTAATCATTGGGCTATTTTTGGTACACATGATGACGGAGGAGCATCTGCAACACCTAACATACTAAAACCTACATCACCTCCATTTTTATTCTTTAAGGGAAGGCAGTGTTATTTTGCGCTCAGCTGTATATTTGCTTTTGACCCAGGTTATTTTTCCGTGTCACGGGTTGATTTACAGAGGGCGCTGCATGTTAAGGACACCGCTCTCTCGGCTGCACCGTTCCCTGTAAAAGTTCAAGCGCTTATTTAATTTTTTTATCGAACCAGACTCAGAACCTGAAAGCGAACCACCTGCTAATACCCTCAGCGTGTTTAGTAACCATGGCGATTACAGCGGGGATCTCATTTTGGATGTTGTAACCGTTGCACAATAACATTTCCTAAATTCATGATGTCCACTTGTTGATGTCGCCTGATCCGTCGCTCAACAAGACTGAACGGGAAAAATTCTTTGGAACTTGTTTGTCTGTGTTTTCGCATGGTGTCTCGTGTCGCTCATCATGTTGTGTTTAGCTCATCAGAAAGAGCCGTATGTGATACACAAGGCCTGCAGCCTCTTTCTGTTTGACCATGTGGGATAAAATAAAGTCAAAACGCCCCATAGTGCACTACTGCTCAACTTTTTCACACTGTCCAGGATTCACAGTAGATCAGAAGTGTAGCTGCGGTATGTGTAGTTACCACAAATACCACATAGTCGATAAATGTACAAATTTAGAACTATTCAAATTAAGGAAATAAAAAATGAGCACGCAGTAGAGGGGATGCATATGACATTATCGTGGCCGGTAGTAACACACCTCAAATGTCACGAAAAACACACACTAAAACAGGTCCACACCGGGAAAGAGCTTTTGTGCGATTGACAGGCAGCCAAACGTGAAAGGAAAGAGAAAGCAGGTGGTTTTTTATGCCTTGACTACAGCCTTCACAAATGTTGATAAATGTTTATTAGTAAAATGCCGGAAAAACGTAACAGGAAAACTTAAAAAAAAAAAACAATTATTATTTAATAAAAGGACATTATAGTTAATAGTTTAATAGGTTTTATTCCAACCTTTACACATGTTTTTAAGTAAATTAAACAATTACAAAAATGTCAAGGGAAATAAGTGTTGCTTTTTTGGTAATAATTTTCTTCATTTGGAAAATGAAGAAGACCAATTTCATTTCTTACAATGCTAGGCATTAATATTGCAGCAGTTCGCTTTATCATTGGAAAATAAACATATTGATATTTATCAGTTATTTTATGCCTCAGGAAGCCTGTACCAGGATATGTCTAGTGTCGTGGCTTTAGTGTATGGTGTAAGTTAAACACAAGGCGACGGCGCAATGCGCTGGTGGAATTAACAACTCGTTGAAGTGTTATAACCAGAGGTTTTGCACATCAACGCTCATTCCATCTCACTCGATAAACTAAGTGTTTCTGAGAGTCGTATATGAAAGCTTGAAACTGCACAATAAATAAAAGATGATGGCTCCATTTCTGGAAAGGTGAATTTTGGCTGTTTGGTTGTTGTTGGCTTGAATTCAATACTTTTGAGTTTTGCACTCACTGTCGATGCAAATTGCTTCCATGTTCTGTGCACGAAACAAAGCTTTTAAAGCAAAACAAAATTGTCTTGAAGGAGTTTAGAGCCCATGGCTGTGTGTGCAGTGTCATTGCTTTTGTTGTTTTTGTTTTGTTTGTTTTATTACTTCTGCAGGTTTCAAAATCTTGTCTAATTTCTCATTTGTGTCCTACAGGTAAACCTCCTACCACTACCTGACCTCTAAAACTAGACATTTTCAGTGATCTATCAGTCATGTGCGATTCACCAGCGACTTTGTTAGAGAGAACAACATATAAAAATGTACAAGAAGTTTAATATCATGTTGTTCTGAAATTAGTTCTGAAATTTGACTGAAACAGTTTTTAAATTATCCACAGAGGTTAGTCTGACGGTGATCGCCCCAATACAGGATTATTGAGTTGTGGTGGGTTTTTTTTGTGCCCGTGCCCGTAGGTCTTCGTTCCCACCCGAGCATGAGTTCAGAATGAAGCGACGTTTGGATGATCAGGACGCGGGCTTTACGGCGCAGCAGCGCAGGCTCCCAGGAGGCACCGATGGCTTCCAGCACAGGGTTCTGGCTCCAGCGCCAGCGGTGTACGAGGCTGTGACCGACAATGTGCAGCCAACCTCTGGCATCCAGTACCCTGTACCCCAGAGCTACCAGGTACACGCAACCACCACTCAATTACACACCACATTCCCAATCACACAATTACACACAACCATTCCAAGCATTGTTACACCCAACGTTCCCGATCGCTCAGTCACCCACAACGTTCCCGATCGCTCAGTCACCCACAACGTTCCCGGTCGCTCAGTCACCCACAACGTTCCCGGTCGCTCAGTCACCCACAACGTTCCCGATCGCTCAGTCACCCACAACGTTCCCGATCGCTCAGTCACCCACAACGTTCCCGATCGCTCAGTCACCCACAACTTTCTGACGGTTTTTCAGTTGTCATAGTAACCCCCCCCCCAAGCTGCGTCACCACAGTGCAGTATGGGACAGGAGTAAATCCGTGAACCCACATTTCTTCATCGCTGTGAGTGAGCTGCATCATAACTAACTATTCATATTCATTTGGTTACCTTTTATGAACAATTCTTGCTCTTTTGTCACTTCGAGCTAGGCTTAGGATGACTGGCAACAGTATCGGGAATCTCCTGTAGCTCCAGCTGTTGTGATGTCTGTCATGTTGGGTGATTTAAAATGTCTGTCAGAAAAGGCGCATGAAAACATCGGTGGAAGATGTTTTTGTTCATCTTCGAAGTCAGACAGGCTACGAAGGTTCTACAAAACAGCCAAAAAGAAAACGCGTTGTAAAATACAGAGCAAGTCGATCTTAAATCTGCAGTCATCGTGTTTTCTTGGATTTATTTGTTCAACTTGAAAGTGTAATGAAAAACAAGAACGTGACGCTGCAATAATTTTGTTTGCATTTACTAGAATCAAAATAATAAAACCATGACATCCCCGGGGACCGAGTCCCAAGAGTGGCTTTATCCAGTTAAAAGCTTACTACTGGTGTGTTCTATGATGGTTCTCTGTAGGTTCCTGCTGTGGCTCAGAGCTCTGGAGGTCATGGTCACGCTCCAAACCCCGCTGCTCACAGCAGCTCGCATCACCACGGCTCGGCCGTACAGCCACACGGCCCCGCGCTGGTCCAGAGTCACAGTCACCCACCCAACGCCCCTGCCTCTACACCCGGCCAACAGCAGTTCCAGAGACTCAAGGTAAGTCCCCGTCAACTGACTAGGAATCAGCGCTATATTTCAGGCCAAAAGTATATGGACACCTGACTGTCACTCCCGTATGTCGGCCTTTTTCAGACTGTTCCGCACAGTTGTCTGGGATGTCTTTGTATGTTGTGTAGCATTAGCGCCGATTCACATGACTAGCGTCGGGGCGTCAGTGCTACGCTCGGCTCAGCATAGGCTTGATGTGCCGCTCAATCCTCCACATGACAAGCGTCCAAATGGAAGCGTGAGAGCGGGAGAAAATCATTGGTTTCTCCGGAGACAATTTCTACATCATTGGTTTTACAAGTATCGGAAAGGTCTGTGTCGAAGGGGTCAAAGTTCATTTAAATGAGCGGCGCGTTACAGCGTCTGGTTTGACCACTACGCAACTCAGAACGGAGGCATAACACGCTCTTTTAATAGGAAAGCCATGGCAACAATCAGACGAGACCATGACGTGAATCTCTACATCTGACTGACATGGTGACGGTCAGATTACAAATTTTACACAACCACAGATTAGAAGTCACTGTTGTGGGGGGAAAAAGTCCTTCCTGCAATCTAGCACTCATTTACCTCTTATTTTATATATTTTACAGGCATCGAGTGTAAACGCACACATTATTATTGTCCTGAAAGCATCCCAGGAGCAAATTTCATTGTCCTGTACATTTCTACCATCCCATGTTAAATGGTGGTAGTCTGGATTCTTGTGTTCTGTATTAACACTAGAGACTGTTGTGTGTAAAAATCCCGGGAGATCAGGAATTTCCGTGAACTTCAAACCAGCACAAGTCTGCAACGATCAAAGTCAGGTTTTTCCTTCGTCCCGATCTTTGATGCGCACGTAAGCTGTAGATTTTGGCCTGCATCATTTTATGCGTTGTGAAACTTTATTTATATTATTTAATCACTCCGTACCTTAATCATTGTAGATAAACATCAGTTTTAAATGGAGTTTCTAGCACCTGTACTTTATACTTAAAAAGGCTGAGTGTGTTATCTGAATGGATTTTTGTGATGTTTGCATGTCTGAGTGAAAATGACACAAATGTGTTAAAGATATGTCTTTTGTTCTGTTGCAGGTGGAGGATGCCCTGTCCTACCTGGACCAAGTGAAGCTCCAGTTTGGAAGTCAGCCACAGGTTTACAATGACTTTCTGGACATCATGAAAGAGTTTAAGTCTCAGAGGTGAACTTTGATTGCTGGAATTAAGGCATGAAGGATATTCGTTTTAAAGGATGTCTGAATAAACTGATTTTTTTAATCCCCGTGTAGTATCGACACCCCGGGTGTGATCAGTCGCGTGTCCCAGCTTTTTAAGGGTCACCCAGACCTCATTATGGGCTTCAACACCTTTCTGCCGCCTGGATACAAGATCGAGGTGCAGACCAACGACCTGGTGAACGTCACCACACCGGGGCAGATCCACCACATCACACCACACGGCATCTCGGTGCAGAACATCCCCCCGACGACTCCAGCACCGCACCAGAGCCACCTGAGTGCACCAGCCTCCAGTACAGGCACCGCCCCCTCCACACAGCCTTCACAGAAGAACAAGGTAGGACTCGTCTCGCATCTGCATGGCTATGGAACAGCAGCCGGAGGTGGAACAGCGGGAAAAAGATTTCCAGATAACATTAAATGACACCGGAGAGTGATGTAAATAATTAGGTTGCCAAAGAAGCGGTTTTTAGAGATGGCAGGATATCACTTTTCTTTTCCGATAGCGATACTGAAACCGTGAGTATCAGCCGATACAGATCTCCATCCGATATCGTTTTCTTTCAAAACTACTAAGCATTAACTTTGTGTTTTTCTTACAAACATCACTTATTAAATATATAAACATTTCCAGTTCAAAAATGTAACTACTTCTCTAAGTTCGCTTCCAGCGTTACCCGTTTGTTAACCTATCCCATATCGGATACGTTTTCTCCGATATCCGACCCACATTTTCGGATACTGATCCTGACTATCTCTAATGTTATTCCCAGTTTGCTTGGTGCCTTCAATGTAATTTGGTTCTTCCAACTCCAGAATTACCGAGCAGAGCTTCAGTTCACAGCTGCACCCCGACATGGCGGTCTGGTTTCTGTTTCTGTACATTAAAAATCTCACAGCACGTTGAAGCGACGAAACCAAAACCTCAGAACCATCAAAGAAACCAAGAAATGCTTCCAAAAGTTTAAGGCTGAGCAGGAACCTCCTAGTGACTACGCTAACACCCCGGGCGTCATGTGAATATACATGCAGTATATTGTTAAATATACCAATAATTTGGAAACGTTAACTAGGTTCACCAGACAATGTAATTTCCACCCGTTTTGGGGTCGCCTGAACATTGAGCTTATTTGTGATGTCACAAGTGGTTCGTGACTCGTGAAAGTAGACGCTTGATACTTTAATAACTAGCGTCATGAGTGTTTTCTGCTTTTACCTCGCCTGCCGTGGACAAAATATTCAGAAAAGAATATAAAAGTAAATGTTTATTTCTTCATATTAAATGCTGGGATCAGTGAATTCGCAACAAGTGCCTGTCCATGAGGCGGTATCTCTAAACACTGCAACACCGTGTACGATTATCCAAACACCGGTAAAGACGTCTCTAAACGGAACAAAACGTCTTACGGTAATGACATTTCTAGCTTTGATATAATGCTTTGAAAGGTACAGATATGCGATACCATTTTCAATACCAATCCTGGTTGAGGATCGAATAAAAGCCCCGTTCATATGAACATCGTTTTCCTAACACACCAATTGTTTTGGCAAATGTTTAAAATAATCACGTTGCTCACGTGAGACTCTCTTTTTAGTGCAGAACGAAAGCGAGTCTCGTGTTCGCACAGGCAGGGCAAAGGAAACAAATTGCAGTACATCTGTTTGTTCCAACAACTTTAAAAACATCACTGCTTCACTTTTAATAAACACCTGGAGCTCTCAGCTGTCGCCAGCTAAAATACCCAGGCCGTGGTCGAGCGCTTTACGGTTGCTTTAAGTTAGCTTAGCGGTGATTAGCACCGCATACAGCTTAGTGAACAGTATAGGCTCGCTCTTATCCTTTGGTTTGTCATCCTCATTCACCTTGAAGATTTGCCAAAGTATTTCTAGACAGCACTCATGCTGTTCTCTTTGTTTTCTGTGTAAACCTGCTGCAGGTGCCATTAAACGTGTGTGTGTGTGTGTGTGTGTGTGTGTGTGTGTGTGTGTCAAAACAAGAGTGGCAGGAAAACTATATTGACGGACCTAAAAGAGTATTAATAACGTTTCAATGCTTCAGAATCAATCATTTTGACGAATAAAAACTACTCTAGATCTCCCAAAACATCTCCACATGGCACAAACCTACAAATACTTAAACCTGGAAAAACACGAACAGAGCACCGTAAACAAACCCCACTCTAAACCAATCTGAGTGCAGTTCGGAGTCCACGGCGTATCAGTGAGCTTGGCTGTGCTTCAGGTCATGGCACTCTGAAACAAAGCTGGTCTCCTGTAATCCGCCCTTTCTAATATAGTTGTGTTTGTAGAGTAACGGCTCCTTGCTACCCTTAGCGTTAGCAGCACTTACGTGTTCATACGGTGACGTTTTCTGTGAGATGTTTAACGTTTCTGGAAGGAGTCTCCAGTGTAAAAGTGCAGTTTTAAGTTTTGCCTCACAGGAATGTCTTCAGGACACATCGCTGTGGTGTAAGAGAAATAAAACACATGCAGTTAATCAGCAAAAGGTTCCTGTATCTGTCTGTAGAAGATCAGCCCGTCGTTGATTATTTTCCTAAAACGGTGCATCCCCTTATGTTTTATTTCTTATCAAGTCCTAACAAATAATTATTTCATACGCCTCTCCTGTCGTCCTCTGCAGCCGTTGCAGTCTCCAGCCCTCACGCCCAGCAGCCAGCCCAATCCGTCCATCCCACCGTACGCCTCGCCCCGCTCCCCACCTCTCCACCCCCACACCCCGATCAGCAGCACCCCCAACGCCCCCCCGCTGCAGAACAACCAGCCTGTGGAGTTCAACCACGCCATTAACTACGTCAACAAGATCAAGAACCGCTTCCAAGGCCAGCCAGACATCTACAAGGCCTTCCTGGAGATCCTGCACACGTACCAGGTAGAGGGTTTATTACACACCCTTTAACTCTTTGTTTTATACCAGATCTCGTCTGTTTACTCTCGGTGCATCTTCGCTTCTGCAGAAGGAGCAGCGTAACGCTAAAGAGGCAGGGGGAAATTACACACCAGCCCTGACCGAGCAGGAGGTTTACGCTCAGGTGGCACGGCTGTTCAAAAACCAGGAGGACCTGCTCTCAGAGTTCGGCCAGTTTTTGCCGGACGCCAGCAGCTCCATGGTGAGGGATCGCTAGCAGATCCACTGAAACTCAAAAACACATCCCGAATTCGCGTTTTAGAGTTGTTCAAGCCCCGTCGTGTCACTTTGGCGGAGCTGTGTGGGCCGATTTTACTCCCTGGTTTTCTCTTTCTCTCTCTCCGTGTTCACCAGCTGCTGAGCAAGACTACGGCGGAGAAAGCAGAATCCGTGCAGAACGATCATGGAAGTACGGTGAAGAAGCCACAGCTGAACAACAAGCAGAGGCCGAACCAGAACGGCTGTCAGATTCGCAGGCACTCTGGTTCCACTCCGACCACACCGCCGGTAAAGGTAACACTTGAGAAAAAAAACATTGTAAACTTTTATACACCGCAGTTTGGTTATTTGATAATTTACTACTAGCTAGTTTTGAAGGAGGGTGAAGAATAACATGTCTCACTGAGACACAGGAAGCCAGCCACTGCTTTCTCTCCCCCAAATTGCTTGCACATGTTACATCACTTAGCTTAGCTGAAAACCCGGAGGTAGACGATGTATGGGGCAGTCGGATATCTGAGATGATTGACAGGTGAACGGAGGTCATTGTTCGACAGGCGATATTTGGCAATGCAGCATAGGGGAAAAGAACTAATATTTTGAGAGGTCGAGGTGATGATTAGTGATCAGTCTTTGGGAAACAATTGTGATTAGTGATTGGTTGACGGGAGCAATTCTGATCAATGATTGGTCGTTGGGAAATAGTGGTGATTACTGATTGGTTGTTGGTAACCGTGATGATTAGTGATTTAGTCACGAGCACAACACGGTCAGACATGCACACGAATGGAGTGACGAGTGATCCCGCTCCCTGAATTCATAGGTCTGTGGCTGTGATTTGAGCTGGAGAGCTGTATCGCGTTCATGACCGTCCCGAACATCAGGGCGAATCTGCCTCAAATCACTCGATTCCAGAAAATGAAAATTGAACTTCAGCTCCTGTTTATTTCAGTCGATTGGATACTTTAATCATTTATCATAATGATTTTTTAATATCCTCACTGTGCGTGCCTTTCAGAAAAAGCCTAAGATACTGAATCAGAAGGAGTCGTCTGTAGCAGAGGCCAGCAAGCACGGAGTGGGCACGGAGTCTCTGTTCTTCGAGAAGGTTCGAGTGAAAGTTAGCTCAGCATCACAAAAGCCATGGCTTGTTTTTGGCTTTCAGGCGCACTTATCCATCTCTGCGTTTTCTCGAAGGTGCGGAAAGCCTTACGGAGCTCTGAGGCTTACGATAACTTCCTGCGCTGCCTGGTCATCTTTAACCAAGAAGTGATCTCCCGTGCTGAGCTCGTGCAGCTGGTGCTGCCTTTCCTGGGGTGAGTACAATCCCACGTTCCCACTCCACGTTATTTACTGTTTTCATTTTTCATTACAGAAATGACTCAGTTTTTGCCTGTTGTTTGTGTAATCTCCTCAGGAAGTTCCCAGAGTTGTTCACCTGGTTCAAGAACTTCCTGGGCTATAAGGAGATGTCCCACTTAGAGAGCTACCCCAAAGAGCGGGCAACAGAGGGCATCGCCATGGAGATAGACTACTCCTCATGCAAGAGGCTGGGGTTTAGTTATAGAGCACTGCCCAAGAGCTACCAGCAACCCAAGTGTACAGGAAGATCCCCGTTGTGTAAAGAGGTGAAGAGTTGTCATAATAAGACTGTGTCTGAATGTCATCAATAAAGAGGACAGAAATCAGCTACATGGCGATGAACTGTTTTTTGGGGGGGGGGGGGGGTTTGTTTTTTTTTTACCCCCCTCAGTATTTTAACACTAATGGGCCGATCTGTTTCCAGGTGCTGAATGACACGTGGGTTTCGTTTCCTTCCTGGTCAGAGGACTCGACCTTCGTCAGCTCTAAGAAGACACAGTATGAGGAGCACATCTACAGGTGTGAGGATGAACGCTTTGAGGTGAGCCTGCCGAAGACCTTGGATCTTAATTAAAAGCAAGTCATACTTTAATACCAGTGGATGAGCAAAAAGTTGTAACAGTGAAATCAGAAATTTCCAAGTTTAACTGATGCCGTAAAATCTAACCGCATTGTTCTTGTACCCTATTACTTTAACCCTTTCATGCAAAAAAAAAAATACCTTGTATGTATATGCATATATACACATATATATTTATTTGTTCCTTACTACTGCATGTGATATGATTTTTGACTTTTTCCAAATGTCATATATTTAAAGAAATTGCAATGCCCATGTGTCAGAAAGCCGTGTTTGGAATAAAGTGAAAAGATATACCATTAATATAATATAACATCATGCCTTAAAATAAATAATAATCTGTTTATAAACACAAATTGGTTATAATATGTTCAGGTCTATAATATTTAAAATAGTTGATTAAAACTGATTTTGATTTTGAGGAAAATATGGCAATCGTCATAGTAACAGTTTAGGACTGATTTCGAGATAATATGTATGATATGTTTTTCGGGATCGGATATTGTTCTGAACATCACGATGCAAAATACTGGTGGAAAGAATTTGCTGCTTATGTTGTGTATCCCTTTATTTCCATTTTATATTGGTTATGAGCTCTAGCATACAGAGCACAAAGCCTTCAAGAGGGAACCTGACTGCCTTGTAGCAGACGTCCTTAAATAAAATTTAACATTTATTTGTCTCTGTGTCGTCTCAGGAATCGGTGGCTCAGGATCGTGGCTTTAGCGCATCTCAAACCTAAAAGATTTACATTTTTCATTTAAAAAAAAAAAAAAAAAAGCCTTGCATTGAATATCAAAATTATGCATATAGGGATTATAGATTATATTAATCTTAATATAATATAATAAAGATTATAAAAAAAGAACGTTACTCCACTTTGATTAGCTAGAAAGAAAGACCAGGACAAAACCTACATAAAATAATGCATTTGGAAAGCTTTGTCTTGTCTGTGTTATATTGTGATGGATTTCCTGCTTTGAATTGTCCACCTCTAGTTGGATGTGGTTTTGGAGACAAACCTGGCCACGATCCGGGTGCTGGAGTCCGTGCAGAAGAAGCTCTCGCGCATGTCTGCTGAAGAGCAGGCCAAGTTCCGTCTGGATAACACGCTTGGTGGCACTTCCGAGGTCATCCACCGCAAGGCCATCCACAGGATATATGGAGACAAAGCTCTAGACATCATCGATGGACTGAAGAAGAACCCTGCTGCCTCTGTCCCCATTGTACTTAAGAGGTGTGTAATCGCAAAGTGTGACGCTGATGCACATAAAACTCACTCACACTTTCTCTTCTGTGGGATTTATTTTTGGCGGAGCATGGGCCAGGGAAGAACCAGGTAAATTTCGATGCAGATCCGACTCACAGGGAGGCTTGTCAGATTTAGTTTCCCTTTCGCTAACGTTACAGGACATGGCGTTCGGCCTCGGTGGAGGTTTGCTCAGCAATGCCATGCGTCTTAAAGTCCAGTAAAGTTCCGTAGTTACAAAACATAGCCAATGTAGAAATACTGTCGATGGCTCCATTGAAAATATATTAAGACATATAAAGTGGTTGCGGTTTTTCCGTGGGGGGAGAATCTTAACACGCAGCTTTACCTTGAACTCCTACGAAGCATGAGCGGCGGAAACTAACTGTTAAATCGACAGAAAGCATCACGTTAATAAGAGACTCGTTTTTCTAACGCATTTTATAATACGTTTGTTATTACACTCGGATTGCAAGGAGCATCGGTGACATTTCTTTGCGGTACTATTAAAAAGAAACAAATTGGAATGGGTGTGAAGGAGTATAAAGTCGTGATTTGCCTGGCAGCCGTCACTACCGTCCAAGCTGCTGTTCTAGACAATTAATCAACACCTTATGATCAGTCGCTGTGGTTCGTAACAATCAAATGGAATCTGAAAAACCAAATCAAAATGTGTTTACAGTCTGTCATCACCTACCCAGCAGACCTGTCCCCCTAGCGACGGTGAGACATTGTGTGTCTTCAGTTAATACGAAAGTTGCAGTACGAGCTGTAACATGTCATGTTCTGTCTGTGCTCAAGGTTAAAGATGAAGGAGGATGAATGGAGAGAAGCGCAGCGGGGCTTCAATAAGATTTGGCGCCAGCAGAACGAGAAATATTATCTCAAGTCTTTAGACCACCAAGGCATCAACTTCAAGCAGAACGACACCAAGGTGCTCCGCTCGAAGACCCTCCTGAACGAGATCGAGAGCATTTATGACGAGGTAAAGCCATCCGGTTAAACAGTGCTGAATTTTAGTCCAGGTGTATTCTGTAAAAAAGCATAACTACTGGGAACTAGCCAAAAGTGGTGAACTATTAAAAACCTGGCTGTGGTTCTTGTTTGTGAAGCGCCAGGAGCAAGCTTCCGAGGAGAACGGGACGCCGGCGAGCGGCCCTCACCTCACCTTCACCTACGAGGACCGGCAGATCTTGGAGGACGCCGCTGCCCTGATCATCCACCATGTCAAGAGACAGACCAGCATCCAGAAAGAAGACAAGTACAAGATCAAGCAGATAATCCACCACTTCATCCCCGACATGCTCTTCTCTCAGCGCGGTGCTCTGTCGGACGCTGAGGAGGAAGAGGACGATGAGGAGGACGCCGAGCTCGATGAAGGAGGCTCCAAGAAGCACAACGGCGTGACCGGGAGTCCCAGCAAGTCCAAACTCCTGTTCACCAACACGCCAGCCCAGAAGCTGCGCTCGTACGACGATGCTTACAACCTCTTCTTCGTCAACAACAACTGGTACATCTTCCTGCGTCTGCACCAGACGTTGTGCTCGCGCCTCCTGCGCCTGTACACCCAAGCCGAGCGGCAGATCGAGGAGGAGCTGAAAGAGCGAGACTGGGAGAGGGAGGTGCTTGGGCTCAAACGCGACAAAAACGACCACCCCGCCATCCAGCTTCGGCTCAAGGAGCCTAGTGAGTCGATTCATAATTTTTTTTTTAAACTCACGTTCTCGGCGTGGATCCGATTATGTCCATCTAAAATCCATACGTTGCTTCATTCTGTCTCCCTGTCTCTCAGTGGACATAGATGTTGAAGACTACTACTCCGCCTTCCTGGAGATGGTGCGCAATTTACTGGACGGGAACATGGAGGCATCTCAGTATGAGGACTCCCTGAGAGAGATGTTCACGATCCACGCCTACATCGCCTTCACTATGGACAAACTCATCCAGAGCATCGTCAGGCAGGTCTGTACGCCCTCTGTCTCTCTCCTCTCTCATCCCGCACCTAAAATATTGCATCTCGTATATGGGCCTCCTGTCTAATTTAGCCTAGATTGTGTGATTGGCTACGTGAGAAACTGTCGGTTTGCTGCTCACCTTTTTCTACTAACAAATTCACTGGTTGTCAAAACATGCCATGATGTATTAGTCTGGAATTCCCAGCCTTATCAGTTCTTTATTTTTCCCCCGATATCATGCATCAGGGCGGGCGAAATGACAATCTTGAACAATGAAATAATCTCCACAATCTGTTTTTACAGAGCGATCACTTGCACCATGACACTAAACACATTTTTATCGGACATGGCATCCCCATTTGTCTTATGAACCAGGCGGCACTTTATTCGCTGTTCAAGAATAAACCCATTATAGCCCAAAGTGTGCAGTTCCTTAGATTAGATTAGCATGGGCAAATTTCAGATAACACCGGGAGCGCACGCGATCAGCGCTGCAGATGGAAATAGCGCCATGGTATATCTGTCGAAATGGTGGAAGATAAGGATTGTAATTGACTTAAAACTTCATTTCACTTCATTTCTATTTGCGTTGCATTTTTAACAGCGGACGTCGTCATAAAGCAGCTTTACAGAAAATTCCAAGTACAAATTTTAAATGTATAAATACATCCCTAATGAGTAAGCCAGAGGAGAGAGTGGCAAGGAAAAACTCCCTGAGAAGTCATAAGGAAGAAACCTTCAGAGGAACCAGTCTTGGTCTTAAAAAATCGTGGGTGATATTTATTTTTGCCAAATTGTCGTATGGATACCAAAGAAAAGGCTGAGCTGTTCTGAGGCGTGTCTTATTTTTACCTTTTTGATAGGCACAATGCCCGTACAATCGGACACCATTTTATCCAATCCGTTTATATATCTTAACCCATGAACGTGTGTTAAATTGAATGATGTTTACTTGGTGAGTAACAGGTTTCATGCAGTACTGCAGAGATGCCAACGTTTATGGTTTTAGTCGTAGCTGTTATGGTTTTTGACCTTTTACCACGGCAACGACACTTTCGCGCTTTCTCAGCTAAACTCTGACCAAATTTAAAAATAGCATTCACCTGGCAGGAAATCTCATAAACCCGCCTGTCAATAACAAAAGCCTGCAATAAATGTGCTGTGCGTCACGATTTAATATTATATATTTCAGTTTTATGTAGACCTGCTTCATATTTTCTGTCCTTGATTTGTTTCATTTGTCAGTAATAAAATAAGAAGATATTTATGACACTTGCATGCTGCGCTGGTGCCTTCGAATACTTAAAGCTCTGATATCCTGACCATATTGGAAAAAAGTAAAAGGGGAATCGGTGCACGTCTGGTTAATTGCGCTTCTTTGTTTTTCTCTGTCCAGCTGCAGCATATAGTGAGTGACGAGATCTGCGTGCAGGTCACAGATCTGTATCTGTCCGAGAGCAGCAGCGGTGCTACAGGCGGCTCACTCTCCACACAGGCCACGAGATCCACCTCCGAGTCGACCTACCAGCGCAAAGCCGAGCAGCTCATGGCCGATGAGAACTGCTTTAAGGTAAACGCTGCACTCTCGCCACACTGCACGTGCTCCGTTTGGTTTGAAACAAAAACGAAAACAGCTCAATAGTAACAAGTACAAGGTATAGCAATCGAGAAGGGGGCCAAGCACTTTTACAGCTTGACAATAGAGGAAGACTTGAAGCTCCTTTGTGTTCCAAAGGAGACGATCTAAATTCGAAAGCAAATCATCAAGCCGTTGCTGAGATGCTGCCTCTCTACCAAGTGGCAGGTAACCATGTCAAACCATGTTTTAAGATTAGCTCACATTGCTAAAAAGTGTTGGACAGTGTTGCTAAGATATGAGCTCGCTTCCTGTTTGGCGACGTTGCAGTCAAATTGGTTTGCGGGTTTTGGAAGAAATGTTCAGGTTGGACTCCTGATTTCGAGGCCATCGGACAAAATCAGTAGTATGTGTAGAAGGGAAAAAATTGATAATGGCAGAAAATCCAGTACGGCAGAAATTAGTATCTTAACGTGACTCAAATAATCAGTGGAAAGTGAAATTGTTTCTTCAGAGTTATACTCGTAAACGTATGTCCAAATTTTCCCTGTTGGTGGAGCTACAAGGTTCGAGTGTCATACACGATTGCTCCGAAGGTAGCTGGGACTGTCCTCTATCCGTCAATGGGCCAAATCTTGTAAAAGACACGAAAGGTGTTCTGCAGTGCCATTGACTCCCACAGGAAGTATTCTAATAAGAAGAAGAAATGGTATGTGTATATATGTGTCATGTTGTATAGTTTTGCTCTCCTTCACTGAAGTCTATCCAATATTGTTCCATCTTCCAGTAAGCTTGTTAAAGAAAGTCATTTAAAAATAATATCGACAAGCTACTAAACAGTAAGCATGTCATTTCAGAAAAGCATATTGTGATAAACTAGCTACATCATGCTATGAATATTATATTTGCGTATGGCCGGCTCTACTAATCGAGAAGATTGTTGTTTGTTCATGTGTATTCTATGCTGCTTGTCTCGTAGCTGATGTTCGTCAAGAGTCGAGGAAACGTTCAGCTGACTATAGAGCTGCTGGACACCGAAGAGGAGAACTCGGATGAGCAAGGGGATTCAGAGGTGACGCGCTTTCTCCCCTGTCCTCACCATCCCACCCAGATTGCTTGTCAATCCATGTTTCAAGTGTTACATTGGTGTTTCGATGCATCTGTAGTCTCGTTGTTCATTGTGTGTGTTTGTGTGTTTCTAGCGCTGGACGGACTACGTGGGCCGGTATCTTAGTGCCGATGTGATGTCTCCAGAGCTAAGAGAACACCTGGCACAAAAGCCAGTCTTTCTTCCAAGGTATTAATATCGGATTTATAACGCTGCATCTTCTTGCTTAACATTGCGTTCTGTTTGTTGTTGTTGTTGATGTTGTTTTTTTTTTTTATCATGAGTGGAGGCTTCATTTCCCCATATGTAGATCACTCAGAGCTTCTGCTATCCAACGTGAAATGGATGTTGATCTTTTTTTCTTTTTTTTTGTGTTTGCTTGGTTTTTTTTTTTTGTTCCCTCCCGTTCCTCCTTTTGCTCCAGAAATCTGCGGCGAATCCGGAAGTGTCAGCGGGGACGCGAGCAGCAGGAGAAGGACACGAAAGACGGCGGGAAGAAGGAGAACGCCGAGAACATGAAGATGGAGTGCATGTTCAAGCTCAACTCCTACAAGATGGTGTACGTGTTTAAGTCCGAGGACTACATGTACAGACGCACTGCCCTGCTGCGAGCTCATCAGGTGAAGCCTAGTGTCTATCAAGCTGCTTCAATCCACGCTTTAGCCATAAAGACGTGGGAGTTTACGTGTAAAATAGGATCGGTTTATGCACTTATGGATCGTTTGTGAAGCTTTGTCGGGCAAAATTGCTTTAGATCTTGTGTACCCTGTTAGATCTTTACCCAAGTTTAATACGACAGTTTATTTAAAGAATTAGAATTTGCATTTTAACACACCAGATGATTAAAAGCAACACTTTTATTCACATTCATGTTATCGTTTTGAAGTGATAAGGAATATAGGTCCATAATTAGTAACCTAACCTAATGTAATGTTAGTGTGTCCGCTGCAGTGTTAGTGTTGCTGTCTCGTGTAAGCGTTAAGTAAGGACTCACACACAACGGAGCGTACGGTTATACAGAAGTACCGCATGCCAGGATGTGATGCGGCACAACATGAAGCAGGGTGCATTATTCACGTATAACCACACGGACCGAGTGGAGCGTTGTTCCTCTTATACCACAGCGATTTGGCAACGATTACAGCACTGAATCAGTTAATAAACGCCACATCAACATTTTAATAGTTTGTGGTTAAGATTTAATGTTATTCAACGTCCAAGAGACAAGTTACTTCCTGTTCTAGTTGGTCTAAGCTGTCATTCCCTCAGCAGGTTCTCGCTCTCTCTCTCTGTCTGTCTCTCGCTCTCTCACTGTCTGTCTCTCGCTCTCTCACTGTCTGTCTCTCTCTCTCTCTGTCTGTCTGTCTCTCGCTCTCTCACTGTCTGTCTCTCGCTCTCTCTCTGTCTGGCTCTCTCTCTCTCTCGCTCTGTCTCTCTCTGTCTGTCTCTATCTCTCTGTCTCTCTCTTTGTCTGTCTTTCTCTCTCTCTGTCTGTCTCTCGTTCTCTCTCTCTGTCTGGCTCTCTCTCTCTCTCGCTCTGTCTCTCTCTGTCTGTCTCTATCTCTCTGTCTCTCTCTTTGTCTGTCTTTCTCTCTCTCTGTCTGTCTCTCGTTCTCTCTCTCTGTCTGGCTCTCTCTCTCTCTCGCTCTGTCTCTCTCTGTCTGTCTCTATCTCTCTGTCTCTCTCTTTG
>JAQQZR010000012.1:18898424-18930412 GCA_030068235.1 Notoglanidium macrostoma | reverse complement strand
CATGCAAACTCCACACAGAAAGGCACCCTGGGTGACCCGGGGATCGAACCCAGGACCTTCTTGCTGTGAGGCGACAGGGCTAGCCACCGCATCACCGTGCCGCCCTGCTACTGTCTCATTTTAGATTATTTGAATTTACCTGAGTATATCTAAAAATAAAGGGCAGCATGCTAAATACCAACTCTCAGCTCCAGGGTCACGACTCTATTCCTGAGCTCGGGTTACTGTTTGTGTTTAGTTTCTGTTTATATTCTCTCTGCGTTGTCCAAGTTTCCTTCAAGTTGTTCAGTTTCCTCCCACATCCCAAAACAAGCTGGGAGGTGCATTGGCTATGCTAAATTATCTGTAGGAGTGAATGTGTGTGAGAATGAGGGTGAATCGTCCCAACTCATGCCCAGTGTTCCCAGAACAGGCGTCAGATCCACCACACCCCTGACCAGGATAAAGCGCTTTTACTGAAACGAAAGAATGAATGAATAATTGGAAATAAATACATGTACTTTACTCCTACTCAGTAACATTTCAATGAAAAGGCCTTTTTCTCATTACATTTTCATTTACCCTTCCAATTCACAAATATCAGAGCATGACTCTGTTTTTTTTTTTGTTTTAGTTTTTTTTTGCTCTTTTGCCATAGAGCCACCCCATTCAGTAACATTTCTAAATTTCATAAATAATTTACATTCAATAATCATTCATGGAACTGTCTTGTAGCATTTATTCACACACTACTGTTCCTTCAATGAAAATATAACTGTCTTATGCTTCATATTAATTCAATGGCAGTGTGATTGGATTTTGTTCTGCTTCAGTCCAACTTAAACTTCAACCTCAACCCTACACTTTGTGTCATTTCATGAGTTCATACGAGTCATGATCTATTAGTTTTGTTTAATTTTGATATGATGCTCCAAACCTCTACAATTTCACTAGACTTTAATTTTCCTTCTCTTTCGTAATCCATACTTATAAAATACATTGAGTGAAGTTCACTTTAAGCATGGACACATCATGTCATTTTACTGGCAACTTAGCTTCCTGTATTTAATTTGAATCCTGTATTTTACAAATATTCTTTAATCATAGGAAGTATTAGTTCATTGGGCTATGTAGCTCTTCTTTACTTGAGTTCTATAAGTACCCCGGATGTTAAACGGGCTTTTAACTAATCTGTTAAATCAACCTACTTTGTTGTTCCGTCTGCATCTCTTCTCAGCCTTATCATTGGCTGGTGCATCAATGGCTGAATAGAGAGTATTGTTTATTTCTGAGGGCTTGGTGAAAGTTCATAGAAAGGTTGCTAAACAGTTCTCTCATGCTGCTGGGAGGTGATCGTATACAGCTCCTGAATGTGTTTTCTGGCTCTTTGCCTAGCTTTGGGGTGAGTGCGGAGTGCAATGGGTTTGTTTCTGTCTCCCTCTGTCTTCTGACTCTCTTTGGAAGGCTCAGTCTAGCTCCATAACCACTGGGCAAATCCTTTAATGTCTTTGGAATTCTATAATTGTATGACAACCATCTGATTGCAGATTAAGGCCTTGAGAAAAAGCTGGAAGAGAACAGTTTAGCAAACTAAGCTGTGCTTTAGAGATGACTCAAGGTGGTGAAAGATGGTAAGCTTACTGTATTTCAGCCTCTTTCCTAAGCAACTGAAGGATTTGTAGGAATTCAAACAAGCAAGAAAGATTTTGTTGGATTTCATGTGAATGGAAAGCTACAACCTCTAATTTTGTATGAATTGTTTGTTCGGATGTTAAGTTTGCATTTTTGAGTACTGTGCATGACCAGACTGTAAACCAACTTTGCTCATCAGCAACCAGAACTGTATCTATCCATTCATTCTTACCAGTATGAGTTCATCCCCCTTCAGCTCCCTGGACCAGTACGTCTTGGGCCCATCACCATCCACCAGCGTCTGCTTGCAGTAAATCTTATTCTCTGTCTCCCAAGTGGCCAAACTCTACAAACAAGTTGGAACATACAGAGACGTCATCACTCAGACAGCAACAAACATGATTGGATGCTAGCAGTCAATTTCGACTATGACCGGAGCATAAATGGGCCCTCATTAATGCAATAAAGACTGTGTGTAATGGATGACATGTCTATGGTTGGGCTTTAGGGTATTGCAAGTGTGTTACAGAGCATTGCAGTGATAGCCTTTCAGCACCTGGCTGAGATTCATGTGTTGTCCATCATGTCCTTTTAGACCCTTGTGGTGGACGTCCCTGAAAGGGACGATTAATAACACTGGTTATCCTGGTTTGTTTTGTGGCACATTTTTGAGACTGTATATTTTTTAATAGTGTTTATCCCTGGTCTAGAATGGATCATTATCGATAGCTTCACCAATAAACATGGATCCTACAAGAGGAACATCCCTCTGAACAACAGCCAGCTGCTTGGGAGATCCTCCCTGCAGTTCCATGTGATTCCAAGAGTGTTAAACCGCATGGATGTCCTTTGGGCTTGGGTGGAGGGTTAAGAAAACACAGCTAGCCTGGTACAAGTAGGACTTGATCATTATAAAACCTTGACTCGCTAAGTTATCGACTCACCTCATCGCTCCGTTATCCTAGGATGGCCATAATTAAGAGTTCATGACTACTATGTTTCTTGGACCTGCAGGAAAATTGTAGCCTGGTCATACAAGGACAGTTGCCTCATCCTCTTGCATGATGCAATCATTCTAGAAAGCCCAGCAGCAGACACGCAGGTTGACCTTCCACCTTCAAAAAAACACCACTACAGAAGTTCCTCCTCACTGTCCCAGGAACTGTGCCATAGACATCCTGCAAGGAGCATCACCAGTTTGCTCTCAGGTTTACCCCCTTTTTATCAAAGAAACTGCTCCCATGGAGGAATACATCAATGAGGCCCCAGGGCAGGGATTCATCTGGCTATCAACTCTACCTGCGTCTTTAACTTCTTTTTGGAGAAGAAAGGTGGTGGTCTCGGACCACAAATAGACCTACCTCTCCATTACACCCTACGTTTGCACTGTAGCAAACATATGGGCTTTTTCACCAAACTATACCTGTATAGTGCACACACCTTATTCAGTTCTGGGAAAGAGAATTACAAGTGCATGGTCATGTTGTATGGACTAGCTAATGCCCCATTGATTTTCCAGTGGTTTGTCAATGAGGTTCTTCATAACATGCTTCATAAGTTCATAATTGTGCACATTGATCATATTTCGAGATACTCCTCAAGCCTAGAAGTAGTAGTCTGTCACTTGAGAGACATTTTAATGAGATTACTGGAGCACCAGTTGTATGTGAAAGCAGAAAGTTGTGACTTCCATCCAAGTGTCTATCTTGGGGAATCACTCACTTACAACTGATTCATCAAGAATTTCAGCATCATTCCCATTCCCATAAATGTGCTCCTCAAAGGTGTGACATACTGGCTCCCCTGGTCTCCAGCTGCAGATGAAGGACACCACAGGGCACTCCTTCCTCATTAAAATCTCTCACTGCCATACTCCTATGAGGTGTGAGGGTCAGGGCTCTCTTGTTAAAGGGAGCCAGCCAAGGCCTACCCAGTTGCCGTTTTTTCTCCTGGAAGCTCGCACCCACAGACCTTAACTAAGATAAGTCTCCTTGCAATCAAGTATGACCTGGAGGGTTGGAGACATTAGCTGGATTAGGGCCTCCCTTCTTTTGTTGTTTTCACAGACCACTGGAGAACATGCTTCTCGAAGGCTCAGAGTCTACCTCCTCACCAATGTAAATTGGTGAAAATTGGTTCCAAGAATACTAAAGCTAAACCATGCTCAGGGGCTTACAAGCATGAACCATGAGTTTAAAGACTGCTCCAACCACTCTTCTACTGCTCACCACTCTCATACTGCTAAACATAAGGAGATGGACACTTCAGGTAGAGTCCTCAGAGCTTTTGACAGGGTCACCATGGAGGTCTGCGTTCTAGAGGCAGGTTCTCTCCAGCCAGTTAACATCCAACATGTTGTTGTGCAATTCCTTCACTGTATGTGCATGGGCTAAAAACGTGTTATCGCAGGAAATATAGAACCACTTCCTATACCCCAAGGGCCCGGGAAATCTCCCTGGGTGGTGTCACTGACCTCCTAGTGTCAGAAAGTAACAACACTATACTATACACAGCTAAATTTAATAAATACACATCTGAATTTCTTTATTTGCCAAACCCTTTAACTCTGTGACCTAACTGAGAACAATGACAATTTCCTTAAACTCCTCAAAGCATCCTACTGCATTACATTTGCACAAACATATTAGCATTATCAGAGCGGGTAAGTCCTTATTGTATTAATCTCAATGTCCATAAGTTTTGTGTAAATTTGCACATCATCAAGAAAGAAAACGGTCCTCAGTTTTAATGAGTCTTGGCCTCTGCAGTTGTGTGTTAAACCACTTAGAGGTTTTGCACTTCAATGAATCGTCATTCCAGGAACTTAAACTCTTCGAATAAAGCGTGACTCTAGCTTTAGAGCCAATTGAAGTGACAGCCAGCTGACAGCTATTCACACAGCTGCAGTGTGAGAGTGAAATATTAATCACCATATCAAAGGTGCAGCAGAGATCGGAGAGCTTTGGTGGGCCAGAGAGAAAGAAAGAAAGAAATGAAGAACGGCACCCAAATGAATCATGGTGTGGGAGAAGTTGGAGAGATTGAAAACAGGTCTCGCAGAGGAATTCTGGATCAGTTGCGAGGGTCGGATGGCATGCAGGGGAAGACCTGCCAGGAGCCGTTTGCTTTTGCCATCATGATTGTCTCTATAAAAGTACAAGAGCAAATGAAGTGGAACTTCTGAATAACAAGTATCATCTGTGTTTAACATGGAAAGGAGTTATGTCTTCAGCTCATAATATTAATACAAGCTGAATACTGTAAGAAGCATCAGTCATCTTGTCTCGAAATTTGGATACCCTTCAATGAAAAGTGATTATATATTATAACTAGGCATTTGTAAACTACAATATGATTTGATAGTCTGCTCATGTCTGGCGCAGACACATTTTGGATAATCCCACGCGTGCGCGCACAACCTAATTTTCACAGTGATGTTGCTTAGTTCTGTCTTTTGCTTGTTTGGTTCTTTCACTCATTGACATCCATGATAAACTGACTCTAGGAAGTCATTTCTCCTCTCCTCTCACCCTGCAGGTGAACACTTCAAAAGTCTGTCTCTATAGCAACAAGCCAGGCAAAAAAAAGCTTCATTTGTCAAAGTCTTGTGCCCTCGGTTCCTGCTAAGTGGAAAGACAATAAGGCTGCGGCTACGGCTCTGGATTGAGAATCGAATAAACTGTCGTTTAAGGTTTTAATGGCCATTTTTTTACCGACAAATAATATACAAAGCCGCTCGGAATGGTAGCGAAGACTGGATGCAATAGTAGCTCTACCCTTACGAGATAACATTAGCAAGAGACAGCTGCTGGTGTGATGCTTCTATCTCTAAATCCCATTGTGTGTGTGTGTGTGTGTGTGCTCAGGCTTGAGCAGCTGTAGCTCATTACTCAAATTCTGGCTTTAGGGAAAGTGGTATTATTCCCGACAGTATGCTCATCCATGGAGACACATGCTGAAACGGAGTATCATTATCACGTCCCTCAGAGAGAACACAAACTCACTCACTACATGTTCTTTGCCGCTACTTCTGACACCGATGTAGCTCATCATATATCACTTATACTTTTGGTCAGATCAGGAACACGCTTGTCAGAGTTTGGGAAGCATAGACGTAGATGTATTGTGACACGAACCAAAGGAGAGCAGACCACAGGCACTTCCCTGGGGATATATCAGTGTGTGAAAGTGCTGAGCAGAAAAGCATGTCACCCATCAGGCTTAAGTGTACTAAAACGGCAACACAAGCCTCTCTAGGGAGAGAGACTCACAGCTCGATGGTCACCGTGGCTCCAACATGACATTGTAGTGAAGAATGCGGTCTTTCCCTACACGTCAGGAGAGTTTATAAGGAGTGTTTTGTTTATTACACATTCTTATGTACTTGTATTCAGTTTTTCAGTCCCATTATGCAACATTTCGTATTTGTTCTGAGGATTACTCCGTCATCTTATCCACCTCCTCCTACAAGGTTACAAGCTCAAACATTGCTCGTTTTCAGCTGTCAGTTCTCTGGAAACATCTCCTGCAGTCTCCATAGACATGTCTTCCCTATTCTCCTGTTCTTTTTTTTTTCCTTTCGAGAACAGCAGACGCTGAAATGTCAAAGAGAATCCGTAAATGTCAGAGTTACACAGTCCCTCGGAGGGCTCAGAAAAGCACGGACTGCTCCGACGGTATGATTTGTTTGAGTTTGCTGATGTCATTGTTTAAAAGACATGATTCATACGGTCACGGACATCAAATATGACCTCAAGATTGTCTCATTATTGTATAGTACGTAATATAAGTATTACATTTCTAAGACGTTGAATGGAACCCCCGTGGAATATTTATCCTCAGAATGGAGCAGAATGAACCAATTTCAATTCTGATGGAAAAACAGACCCTGAGGCAGACCTCCATCTTGAAACTGATTTAAGCTAAGTCGTTAAAGCTCAAACTATATTCTTGGATCACAATTTTCTTTTTGTATTATTCATTTTAAAATATGAGTGGAATATATGACCCGACATTATCTCTAGCAGCGAAGAAGCTGCCACGGATCATTCTGTCATATCCAGAGCTGTAGCTAATAAACCTGTCGAGTCAGAAGTGTCCACTAAGGAATGCATCATGATCACATTGTTCCACTTCCTGACCTCAGGTTAGTCATTCTGCGTCTTTTTCTCCTCACGAATACCTCATGGCGAAGTCTATTTAACAAGAGGAATATTTAGAAGCTAT
This sequence comes from Notoglanidium macrostoma, assembly GCA_030068235.1. NCBI lineage: Eukaryota > Metazoa > Chordata > Actinopteri > Siluriformes > Auchenoglanididae > Notoglanidium > Notoglanidium macrostoma. Next base: position 18,923,575 of record JAQQZR010000012.1, on the reverse strand, counting down.
TACATTTATGTGAAGAGTAAGGGTAAGGGTGAAGCATGACATGAATATCAGATGCAGGACCTTTCACAGCGGATCAACGTCAAAAGAGCTGAAACTGCACTCTCGGGATTAAAGATACCAAACTCTTTTAACTTTTTCGCTGTCAGAGGCATGTTTTGTATCTTTGAAGTAGCTTTAAGAGAAAAGCTTGTCCAAATAATGGAACTTCGATTATTAAGGATTCCGGATGAACGATAAATATTGAAAATGTTTCCTTTTGGGAACCATGCTATGGAAAAGGTTCTTTCATTTCAGAGAGGAGGATGAGGGCAAATTAGACGTTTATCCCAGAAACACTGAGGGTTAGCAATAGGAATGTTGATCTGATTCTACCTACCAGTATGATTGGTTAAAACCTGGAACGTACTCTTTCCTTCTTCCTGTTTTTGGTTTTTCTTTTATTTAAGTTAATCTGACACAATTGGTTCAAGAGTTTTCTTCTTCACCTTTCTCCAAGCGTCCTACTAATGATATTAAAATGTCTCAAAAATATTTAATGCGACCTGCGATTTACGCTGTGGTGCGGTGCTGTTGGAAAACGTTCTTATGTTCACCCATTACACACTTGCATGACGCTTATGTAAGATTCTCACGGTGTACCTTACACTTCCTGCCATCCACGGTCTCCTCGTCAAACTCCTCGCCGATGTGAAAGTTGATCTCCGTGGTACGCACGGAAGTGGAGGTCTTGATGTAGAACTGCTCTCCGTCCTGCCGGATCTCCACGTGAGGCTTGGCGGCAGCCGCCCCAGCCACCTTCCTCAGCATGGCGTTCACGCCTGACGGAGCACAGCATGGGGGTCATAACAAGCTCTGCTGCCTAGAAAACTCCACCCGCCCCGATGTTGACCCTCAGAGAGTGCATGGACCAGAAAACATTGCTCAACTCAACTCCACGTCAATCAAAATCCCACCACGGTCATGCTGGGAGGCAGAGAACGATAACGGTAGGGTTGTGTGACCGCATGAAACCCTTTCCAAGTTTTCTCGTAAAAGCATTTTCACACTGTCAAGCTCTTTTTTTTTTATGATTCTCACGATCAGAAACCTTCTCAAGGAAATCTAATTAAATTCTCAGTCCGTACAAGTCGACCCCTGTGGGAAGTGTTTATTTTGAGTCCACAGGCAACTTAATAAACTCTGACTAGTGTGTCAGTGAGACACAATCTGATAAGGTTTGGTTTTTAATGGAACTGGATTTACGGTCTGTTATTTAAAAGCTGTAATGAACTGAACCCCGAGTACAGTATTAACCGAAAAAATTTCATTTCTGAGTTCAACAGAAGGCCCTTTAATGCAGTTTTCCTGGACTTTTAATCTGCACTAAACACAAAACAGCCTTAATATTGCATAATAATAATAATAATAATAATAATAATAATAATAAGACTATGAATTATAAACTTGTAAATCTTAGTATGGCATAAGAAGATGATTGATTATTCAGATCATCGTTAGTAATTTATTTATTCCTCTTCAGTAACCACTTTATCCTGGAAAGTGTGCTTAATAATAGTAATAATCATTATTATTATTATTATTATTCATTATAATTCATTGTCTCCCTTAAATCAGGGCTATTATTTATGTAGTTATAAATTGGTTTCATGTGGTATATATTTATTTATTTAATTTAGACTTGTATTGAGGACAGTTTTCTTTGCCACCCAGAAATTATTTATTAGTCATTTTTTATCATATTTTGATGCCAAAGCCGAGAAAGAAATAATACTTGAAAAAAGTCCACCTAATCGTAGTTCAATTTTGTGCTTAACAGAGTGTATCAGGACTCATGTTAGTTCTGTACAGGATTTAAAGCCAGATTTGCTTTAAGTAGTAGGGATACTGCAAATATGCAAATGCTGGAGTGGAGTTCACTGATATTATGGAAATATGATTAAAATAAGGTTTGGATTAACTACATCTGGTTAGACTTTTAAATTTTCAGTGTTGGTGCACTTTCTTTGGATCAGATCATAATAATTCTTGATCTGGGCAACCACGCTCGATATGGCAAAGCCATTAAATGATCTAAAGTGTTATTCCATCAGTCTGCAATTGCATTGATCATGCCAAACTGTATTACTTCACTGTATAATTATTATTGTGCCACGCCATGATTTACATTTCCGCCCGCTGTCCGGATAAGACGAGCCCCTGTAACGCCACCTGATTGAACGTCACTTAAATATTCATTAAAGTCTTTCTCTTTAAAGATTTACAAGGCGTCGTTCACGCTGGCCGTACCAGACTTGATTGTGCAACAAAAAAAAAGTCATGATAATACGTCATACATTAGTAATAATACGCTAATGCAAGATTGGATTATAATAGCAGAATCCTGACTGACCCAGTTTTGCACACACGGTCTCTGATTACTCAGGGGACCGGTCTGAGCCTCATCAGCTCTCCTGCGGAAAGGTGAATGGACTTGGTTTTTAAAAAAGCATGCGGGATTTATGCAGTGGAGAGCTCGGTCTGTTCCTCTGCGATCCACTTTTAATGCAAACCACGATTAAGTAGTCCTCTATCTGCTGCCTGCCTGCCTGGGTACTGTACAATAGCTCGCCTGCTCCGGTTGAAATCCAAGCATCAGTCAGTCATCACACTAAACGATAAAGACGTACGCATGCACCCGTGTCCTCAGATCCTCAATAGGAACGTATAGTCCATGTCAGTGTCATGATAAATAAAGGCAGAAGGTGAATGCGTGAGGAGTCTTACCCAGGGCTTTGAGAAGTTCATCAAAATTCTCACTGCTCTTCATTTTCCAGGTGCCGGCAAAGTTGGGATGCATTTTCTTCAGGCAGGTTTAGTCGGACGGAGAACCTCTGCTCTCTCGCTCTCTCTCTCTGGTTCTCTCTCTCTTGCTCCCTCTCCTGCTTTTCTGCTCCTCTTCTCTCCCTCCTTTACTTGTTTCCTTTCCTGCCCCTCCTTTATTTTCCCTCTCTCTCCTCTTCTACGGTCTTCATTCCTCAGTCACTTCAGTCACTCTCTTCTGTCCCTGTGCCCCCCCTCTCTCTGTCTCTCATTGTTTTCTTTCTCTGTTGCTTGAAGATGGATATATGATCAACACTGCTCATGATGTAAATGTGCAGATTAGACTGAGCGTGGGCTGATATTCTAATGAGCACGGTCCTCAAAAAACGGGCTCAAAATCCACCACAACCTGGTCTTGTTAACTTGTTAACTTTATACATGTATACTTTATATTTATAACTTTATACTAAAACCTCCGTATACCAGTCCGCAGCTTATGTCTACTGACACAGGAGCATGATCTAATTAGGGGTTTTCCTGTTATTATTGACAGAACCATCAATGTAGTTCTGAGCAGTGGTGGGACGATTTTCCAGCCGCCTTCGCCAGACAGAATGAATGCTTGGTAGAAAGGATGATCTATTGAGTTCCTTTCTTTTTATGATGATTAATAGAAAAAACTTTACTTTCATTAACAGGAAATTTAACATTAAAGCAGCCCTAAGCAACTTCTCTCTAGGAAAAATGTCATTAAAGGCACCACACAGGAGGTCATCTTGGTAAGAGGGTGTAGTTTTCATCTGGAATGATCAGCATTAGCAGATTATCAACTAGGTGAAAGATTTAGCTTAATGATGAGCTAGTCAGAGCAGTTACCTAAGAGAAGGTGCTGTAACAGTGCTATAGGAAAGAAACCAGAAGTATTAGCGAGGTAACTAATAAATTTTAGTTCCTTGCAAGGAAGTCGGGTCTGACATCTGAGCAACTGAAAATATATATATTCATAGCTAGTTACAGCCATTTATACAGCCTTTCCTTTTTTAAAATGACTATAAACCAGATATAAGATGATTAAATCTGGCGATTGTCATTTTTAATTCCTTTTAAGCTTTAAATGATTCTAATCGCAGATCATTTTGCATCTTCCTAGAAATAAACGGGCTTGAAATTAGAACAACGTCTAGAAATAGGTTTAATCATCTTATATTTGCTTTAATGTATTATTCTAATAAAAACACTATGCTGAGTATATTCATGATATGTTCTGCAGTATGAAATGAACGAACCTCTATTCAGGGATATGATGATGATTACATAAGTCAAAGTTCATATCCAAGCACGCTGTGATGTAGAATATATAGGTGTTTATGTAGTTGAATACACAACTCTGCATGATGAAGGCAATTATTGTTTTTGTTCCTGGCAAATATTGCTGTGATTTTACTGTGCAAGGAAATGCTGTAAAGTAAAGATGACTTTACTCTTTCTACTTCAGAGAAAAATACTACGAGGTGCAGTAAACAGTAATAAACCAAAGTCATTATTTGGTGTGATGAGCCTTTCGGTTTACAGTTTTATAAGGAAATGAGCTTTTCACTGAGCATCTTGGAGAATCTGCCACAGTTCGTTTGGAGACTTTGACTTTCTCATTTGCTTCTTTTTTTTTTGCAGCAAATCCCAGCGACCTGTGTTTTGGTCTGAAAACGCGATCTCTTACTTAATACTGAAATTTTTCAAATGCAAATTATTTGTTGGAAAAGTAATGTTTAGGAATGTTTTTGTACTGAATCAATAATGTGGAACTCATAACATAAATGACCTAAGACTTTTGCACAGTACTGTATAGCAAGCGATTTATCTAAATTAACCTTCTTCTACTGTTTTCATTCATAATTTCCCTGCTTGATACTTTAGTTATATTAGGAGCTTTCCTGAGCACTAGCCTGAATCAGACGTGTGTTTGTGTCTCGTGTGTCTCTCCATTTTAATGTCAACTTATTTGTACTTGTTTCTTGTCTGCAAAATAAATACATGTAAATCTGCATGTAAATTCTACAGTGAGTGTGAGTTCCTTCAAGGACATCTCTCTCTCTCTCTTTCTCTGTCTCTCTCCCTCTCTCTCTCTCTCTCTTTCTCCCTGTCTCTCTCTCTCTCGTGCTCTCTCTCTCTCTCTCCCTCTCACTCACTCCCCCCACCACCACTCACTTTCTCTTTCTTTTTCTGCCTTCCAAAATCTAGGTCAACTGAGTATTAGAGACAGAGGTGTTAAAATGTCTCGGAGAGATGAGCAGTTTCTTTCAGGAGGCAGTATCAGGCCCTTATCGCTCACAGAAATTAAAGGACGACTTTTCATGCATAGTGTCCACACTTATGGACGAGATTCAGTGTGTTTTTAAAAGAAATGTAAGCTGTAAATTTGTAATTTAACATAAATCATTATCTGGATTTTTGTCTCTATAGACTATAGACATTTTCTCAGTTCTCTATAGGCATATCAGTGTCACTGTTATATCTTTTTACATAAAATCTCAAATTAGGCATAAAAAACACTTTCGTTCCAGATTCCAATGAACAACTTAGCTTTTAAAAAATATATATTTTTAAACTGAAGATATATTTTTACCTCTGAAATCATCAAGAACATCGCGGTATTTTGTTCAAAAACAGTATTTATTTATTTGTTTGTTTGTTACACCACAAGAATGCGCCATTTATTTTCCATTCTTAGTGAAACATTTTCTTTTATCAGCCACAAAAAATTGTAGACAGGTCACTCTTGCAGAGCATTGTCTGGATTTTTCCTAGTATACATTTTTAAACATTCACAGTTACCTGATTTCATATTAAAGATCAATAAAGATGTTGTGTTAACAAGTAGTCTATTTCATATAGAAATTGTAAATTCTAAAAGTGGGCTGTTCATGTAAGCCTTTCTTCTGTCAGCATCATAACTGAAACAGACAAGCAGCACATGTTTCCCAAGCGCCTGATAGTTACAGTAACACTCTGTATACATGCACAACTAACCCCATCACAAGCTTCTGGACCAAAGCGCCTAAATGTAGCTAAATCTTCCTTCTCCATCATAAACAGACACCGAGAATATTCCAGGCTACAGTTAACACATGTTTTATTCTTAGCTCCTGCACCTTTCTGGAATATATTTACTTTTCAGAGGCCCTTGTTATTTTACACTTAACACTGTAGCTCTTAATAGAGCTTTAAATTCTGGTACATCATTTTTTTTCCACTTAAGATTATTCTAAGTGCAAATTTCCCCAAACTTTTAAACCCATAAATAGTAATATGGTTCAGATTAGAGGTGCATTAGGAAAGCTTCAGGCCTTCTTCCCTTATGAGGTCTCTAATGGTTGACTGATTTCCGCCCGTGTTCCTGAAGCTCCGCCCCCAGGATCTGTAGAGTGCAGTGTCCATAAAATGATTGACAGGAAGCTCATCCAAACACAAGCAAGCACTCCAGACTGGAGCTGCGTTTTCCAGATGCGTTTCTCAGTGACTTAACACTAATCCAAGACTTTAACCGTTAATTTTTTTTTCATGTTCTAAACATTGTCCAAGACATTTGTACGAATAAGGAATAATAATAAAAAAAATATATATATATTTTGTTCATATTGTTGAAAAAAAAATAAAACGGTGCGTAATGACTGAACGGTGCCATTTTTCTTACCCATAATGCATCGCGGGCAGCCAACATGGCGGCGCACTGATGAGGAAAAGCGGTAAGTATCGTTTTTGTTTTAATGGTTAGTTGATTTATTCCGCTTCGTTTTAACTTTCGTAAACGAAAAGGTTTCTCACGAGCTGAAACTGAGAGCTTTGTTAATATCAAGGAGTTTTTATTTTTTTTATTTTTTAGCTGTTGATAAAAGTGAATACACAGAAGCGGCTAAAGCTGAGCAGCTGTTAAAGTGCAGAAAGCGTTATTAATGCCCGGTGTAATGCTCGTGTAAAGTGTGTATGGGGTGGTTATGAAGCTACATAGTGTTTATTAACTGTTCGAGTTTTATACCGGCTTGATTTTGAACTGTTTTTCATGCAGATAAACAGACACACAGACAGATAAAGCGGAGAAAACATCAACACTCGACGAGAAATTATGAGCACTCAGGTAAGTTAGGCTAAATTTCTCTTTAGCTGTTTTCAACCCAGAAGCTTACACTGCATTTTAATCTCGGAAAGTGTCATGGTTTACTCTTGGACAGCATCTAAGCATCCTTATTTCCTCCCATACAGTACAGCATACTGTTCAAGCAGGAGCATGGTGAGTGTTTTTCTTTCTTTTTAAAGGGAAAATCCGCCCTGAAACACATTACCTATGTTTATACTGAAATATCTGTGCAGTGTTCAGTGATTCTCCTGTTGATCCATTTTAATCAGTGCTGTATTACAGTGCATTTCAGTGAGAAGTTAGATGTCATGCTGACGTCACAGGAAGTTGTTCTTGCTACTTCAAGTACAGTGACGTATGATTAGCGACAAACTTGTTAAAACAAGCAGAGAACAGCTTCTTTTCTCCCTCTCCATTTGTCAGTGAAGTTCACTGCCACATTAACAAGAAATCCTGCATGGTAGTGTAAACGTTGGACAATGTGTCCCAGAATGCAGTGCAGCTCTGGCTGTCGGGAATGTCGGAATTACGAGGTGAACGCCACAACAATGCCGGAATTACTTGTATTTTTACCCATGAGTCATGATTGAAGTGGTAATTCTGTAAGTTAACTCTTCAGTTCTTTATTTTCTGTCAGTGAGGCAAAGTTGATACTGATGATACAAAAAAAAAAAAGGAACCCGTACAGTTCTTATGGTGTCCATTTTTTCCAAACAAAACTGCTTGAACATGCTCCACGTCTTAATCATGACCTCCGAACATATGAACTGCTAAAGAGGACTTGAAGGCAGCAAGTTAGCATAAGTCGGCTTGGCTAGTTTGCGACCTACGAGATGATGCGTGACGGAGAGTGTTCTCACGAAAGCTGAAGCTTTGAAAGCTGATCTGTTTGAGCGAAGTGTACAGACGATGAGGTGAGAGAGTTGGACAGACTAAAGTGCTGCTGCATCGGTCTGCTAAAAATAGACCAAGATGAAACCAAATGACTTTTCAAATGTCAGTTCTAACCTATAATAAAACCCTTCACATACTTGATCACATATTGATTCTAAATAATGATGTTAGTGATTGAGGGTGGATTTTTCCAGTTAATATTATGATTGTAATATTCCAAAGCTCCTGTTTTAAATTGGATGTTGTTTCTGAGCTCCTCGGTGTGTCTGTGTGCCTCCGCAGCCCATGACGATGCCATATGGACGGCAGCATGGGGGAAAAGTGAGAAGGATGGATCACAGACTATCGTCACCGGCTCTCTGGATGACATGGTGAAAGTGTGGAAATGGTAACGTCTTCATGCCGCGTTCTGACTACCCGCACGCTTTCAGTTCTTACCGACCGCTCCACGTGTCCCTGCAGCCCGTATAAAGATTAAAGACATATTAATTGCACGTGGACTGCAGGATTAACACAAGCGCAGTACCAGGAGTAATCTGGATCTGTAGCACATCGATAATATGTTAGAATTCATCACTTCCTCCAGACCCACCGTGAATGTGCACATGATCGTCACATGCATCAGCGTACAGCCCAGTGCATTCTGGGAAAATCCACAGGGTTCACGTCATGGTTTCACACGGGCGTTGGAATGGAGTAGTGCACCGTATTAGTGATTTAGTCAGCTCCAGAATTATTGGCACCCCTGTTACAGACAGGATTAATGGTTAATCATCATCTTGCACTGAAATATGAGAAAGCTAGTCTTATTTGTCTTTGCATTCTCAATTGTTGGCACCCCTAGCCATTCTTCTATACAAAATGTAATTAATGCATTTTTTCATTCATGTTTTATTTTCCAAGTATTTAGGAACTGTTTCACTGAGGGAATTAATATGAAGTGACACAGAGGCGAAGGTTCCCTTAGTCATTCATTACAGAATACACAAATAAAATAAGTGAAAGTTGAGTCTCATAAATCAGGCATTGGCTATAACAATTGTTCAGAAACATGCTGAGCCATGATGCGGGCATAAAGCTTTCTGAAGCAATGAACAATTCCTTCCAACTGTTAGGGGGGAAAAAGGAGCTTGGTTGCTTCGTGTTGCCGTGCACATCGATGGCTTCTGGTGGTCAAAACCACGACCTGGAACTGCGAATGTGCGTCATTCTAGTGGATTCTGCTGCACATTTATGGGCTATGGGGGGGGTGTTTTTTTTGTGATTTCAAACCCAAAAGAATAAAGACGCATGGAAATTCTAAATAAAGGATAAAATACTCTTGTAGGACTGACTAATATCTGTGTACAGCAAACCTGTTGACATATAAACATAATCTTATTCATTCCTATTTAACCCAGCTATAGTCTTCAGTTATTAATTTATGACCCGTGAGTGTCAGGGCGACACAAAGGCTAGTGCTGTTTGGTTTAATTTTCCATTAACATGTTCTCTTGCGCTTGACAACGTTTTCACATGCATTAATGGGAAGAACGGAAAATTCTCATGTAAGATGGAGCGTTTGGGTCGTTTTTCAGGGGCAGTGTGTTCATCGCAGAATGAATCAAGCATTGATTGTGTTGCTTTTTTTTCCCCCACATCTGACTTGGTGCTTCGGTATCAAGCAATCAGGAACATTCACGGTTGCAGATTTGCAGAATTTTGGCTCCCCAACACACCAAATCTACAATTAGGCGCATCCATGCCAACAAACATTTTTGGAAGCCGTGCCAGAATAAAGCCTTTTCCTGGAAGCTGAACTTTGAGATCTTTGAGGTCAACAAACACTCCAGATTGGTTTGGTGTAAAGAGAGGGATGATGATACAGAAAAGATCCTGTCTGTTAAGTATGATCGAGGATCTGTGAGACTGTAGCGCTTTTGTTTTTTTCTGTGGGGAATCTTGTTGATGCATGGTCTCCATGAAGGCTCAACAGATTTTAAATGGAAATCTGGCTTTCTCTGCCAAGAAGCTTCAACTGGGTGATGGTTGGATCTTCCAGCAGGACAGTGATCCAAAACACGAGTCCAAATTCACACAAAAATGTTTAATTGGCTGCAGAATAAAGTCCCACTGGAAATCTGTGGTTTGAGCTGGAGACTATAGACAGGATCTAGGACCCTGGAGAGATGGTGGAGTGATGAGTGATGACCAATTTTCTGCTCTCTATTTAATCTCATCCAGCATCATAGGACTTCTGTTCTAACTCAATACTGTTATGTTGGCAAAACAATGTTACACAAAGTACAGAAGGCTCAACAGTGCTCCATACACTCTTCTCCATACACATCATGCCATTGCAGACCCACAACAAACCACCTGCTGGTCTCACAGCACCTGTAAGGTTCCTCGAGATCAACAAACCCAGCAACCTTCATAGGAATGTTCTTTTACACAAGAGTAGATTTGTTCTTACTCTACAGTGTTTCAGTAGTAATATTTCCCTGCTCTGTGTTATTGACTGCCCTCTGCAGGTCAGATGAGAAGCTGGAGCTCCAGTGGACTCTGGAAGGCCACCAGCTGGGTGTGGTGTCTGTGGACATTAGCCACAACGGCGCCATCGCCGCCTCCAGCTCTCTGGATGCTCACATCCGCCTGTGGGACCTGGAGTCCGGCAAACAGATTAAATCCATGGATGCAGGGCCAGGTGAGGGTTTCAAGCAGCACAGGATGATTGACATTTTCTTATAATCGGTTGCGTTTCCAACACCTGGATAGGATTTGCAGGAGCTGTATGTGTGATGAAGAAGATATAAATGGGATTTTAAGGGTCCGTGTACACCAAATGCATTTTTTTGTGCTGTTCTATACAAATCCGTTTTCAGCGTCTTCGGCGCACTCAGCGTTCAGGCGTTTTCCTTCAAGGCTTTTTCACCCAGTATTGCAAAACTTGAAGCTTTTAATGGTCTCAACAGCAAATCATTGGTGAGGAAAATGATCAAGAATGAAACAGATAGAGAAAGTAAATAGGTGTGGGGGCGTTTCCCTCGATTCCCTTTAAATGTTGAAGGCTTGTGGGTAAACGTGCAGACGGCTTTTTACAGAAAGAAGACTCCATGTCGTTCCACGCGATGTTAAAGTCAGAAGAGATTTTGGAACATTTTGAACCCCCAGACAAGTTAGTTTCAATTTTATATCATTTAAACGTTTCAATCTTTTCATGATTTTCTCTTTGCGTACCAGAAGACTGTAAGTGAACGTCCCTGTTTCCAGCTTTTCCCCCCAACAGTTTCAGCAACGAGCATCGACCAGCAGAAGAAGGCCGAGGTCTCAGGAGCGCTTTTTTACTTCCTGTTCATTTTCTGCCCAGTGATTTCTGTTGAGACCATTAAAAGTTTAACGTTCTGCAATATCGGGTTTGCCTCATCTTTTATTTTTGCCCAGGAGTGTACATGCATTTAACAATGTCCAACTAACTGGGCTTTCGCTTTCATAGACATTCATTCAATTACTGATGACTTGGTTTGCTTGTTCCTATTTTTCCAGAACATCATCAGTTATTTAAGACTTTGTACATGATGATTATTAAAGCATAGACCTTTTTTTGTAGCACTTTCTTGTTTTAATGTAATGTGGGTTGTGGTTTTTTTTTTTTTTTGTTTGTTTTTTCTCGATGCCAGTCGATGCCTGGTCTGTAGCGTTCTCCCCCGACTCGAAATACATCGCCACAGGCAGCCATCTTGGCAAGGTGAACATCTTTGGCGTTGAGAGTGGGAAGAAGGAATACTCCCTGGACACCAGAGGGAAATTCATTCTCAGCATCGCCTATGTAAGACCTTCCATGCTACACGGATGAAATGAGTTTGTTAGCACAGGTGAAGTTAGAGACATGATATTAACAAGTTGTTTAAAGTACATTATAAAGCCGTGAAGTCGACGGATCATCCCTAGAGGAGGTTCTTCCTAGTCTTGTTTAATTAGCAATAATTTCAGGAAAAAAATGATCGATTACTACCTGCAAGCTGACTTTATCACGACTTTATACAGAGGGTTGCGGTCATGTCTCGCTCGCTCACGTCAGTTCGTAGGAATGTTTTGTGCAGCCTTAATTCCACTGTAAGCATTTGTCGTCTTCGCTAAAGCTTAGTCCAGGTTAAAAAGCAGAGTAAACGGAGCGTCCTAAACCAACCCCCGATGTCTGTGCTGATCTCCGTTCCTCTTCTCCCAGAGCCCAGATGGAAAGTACTTAGCCAGCGGTGCCATCGATGGAATCATTAATATCTTCGACATTGCAACGGGGAAACTCCTGCACACGCTGGAAGGTAAAATTCGATCCGATGGAGGCGTGTGTGACTGATAATGGATTACCAAGATATTTGAACAGAGATTATCTGCTGGCAAATGAAATGTGTGCGTTCTCTCTGCAGGCCACGCCATGCCCATCCGCTCTCTAACGTTCTCTCCCGACTCTCAGCTCTTAGTCACGGCCTCCGATGACGGCTACATCAAGATTTATGACGTGTAAGCGGAGCTGCGGGATTGTAACGCATTAGTCCTGTGACAAATGAAAAAATGTTTTCTGTGCACTGCTAAAAGACGGGTAATGTTGTGTGTGTGTGTGTGTGTGTTACAGACAGCACGCTAACCTGGCAGGCACTCTGAGTGGCCATGCATCTTGGGTTCTCAACGTGGCCTTTTCACCTGATAACACACACTTTGTCTCCAGGTAATCATCAAAATATCTCCAGTGTGGGGAAAAAAGCCCCAAATAAACTCTGTACGAGTGTTCTGCAGTCTGATGAAGCTTTCGTCCTTGTTGTCTGCAGCTCATCAGATAAGAGTGTGAAGGTGTGGGAGGCGAACACCAGGGCGTGTGTGAACACTTTCTTTGACCATCAGGATCAGGTGCGTCTTACTTCTCTCTCGCCTCTGCTTATGACCGTTAAGATCTTTTTGTAGACAGGGAAGAGGATGAATAGTAATTTTCTTTTAGACCATCGGGCAGATTTCCAGCTTCGAGCCGAGTCGTTTCACTTACACACCATATTAAACATCAGCTACGTTTCCAGTGAATTCAGCAGCAGCTCAGAGGATCTTTGGATCTTTAGTTCTCTAAGAAACCCATGTCGCTATAATACAGTTCCGGTTTTATTACTGCATACGGTTTAATGATGTTGAAGTCAGGGATCAGTCTCCGCTCCGACACAATTCAGTATTCACTAGTACACACTAGTGACTCGAGAGCACTTCAGCATGAAGATGCAGCTGTTTTATTTGTACGGGGAAAATCCGTATCACATCACCGGAGTTCAGAAAATGTTGAGCACCTTGCCTTAGAAATGTTTTTTTTCCATCTTCAATGCATCCGAACTCTGAAAGTTTGATTTCCCTTAGACAAACACTTAGTTACCAAAAGAGTATTGCAATGAGAACTAAATACCAGAATTTGAGAAATCTGACATGTTTAAATTTGGAGATAAAGCGTAAAACAAAGTCTTTTTTTACAGAGGTCAACAAGCTATAAAATGGTAAGCATTCAGTCGTCAAACTTCAGTTGCAGTAATTTAAGACATCATGTACCTAAGAACCATTCCTGAAAATTTCATGCATCTAGCTTAAAAAGTTCAAAAGTTATAGCATATAGAACAACAAGGTTTTTTCTGTAGCACTCGGTTTTACAGTAAAATCCGAGCCACGCAAACCTATTCAAGCCCCGTATCTCAAAAACTAACAAAGATACAAGGCTGAAATTTTGCGCACTGTTTATTTGGATTAATGACATTCATTTCTGAAAATATGACGCATGTAATATGGTCATCTGGGAAGCCTTCAGTGATATATGGACTGACCCATAGCACTTTAAACATTCGAGAAACCAGGATGTAGATTTAGATTTCTTGTGAACCTGCTGAGATGAAGCTGAATAGAAAGCAGACTGAAAAGGGACACAGGATAGTGAGATTGTACTGTAAATCTTTACAACAGAGCTGTGTAGAGAGGATGTCCAGTAAGAGTCCTGACGTGAACACAGGACAGTCTTAATGATTACAGAAGCAGTTCTCGATTAAAAATCTCCATCTGAGATTAAAATGGTAAAAGGTATGAGGTCGTGTCTCTGAAAGTGTGGGATTTGTTTTGTTTTTTTATTTTGTTTTGCAGGAAACCTAAACTGTTAAATGTGTGTGCAGGTATGGAGCGTGAAGTACAACAGCACCGGCTCAAAGATCGTTTCAGCCGGAGACGACCGAGCCATCCACATATACGACTGTCCAATGTGAAGCTTCTTTCACCATTCTCACACCTGACAGGAAACGAGCATCTCAAACACAACATGCCAGAACTTTTTAATCCAGCCACACTCTTTGTCCAAAGAGATCCCTACAGTCCCTGCTGACAAACAGCTTTCCGTTTGTGGTTTTTCATATTAAATATAACCCTTGAGCAGCTTCTGTAATCCTCAGACGCGCATGCGCAGGTAATGACATGGCCGTGAGGTTCGGTTTTCATTTTTACGTCGTCTCTGGAAACATTCTCCACTTGTCAAAACAATAAAATTTTTATAGAGACGTCTGTTTTTTTTAAGGAATGGATTGTTTATAGCGTTGAGTGATCTTTGTCTCTGTACCTCAGAAACACTACCGAGATGTCTGCTGAGCTTTAGCACACACGCCATCCAGTGCATAACGGAAGTACTGCAGTATAAACACATTATATACAAATCCTCATCACAACAGCACGGTTGTGAGAATAAGCCATTGTTTGTTTAATCACACACAGATTTATACATTTAGATGTTATACGAGGAATCAATTTATCTAGCTCACAGAAGATTAGGTCATGTTTACAAAATAAAACTTTGGCCACACCCACCATATCCTTTCACTTACAATACGTTTTCTATTGAGCAGACGACATAAAAAGGAGTGAAGGAGACCATGTGAACGGTTTCACCACATATCATGGCTATACATTCACTGTGACCATCGTAGCTGTTTATGACTCACGTCTGATCCAGATATATATGATTACACGTCACTAAGAATCTCATATTCCAAAAGAACATTTATAATTCATTATGAAATCGTACAAAGGTAAAGGAAGAACACACACGCAGTGTAAATACTGTAGAAAACCCCAGCGTTTAGCAACCATCCGACGTTTGTTGAAAAGGAAATCGGTTCGCCGGATTCAGAGGTCGGCTTGTAGATGAAATCTGTCCATGCTTGGTGTTTTTTTTTTTTAAATCAAGTAACATCATTAGTGCTCACATCTCTGAGCAGCGTCTGAGGGACGCGTCCTGCTCGGCATTACCCTGTGGATTATTTGCATTTTGAAATCTGATAATCAGCCATCGGTTGCATTTGTTCTGACTTGACATTTCATCCAAAGAATACGTCTCGCAGGGGCTGGACATTTTTTTATCCAGGCCTTTATAAAACTGTCCGACGTGTAAAATTACAGAAATCTTCTGCATGTGTGCTGTGATTTAATTTTGTTTTGGCATCGAACATTAAAATAGGAACCATGATGTTTCCTGAAACTGTGACATTTTACAAAATATACTCTACAGACTATACTGTCTGGTCCCCTTCCCCAAATCTCGCTTTTACTGTAGAACTCTCACAGCCCCAATGATCAACTGTTAAAATATCAGAAAGGCAATGTTAAAAGGCAGTAAAGCCCACACAGAGAGGGTCGGCCTCGCATGCGTGTTTGTGTGTTTGTGTGTGTGTCCCGGACCACACGCCACTGTTCACCAGTGTCTGGTGTGGACCAGCTCGGGTCGCAGGCTGAGCCTCTTCAGCGTCTCGTAGCCGATGACGATGAGGATGGAGGTAGGCAAGGAGGAGATGACGCGAGCCGAGAGCCCCTTGGTCAGGCCCCACATGCCCTCCTCGGCCATGAGCTGCTTAAAGGTTTCAATCACTGATGAACGGCCTTCCACCTTGTGGGGGGCAAACAAAATGAATCTGTTTTTACTGGCCAATATTTACAGTGGATGGAAAAGAAAAGTCTTTTTATTCTACCTTTAATGTGATCTAGCAGCCAACAAAATTCAAGTGAAATACAAATATATTAGGAGAAAAAACATAAAACAACCTGGTTGAACTCAAATAATGAGCAGCTTTTTCTGTAGGCTCTCTTTTTTTTTTTTTTTTTTATACACGGCCATGGTTCAAATAATGCACAGGATCTCACCGTGGAGATATATCAATCAGAACCAGGAGTACAAATGAATTTCCAAAACATTAGATGTACCATGGAACACCATGAAGGCCATCATCAACAAGTGGAGACAATGTGGAAGCACAGTGACATTACAAAGAACAGGACGTTCTTCCAAAACTGATAAAAGGACATGGACAAAGGACAAATAAAACATATCACGGAGATCTACTGGCACGACAGCTCCTTTATTTCTCTCTCGCATTCTATACATCCGGGATATGGTGTAGGGTGGCGAGATGGAAGTCCTTTTCCACCAAGGAAAAAATAAATAAATAAAATCATCCAAGCTAACCGAAATCACCTCAAACCATGTGCCAAAATGTGGGTTATGAGTTTTTGGGGCAGAATTCTAAAAGACATGTTTGGTGCAAAAACATAATCTGGGTTATCGGCCAAAGAATGAAGCATGGTGGTGGCAGCATGGTAATATGGAGCTGCTTCTCTTCGGCTGGGAATGCGGCTCCAGTCAAGATCGAGGGAATCATGGATAATGAGGAATAATAAGTACGATCCTCCTTTTTTCAAAACGTGGGTTCTCGATCTTGTTAGCCAGCACCTGCAAACACTGATCCCTCTTATTTCTTCTACTTTGTTTTCCTTCCAAATTGTAAAAACGTGAAACACAGCGCTCTCTAGAGGTTGGTCCGTTCTGGGCTACTGCAACATGGCGGCTCTGTAGAGGTGGACCCGCTCCCTATGGAGAGATATAAAGGGCTCGTTCTAAACTTAAGAAAAAAACTTCCTGTCCACTGCATGACGACTTTGATTTAGCATGAATTATATTATTCTTTCTATTATTATATTATATAATTATTATGAATTATTATTATAATATAAATTATATATTGAAAAATATAACTAAAGAACAAACGAAAGATGAAGACTGCGCAGCGGTTCATGCGACTATTCGAATGCAAGCTTCATCCATTTGCGTGAACAATGAACCTGGAAGAAAACAAATCCAGTCCCGTGGACTGACGTAATAACTGATTACGGAGACTCTCAGGGGGCGAAGCGAAGCTGGACTGCTGCTCTGAATTGCTGAATGTCTTGAATTCAAGTTGAGACAAAATGGCTAACTTGAAATGTAAGGCACGTACTGGCAACATCGGAAAGCTGGGTCGGATTATTGATCAGGAAAGAAGTAAACGGCGGGGAAAATGGTTCATCATGAAAAGATGCAAGAAACATGCAAGAACTGAAACTTGCTGACGCTCCCTGTGTTGCCGTAAAGAGGATGATTAGTGAGCTTTCACAAAACAAAGTGGCAGAGCTCCTTTTGTGTCGATATAAAGTTGAAGTAGAGGCTCCTTCCTTACCTGTCGGCGTTCCGGACCATGGTCATGTAGAACTCTCTTAACGGTGGATGTACATACTTTGGTTCCAGGTGCCTCCTTCACCAGTTCCTTTGTTGTCGTTTGGGGCTCAGCTGAACCTTTCGCACCAAAGCGTGTTCGTCCCTGGGAGTTCAATGTGTCTGGGTGGTCCCAAAATGTTTATATTTGCGTACAGGTGTTTGGAAATTGCTTCTAAGGAGGAACCGCAGGTTTGTTTCTGAGGTCTAGGCTGAGTTGCTTACATTTTGTCATGCTATCAAGCTCTGCTTCTATAGGTGGTGTCTAACTGGAAGGCCAAGTCGAGATCCAACTGAGAAGCCTTCTTAAATACAGCCGCAGGTGCACTCGCAATTCACACCTCATCACGACAACTCTCCGATCAGAAGCTTCTGAAACAGGTCACATCCATTTCTGAAAATTCAATCGATTTGGTGCATGGAAACATTTGACCCACTTGAATTCTGATCTAGTGAATTACAGCGGTCTCTGATCGGCTGTTTAAAAATGACCGCCGATGCGATTAATGTAGACGCCCTAACACAGAACATAAACTGTGTGGAGATGTGGAAACCGGAAACGTCAACTGCAAACGTTTGGCCTCGACGGTCACTAGCCCGGCTTGCTAGCTAAGGTATTCGAAGTAATAAAGATTAGGTGAAGATTGGTGTAACTCCGGCGACGAGGAAGAGGAGCTGCTCGTGGGACTCGAGCGCACGCAGCCACGGATAAAGCGGATGAACGGCGCATTGTGCACCGCTGAATGCAGCAAAAATAGTCAAGCTGTTGTCTTTCGCGATGTTGGAATTTTGGCAGCGAAATCTCCTTATAAATCGCTCATTAACAGGAGGTTTTTGTTTTTTGTTTTTTTTTGGCTGGGAGCCATCACTTGGCACTTCTGAGAGCTTGACCTTTGGAATCTCTCTAGGTTTTAAAAGCGGCCGCTTCCCATGGGACTGCACGAGCGTTGGCAAATCGGCTGATACGGAAGCGGCCTTGTTTACCTGCACTCTGGCTCTCACTACGTCCATGGGGTTGGTGAGGGTGGAGGCGGTGGCAGCAGCCATCGGCCCGGCCACAGCCTGCAGGACGAGGTGAGGGCAGTTGGATGGGGCCAGTCGGGACAGCTGCTCTGTTTCAACACACAACACACGCCGCTTTAGCCTCCAAGTCACAGAGAAACTCAAAAACACTGTCCAGTGTGCCTTCTTCAAAGTGACATGTTGAAGCATGAGAACTGATTATATCACAAACCATAAGGGCATTGTGATGAAAGCATTTTAATGTCAAATGAATGTGTGATATGTAAACACTGCTGTAAAAAACTTTTGGTTATACTATCAAAATAACAAAACTACTTGGGGTTTACCAACATGACTCAACGAATTGAAATGTATGCTAGCCGTAGAAGCCGCGCTACGCTCATCCTCCTCGGTTTTCCTATCAGAATGTGAGAAGTTTTTCCGCCACGCACACAGAATTCCTAGTATGGGCTCTGGATCGGAGTTCATTAACATCACTGACTTGGATAAGTTAAGCACTTTATCCTGGTCAGCATTGCCGGGTATTAATCAGAATTCCTGCTGGAGCTGGAAGGATTAATACAATTCTCATGTGGGATTAATACAAGTCTTCCGACACCTCTACCCGAGATCCACCGTGACCCTGAGTGGGATGAAGCAGTTACTTGGGGATGAACGAATGAATGAATATGTGGTGTGATGTTGCTATGTGGCCTAAAATCAGAAGCTGATGTTGGTATCCCAGTTCAGGTTCTGCTCTTCAGAGGTCGAAATCCAAAACAATGCAAAAATGGGAAGCCAGAACAAATCCATCACAAGGCTTTACTTTGCGACGGACTTTTTTTTGCTGGGGATTTTCCACGCGTGAATCCTAATGCATGGCTCTTCTCAGCGCGTGAGAACGGGATTACGCAACTACCCCAAAACAAGCAGAGGATTCTGTAGCTCAGCGCAACATGTCGCAACACGTACACCTGACATACCCGACTCTGCTTAAAAATAAATACACCTCATCCAGTGACTAAATAACTGTATATCAGTATGTTGATGAAATGTGTATGTGTATTAGCAGAGGAAGTATGGCTATGAGAACAGTAAGAGGAAAGAGCACCTGCATAAAAGTGATAAAAAGGCCACCACACTGCGCTGTTAGGGATGTAGGTGAGAAGAGACGCCACATAGCCACGGTAAAAGCCGCGAAAGCCGTCTGCAGCAAATATCTGCACCGTGATGTCCCGGGTCTGCCCGAAAGTCACCCTGTGCTTCGATGTGGCGACGGCCATCTTGGGCTTGAGCTTGAAGCGAGTGAGATGTTCCCCCTGGCCTTGCATCATGAGCTGCTGGGAGACCACGTCGATGGGCACGGTGATGCTCTGGGCCACCAGCGAGGCGGCGCCCCCAGCCACCAGAGACTTGACGATGTTATTGGAGGAATACTGAGAGGCGTACTTCCTGACCAGCTCATAAGTGGTTATGTAGGCTTGACCTGAGATCAGCGTGAAGGTGTTGACCATGAAGCCCCGGTACAATCCCCGTATGCCTTCAGCTTTCAGGATCTTACAGAAGGCGTCAAACGTGCCGTTGTAAAGAGACTTCCCCTTCTGGACCTGCAGCCGTGTTCGGATCAGGGTGAAGGGGTAGACGGTGGCGCGTGTGGTTAAAGTCATGAACACGCCGAGGGAGTAGAACTTCCTCTTGTCCAGGTCTTCCCATTCTATGATCCGGATGTTCCGTTTCTTCTGCATGGTTCCGGCTTACCCCAACCTTCATGCGACGGGCACTGCGCCGCACCTGCACATCAACCTACAGAGCCACGAAGAACAGGAGCAGGTCAGAGTGAAAAACATCAAATATCATGCTTGACACTTTCAATTTAGCCCATCTTGGCAGCCGGAGACTCCTTAATATAAGTCAACAGATGCGTCGGGTTCAGCAAACGTGCCCGAGTTCAGCTCGTATGCAATCAGTGCTTGCTGTCGTGTCTGTAAATCAAAGGTCAGGAAATTGATGTTTGCCCACCGGAGTGATGTGATGAGTGTGAAGTGCGTTTCACAGACCAAAGGGCAATGCAACCAACTCAATTTAGACACACCATTTGGTCCGAAAGTATGTGGACACCTGACCATCACATCCATCCATATGTAGGCCTTCAGCAAACTGTTACCTCAAAGCTAAAAGTGCACAGTTGTATAGGATGACTTTGTATGCTGTCGCTTTAAGATTTCCCCTAACTGGAACCAAGAGGCACGAACCTGTTCCAGCATGACAATGCCGCCGTGCACAAAGCGAGCTCCAGGAATACATGGTTAGGCAAGGCAAACCTCCTCACCTCCTCAACATCAGTGCCTGATCTCACTAATGCTCTTCTGGCTGAAAGAACACAAAATCTAGTGGAAAGCCTAAAAGGGTGGAGTTTATTCTAACAGCAAAGAGGGACGAGATGTTCAAAAGCACATGAATGTGATGGATAGGTGTCCTCATACTTCTGGCCATAAAGAATATCTGCAACTGTCTTGACACACACACACAACACGTGAATAATTAAATACACACCATGTTATAAATATATATATATATATATTTTTTTTTTTTTAAAGTAATGATTTCAATCAATTAAAGTATGAGCCTATGAACACATAATGAGACCTGGAGTGGAATGAGTGACCTCCTCCATGATGAGACAGTGCTCTAACCCTTTACCCATCACCTTCACCTTTTTTTTTGTCTTTTTGACATTTATATCCAATGTTTCCACTCAATGGTGAAACATTCGACATGATAATTGCATGTAACGTCATTAAAAACAGAACTCCAGCTGTGTCTTCCGCGTTAGGAACAGGATGACAGCCTGCTTGACCTCTCTCTTTAACATCAACATCAACTTACCAGCGTAGCTTGCCATCATTTCCGCCTCCTACATTCCTAACAGAAATTAAAAAATAATAATAAAAGCAGTACTATTTTTAAAACGTATAATCTTTTCGAAACCTTATCGACACCTGACCGCCTCCATGTTAAAAAAAAAATAGGAAGGCATGCCGTTATAGCTTTTATAAGCGCATTTTCCCCCTTTCTTCCTGACTTCCGTCGCGCGTCGTTACGTCACTACATGGAGGCGAGGCGGAGAAGTGTCTTTTTGCAGGGTGACAGCGAAATTTATGAATATTCATAAATAACTGCCTTCTAATTGGCCGGTGAATGCCTTCAGCGCCGCTTACCCTAACTCTAACCAATCAGATTGCACGTTCCTTATGGATATTGATAAGTTTTCCCAGGCCATAGAGAAAGGGGAGGGGCGTGGCTTGTTTGACAGTTGTCTTTACTTGTGATTGGTTGGTGGTGAGTGAGGGCGTTTCCCTGCGTCCTCGCTAGTGGAATCGTGTTCATTTCAGAAGTCATCATGGCGCTCACTTCCTCACATCAAGGTAAGAGCCTGTGTTTGATTAATTCACAGCGGAGTTTTTTTTGCCTTTTGATGATCTGATTAAACAGCTCAAGCGCTTTATGTCATCTAGATAAATCGGTTGGAATGAAGATATCTTAACACGCAGGCTTTTAGCCTGGACCTACATGGCCTTTTTCTTTGAAGTGTAAGCTAAGTGGTTAGCTAGCCTGTCGCTAACTGTAGAGCCGGCTGAGCTGAGCTGACATTTCAACAATAACAAACAGCAGACTTCAGACTCCGTGTCGTAACGCCTGGAGGACTTTACAAGCACCAGCTATATCAAAAAAATATCAGAAATCCTGCGTGCGTTGATAGAATATTAAACAGGTTTCACATCCTAATTGTGCGTGCGTGCGCGCGCGCGCGTGTGTTGTGGTTATAACGCTTTAAAGTCACGCAGTTCCGTAATCTGTAGCAGACCATTTGGAGTAGAAGTGATGTATGGTGCAAAGATAAGAGAAGAAAAAAAAAACCCCAACCCAGTTCCTCCCACTCCCCTTTACTGTAATGAAGTGTTAAAGGCTGTGAGGTTTGTTTTTTTTAATTTTTTTTATTGCTTTTTCATAACTAGTTCATGTAATAAGCTTCCCCCCCCCCCCCCCGGGAATACAGAAGCTTATGGATGATTGTTTGTTTTTGTTTATGTTTACAGCAGAGGATTTTCCTCCTTCCATACAGCCCATGCATAATAACCCCTGAGTATGATTAGTGTCACTTCAGTGGTGGCATTACATGTGAAAACAAACAGTGCACGGTCACGTCTCGAGCGTGTAATGCTGTACAGGCTTGACGGCGCGTGATTAGTCTACCTGCTTATCATTTCTTCTTCAAAGACAAAACAAAGCAAGGAGAATATAATTCACCTCAGTCATGTTCGTTCGTTCATCACTGCTGGTGGTTACGGGTTACGGCTCAAGTGAGCAATATGACCAAAAGTAGATAAATAAATAAATAAAAAATCACATGTATGGCCAAAAGTATGTGGACCCCTGCCGGTCACACTACTGTGTGTTCCTTTTCCAAACTGTTACCACGAAGATGGAAGCACAAGGTTGTCTGTGGAATTGCAGTTTCCAGCATGACGATACTCCAGTATGAAGACGTGAGTGGAAGTCCTGCACAGAGCCCTGACCTCAGCCCCACTGAGCACCACTGAGCACCGATCCCCACCGATCCAAAATCTTCCGGAAAGACTTGTCAGAAGAGTGGAGCTTACTGTAACAGCAAACATGGATAAATCTGGAATGGGATGTTCAATAAACATGCGTGTGATGCACCGTACATTGCAGCGCGTCACGATGCTTGATTTGGTTATATGAAATGCAATATGTATCCCGGTGTATGAGTTTAACTTAGCTGGCAAACTAAGATTGCACTAAAACCGTGAAAAGGGGTGGTGGTAGTTTTTCATGCCTGTAAAAATTCCGTTGTAACAGAGAAATAAATCTGTAAAAGAAATGCACAATTTCGAAGATAAGGTTTAGAAGAAAATAACGGCTTCCTTACAGTTCTGTTCAGTTCATAATGATTTAAAATAATATGTAAATAATTAAGATTTTTGAATACCCGAGAAAAGTGTTCCGTGACATCACCTCCGTCAACGAGGGCTGCGGGATGTTTAGTTTCTGATTTCGTTGATACAGCATTTGGCTTTGGCGGAAGTCTGCGCTCAACAGTAGCCTACACCGTAAAATCCAGCAGATGGCAGTAAAGTTCAGTTGCAACAAAACATAGCCAATGTAGAAATATGACAACTCCATTGGAAATATATTCAGTGTATAAGTGGTTGCGGTTGCAGATTTGCGTATCATGGAAGAGTGGAGTGTTGTCCTTGCTGGAGGTCTGAGCTCTGCGAGTGCTCTTTTAGTTTATCTTTATCTGTATTATTTTGTCCGCTCTAATGGAGACTGTTGGCGGTGCTTTTAAACAATCCCCTTCAAACATTTAAGATGTAATATGGTAGATGCCAAAAATGACCTTATGTTGATGTCATTTTATCATTGAACAACATTAGAGACATTAGACTCTGCCTGGATGCTTCCTTATCAGCCTGAGTGACATTTACATGCGCAAGTTTTATCTTTTTTTTTTTTTTTCTTCCCTCAAGCTCTTTATTGTGAGAAAAACAACAGATTTTATAATTACCGTCCCCGAAAGGTGTCTTTGTGGAAAATCATCCAGAATGGCTCATTTTCTGCAAATTACCGTCAACATCGTAATGCCAAGCTCTGCTCCTGTAATTAAGTCAGATAAAGTTGCTCTGAAACCTGCTCCAAGCCCACACACGTTTTCCAGCACCATGAATTCTTCCTGGCCTAGGGTAATCGTCATGTCCTGTGCCCAAAGTCCTACCGAATCTGAACGCTTCAACACATTTCAGCTCAGCCCAAATCACCGCCGGTTCTCTGAAGTGCTGTTTATTTTAAAGGACAACGAATTAGAAAGTACTTAAACGGCACTTTCACAGTCAGAGTGAAAACGGTCATTTTGCTCCATCTACTGCATGGTTGAGTTTCACACTGTGTAATTAAAGAAACCGAAATTGTAAACACATGTTGACTGCAGAGTGTCTAAGGCTGAAAGCACAGGTAAGTGTTCATTCACTGGTTAGAAATGCAGCGGGGAAAAGTGGAGCAAGCAGCCGATGCTCGATAAATGACCAGAGCTTTATATAAACAACTAGTTTCAGATATTGTTAATGGACGGCTCGTTTATTTTCAGAAGTCATTCTTCTGCTCTGTCTTTGTGCTCAGTTTAGCCGTTTACATCTACTGAAAGCTTCGCAAACCGAAACCCACGGCATGTTTTGGTTCACCGATACAATCATACCAGAACTTTGATTGGATCCAGACAGAATCCACCTGACTCAGACGCTCTCAGGCTATGTTTACACTTGGTTTGAAAGTTAAACTGCCACCACGTCTAGCATTGATGACACATTTTGCTGTTATGTTCTTGTCAGTGACTCATCGGGATGCTTTGGCGTTTACACTACAAGGGATATGTAGTCTAATGTGTCCCAGACCACTTCGGACAGTAGTTAGAGCGAATGCGACTTGAAGTTAGCACTGTCCAGTTGTGATCAGATCTCCCAAGACGCATTTTAATACCAAGTGTAAATGGGGTCTGAGTGTGCTTTCACATAGCTGGTGTTTTTAGTCCATTTAAAGCGAACCCTGGTGTGTTTTCTTTAATGTGCTTTGTTTGCGCCAGTAAGATCACAGCTTTTGGACACTAAACAGCTAGCCGCGTGGCCGTGGGCGGGTCTTGGAGCCGGAGCCGCGTGGCCGTGGGCGGGTCTCGGAGCCGGAGCCGCG